>VZTN01025585.1:745682-818019 GCA_013400515.1 Erpornis zantholeuca | reverse complement strand
TTACATTTTTTCCAATCTACTTCCCTCCCTGTTACTACAAATATTTAAAAACATCCTTAAGCTATAATCATGCCCTACAAAACGTAAATGCAGGAAACTAAAAATATGCCTTATTATAACAACATATTATACCACAATTTTACAAGAGACTGAAAAAAACTTACTGTCCTTTGCAACATGTAGAGCCCAAGCATCTTAAACGAGGCTAAAACACCGAGTTTTGTGCTGTATTGTGGATTTCAGTGCTCTCATGTGTTATTTTAAAGATTTTGGTTTGTTTTTTTATTAAGGAAAGTTCTTCAGAGAGTCTGCTGGGAAAACAGTTCCATGAGCTTCATTTTGCCATTGTAATAGCATTCACTTATCTTGGCAACTCAAGAAGTATTTACACCCACACATGAAATGCCACTAAAAACCCCACAGAATATATGGCTAACCGTTAATATTTGAGGAATACACATGAAAATTTAGACTTACATTTAATAACACATTAATGAGTGAAGTACAAATAATATATGGGTATAATTTTAAATTAAAGTCCTTAGTCCTCCACCACCTTTCCTTAAAACAAAGGAATGAAGCAACAAGTAAAAATAAACAAAGAAAGGCTGCAAACTGAAACTGTGCCATAGGAATGAAAACATTAATTCTGTGTGCAGGATTTCTGCCACAAGACTCAACTATTTAAGCAATTCTCTTATTTGTTTGTTTTATGTAGCAAGAAATTCATATAATCTCTGAAGCCAAAACCAAAGCTAACACTGGCTGCTGTTCTGCTCTATTTTTAATATATTATTTCATGGCATTAGCAAACATCACCAGTGACTTTTTTTTAACACATAAAAGCAAAAACTAACTGTAAGATTTTCAGATAGGAAAAAAGCAACAAAATGGCTTGTCCCTTCTTCTCAAGCTTTTTGGTTTTTTCAGCCTACAGTGTTGTGACCCTGTAAATCATCACATGCCTGCAAACTGGATCCTAAAAGATCACATACGCAGCCTCCAGTAAAAAGGGGATCAATGCTCCTTGTCTGCAATAATTATTTACAAATAAAATTCCACAAAAAACATTAGAGTGCCTCAAAGATTTTGATTTCATACTCTATATTTGATAAAGAAAAATAATATATTATGTTACTTATATGACTTACAGCTAGACAAAACTTGTGATGCCCCCCAGGATGCCTACAGCAAACATATTGTTAAATAAAAATAAAGAATTGATTTTTTTGGCTAAGTTTGAAATTATCAAAGTTATAACATATTTTAAGAATTTCTAAATGATGGCCAAAACTTAAGACACAGATTCTAACTTCGAGTCACAAGGAGCTCTCCTCATGTAATCATCTCCTCATGACATCATGCAGAGCCAGCTGCCAGGCGTGAGCAGGAGCAGGAAGGCTTCCCTGGGAAACTTTTGTGTCCCAGTTCACTGCAGAACATTCAGAGACATTCGGCAACTGCTGTACTACACACTGGTTCTTTCCAAAAAAATGGCAACCAGCACTCTTGATCTTATTCTTAAGTTTTGTTGAGTTAAAAAGAAACTGATTTTTTTTTGTAATGTTATGTCAGAACTGTAACAATTGACACCGATTGACTTTTATGCCATTTGTATACTTACATTACTGCTAGCGCTCCCAATGGATGAACTGCTTTGGGGCAAAAGAGCTTTTGCTCATCTGAGTTTCAGCTTTTGTTCAGCTAACAAGTACAAAAAGAGTATCTTGCTTGTTTGAATTAATCCAGTCAAAATCATAAAGATGGCCAGGCTGAGGAGGGGACATGGCTTGGAGTAAATTTATACAAAAGACAAACTGAAATAAACCCCACAAAGAGAACTCTACCAGAAACCCAGGACACAGAAAAGGACAAACTTGTCTCAAGAGCATAGTTAAAGGCATGCAGAGATGTGCCAGTGCTTTAACAGACACAAAACATCCTCCATTTAAAAGAATAATCACATTTACGTACTCACTAATATATTTGAGTAGTCAAAAACCAGTAATTATTTAAAATAAAAGTTTTAAAACCAGCAAGATTAGCTTAAAATAGATTCTTAAAGCAAGATTTCCTCTTTTTGACTGTCAGTGAATTCAGCTATCATCAGGTATTTTAGTCACAAGTCTAGACTGGCAAATCAGACAACCAGGCTCAATTATCATTTTAAATTTAATAAGCTGGTCCTCTTAAGAATACAATCCCCACCCCGTTAAGGCATATGGTTTGAAATTAAGTATCAGTACGAATCCATGTTAGAATAAGTATCTTCTCAAGCACATGTGACTTTCCTGCTCCCTTCATTTCTCATTACAGCTCCTAACTCTTTACTGTCCTGTTTGCCGCCTGGTTAAGTAGCAATCAGAAGGAAAGCAGCTCACTGTAGTTTTACACACTATCACAAAAGGAGTCAGCAGAAGCATGAACACCAGCTCTTTAATTAATGAACTGTTTGCCTGTGTATGCCTTCACATGTGCACTTGCAAGCACATTAAATCTCAACTCTATTAGCAGAAATTCTCCACTGTTTGCCACCAGCGCTTCTGAGATAGTCTCAAAAACCACTCAATTGACAAAATACTGGCTATACTGACAAAGCAAGTAGGAGCACAAATACAACACAAGATTTAGTGGAATGCAATTCTCACACAATTTTTGTTTCCTGGGAATGTGGTAGCAAGCCTTCTAATTTACAAATTAGAACAATTTAAATTAAGCCTTTATGTCCTTACCATGCAAGAAAGCAACAAAACACCTCAGGAAAGCTCCTCTGGAAGAGATATAACTAAAACTAGCAGAATTTTGGATTTCAAGTTTTTTTAATTTACAAGCCAAGAAACTGTAATACTGATTAGCATTTATTTTCCGGTCATTATAGTTTAGTCTACAATTTCAGTTGACAGAACCTGATCACATTGTCTCTGAAAAAGCCCATGGTTCACAGACCTTCATGAGAGCCAGATCTATCTATTAGAGAAGCCTCCAATACAGGGACTGATTTAAGCAACATTCCAAAAATAATCTACACTTTTAAAGAACAAGCTGAGAGATCACCAGAACGTTAGCTGGTTTTGATACGCAAAAATAATGTTTTATATTCACTCACTAGATAAAATCCAAAGGTTTTTTCACAGCATTAGAGCAACTTATAATCCAACTACATTGAAGCAAGAAAAGAAAACCATCAGTGATACCAGAAAAAGTAGATGTTTGCTCAGTGCCTCACACCCACCACCACACACTGCCAGATTTGCTCTCATCTGCTGCTGCCAATGCACATGTGCAGAATTATAAAGAAACTTCCTGCTCGCACAGATCCCATCACACTCTTAACAACAGTAGTTAATAAATAAAAAGGCTTTTGTATCTTGTGTAACAGCTAATTATATTCATCCTACTCGCCACCCCCCAATGCAAAGCTCTACTCCACCAACCGCACACATGTCACTGCCCTGCATCAGATAATGCAGAACTTCAGTGCAATGGCATTATAAAAGTACAGTAAAGTAACAGACAGGAAGAAATTATCAGTAAAACTATGCAATTTGAGAGCTTCATGTTATAAAACCAAAGCAGTTTAACAATTGTCACTGCTGTTAAAAGAGACTTTGGAACAGAAGTCAAGCTACCTGAGAGACACCAAAAAAGCAAACGATAAATATATAATGCACTTAATTCATTATACATAAGTTATCCTATTACATACATTTATCATCCGTTTGTTTCTCTCCTCCCAAACAGGTAAGCAGAAATACACACTGGAACTCAGCAGATTACAAAATGGTTACACAGCCCCTTCGTTATCGAAACACTGCCTCTGTCAGAACCTTGAGCACGTGCCACCAAAATAAAGGATGGGTTCAGCATCCTCACTGCACTAAGACATTTCAATGAAGAGTTCAATGCTGCAACAATTGTCTAAATTTCAAGAGAGGGGGAAAGAAAAAAAAAAAAAGATGAAAAAAAGAGGTCTGGTACTGAGGTCTCCCATCAAAACTTAATTATGACTAAATTTGAAGACACCACCAGAAATCATAAGGTTAAAAGTTACACTGCAGACTAAAATTAACTAACCTGATTACATTACTAGAGTGTCAAGACAACAAAAGATTTCATTAAATGTTAAGTTCAGCAAAAAGGGGAGAAAACCTTTCAAACATACACACTTCTAAAAAGAGTATAAAGGAAGAAAGAATCACATTCATAAGATTCCAGCTCTCACCTTTTCAGTTTTGTCCATGTATTATTATCCTACACAGCTGAGCACAAATTTAAATCCTGAACACACTGCAGGGAACATTGAACAGAAGAGACACATGAGGAGGGCTGCCAGCGAGACTGGAACCTGGACAATCAGGGCAGGGTTCCCACCAGATACAGGGCTCAGATCGAGCAGATGCCCCACCCAAACGTTCTTACAAATGTCCAAACAGTGAAGAAAATAAAAACCATTTAAACCTCTCAATAGGAAAAAGCCTCTGCAACCGAAGTCTTTGTTACAAGCTGTTTGAAGACAAACATAAAGCCCTATCTGTATTTTAAGCTCGTTTAGCATATTTTTCTTTTTTTTTTTACCAAATATACAGGATTTCACACATTTACAGGGGAAAGACCACAAGAGTAGAATTGTTTGTTACTATCACAATAGAACTATTTTCACTGATCCGAATATGAGCCTGCAAAATATTACCCATTTATTGCAGTGAATGACTCCACCCATATGTTGCAAACATTACAGGTTTGGACTTCTAAATTATAGTTTTAAGACTTCAAAATAAATCAGCTCTACAGAGAAAAAAGCCTGGTAGAAGATGCAGTAACAAATACATTATGTTTTTGTCTGCAATAATCCACAGAATTCACCTGAACTGACTGAATTTTCAGAAATCTCAACAGCTGGCTATTAAGCCAGTACAAACTGTGAAGATAAATCCAAATTTACAAAAAAAAACCCGAAAGCTTTGAGACAGTTAGTCATTCTCAAACAAATTTTTTGCAGGTGAGATCTCTTCCCTTACAGAAAACAACAGTAGGCAAGACTCAATTGCTCAGTTTTACTAACTTTCCAGGGAGCAATGAAAAATTCTTGTATTCTCTGCCTGAATCCAATTTTGACAAGAGATATAGAGCCCCTCTGCTGAAAAACTGATAGAGCCATCCCTTCACAAACTGCATGACAAGTAACAATATCCCTTTTCTGTAGCCCTTCACAGAATATTTAATATTCCTTTGATTCTGTACCTCCTTGTATGTTTTTGATAAAGCATTATTTTTCACTTCTTAAATAACAGTCCTCACATCTGAAATAATCAATAAATATACAACGAGGCTTGCAATGCAAGGAAAAAAGTTTAAAAAGTTTGCAATCCTTCATCCTTACAGATGCAAACGATGAACTGCCCTGCACGTAGTTTATTCACTCCCACCTAAATGGCCACTGGATTTTTGTGTGCTAATATGGCAGTAAAATTAACCTGGTGCTATGCACTGAATTAGGGGACAACTTGAAGCATTCTCTTACCGACTTCCATCACTTCCTCTTCCATATAGCTGCAGCTTCTTTTGTGGGGGATGGGAAAAAAAGAGAACAACCACACACAAAAAAATAAAATTCCAAACTAAAAATCACCTCAGACTTGGCAGGTTTTACTCACTTTCCAATGAACCCTGGAAAAGGGCATCACTGCTCAGCTGTAACATTTGACCAGAAATCAAAAGGCTGAGTGCTAGAAAAGGAAAAAACCCTACCCCATTAAAGCCTTCACACACAGCGAGCAGGGACTCACAGAACTTTCTGAAGTCTGTTCCAAATACACAGAATATTTCTTCAGCCTCACCTGCTTTAGCAAACATGCCATTATGTACATTAGAAAGCAACGCTTCACTGCTTGCACAGGTCTCAGGGTATGAGCCACACACGACAAATGTTAAATTAAGCCTTTTAATGAGCTGCGAGAAGATCCTCCAGTGTTCCAAGTAACACAAAAACCAACTGCCCAAACTAACACAGAGCAGATAAAAACTATTCTTTGCCAAACTCAAATGTTTTGACATGTTGTCCATGTCAAAATTTGCAAGCATTAAAAGCTACCAGGAGATTCTCCTAGTCAGCTTCCTTAAATGTAACCATGGGACACACTACTTGACTGATTTTTCTAAAACAATACGGTAAATTTCCAGTTTGATGCTTTCAAAACATTGAGGTATTTAATTCCTTATTGTTACATAGTCGAGACAAGGAAAGGATCCCTATGGAGCCAAACAATGTATAAAGTACAGACAAAGAAGATTAAAAGAGATTCTAAACATCTTCAAGTCTATGCAACAAAGCACATATAAAGCAATTTACTAGTAATGAGCAGAAAAAACAACAAAAAAAAAGAAAACAAACGAAATAGCTAAACTGCTTATAATACAGGCCAATAAACCAGCTTTCTATTCTTTTCATGTTGGCAGATTAGACTGCACAGAAGACAGAAAAACTTCAAACCTATATGCTAATGCAGTTCAACAATTTGTTCTAAACTCACATACTAACAATTCCATCCCCGAGGACATTCAGGAACACATGCCAAAAGAAAAATAAACAACTATGTACGTTTTTATATATTCACTTTCTTTTTTTTTAAACAGGCAAGAGCTATTACATGGTATTTACTTCCTTCATCTGTTACTTCTTTTCCCCATCTTGAGCCTGACAGCAGTAAGAAATTTTGTAAAAATTTCTTAAAATGCAGCCAGACCAAGGAACTTGAGAATAAGAGAGTTGTGCATTAAAAGCTGGCATTGCGGTGTGTGATGGCCGGGCTTTTGTTGTTGCGTTTTGTTGTGGTTTTTTCCAAACCTGGAAGGAGCATCCCAACACTGGGACATCTCATGTTAAAGCAACTTTTTGATAGCCAGAAACATTTCCACTCAAATATTCAAATCTCTAAGGAGAGTCCATGAACAATGGAAACCCACACTGACAGAACCCTCGGATGATACATTTGGTCACAGGCTAGCACGTTAAGTCAATGACCCAGCATTCTTAACGTCAGTGCTGCCTTCATGATCCCAGGCGATTTAATGACTGCCCTTCTTTCAACTTCTGGGACCAACTTCGCTGTCAGGGAGCTGCGAGGCTGATGCTGTCAGCGCGCCAAGCCCCATCGCAGGGGGCACCAGGCTGGGCCGTGGGAGGAGGGAACAGCCTGGACACACAACTCCTGGAGGAGCCGGGCTGTCAGCGCTGCCTGCGAGATCCCATCGACACCAGCCTGGGAGACGCTCCCGCCTCTTGACAGCTCCCTGAAAGCGGCTTCAACAACTCGGCAGGAGGAAGTTCCCGCGCCCCGCTCGGCGCCGGTGCCAGAAGGTTCCTGAAGCCTGAGGTGACACCGGCCAGCCCGAGCGGGGACCCCCCGCGCATGCGCCCCGCGCCCCTCACCGTTGCCGGGTGACTCGCCCTCCCCGCCGTCCTCCGCACCACCAGCAGGTTCCTCCGCCTCTTCCTACCCCGGGGGCCGGCGCNTTTTTGATAAAGCATTATTTTTCACTTCTTAAATAACAGTCCTCACATCTGAAATAATCAATAAATATACAACGAGGCTTGCAATGCAAGGAAAAAAGTTTAAAAAGTTTGCAATCCTTCATCCTTACAGATGCAAACGATGAACTGCCCTGCACGTAGTTTATTCACTCCCACCTAAATGGCCACTGGATTTTTGTGTGCTAATATGGCAGTAAAATTAACCTGGTGCTATGCACTGAATTAGGGGACAACTTGAAGCATTCTCTTACCGACTTCCATCACTTCCTCTTCCATATAGCTGCAGCTTCTTTTGTGGGGGATGGGAAAAAAAGAGAACAACCACACACAAAAAAATAAAATTCCAAACTAAAAATCACCTCAGACTTGGCAGGTTTTACTCACTTTCCAATGAACCCTGGAAAAGGGCATCACTGCTCAGCTGTAACATTTGACCAGAAATCAAAAGGCTGAGTGCTAGAAAAGGAAAAAACCCTACCCCATTAAAGCCTTCACACACAGCGAGCAGGGACTCACAGAACTTTCTGAAGTCTGTTCCAAATACACAGAATATTTCTTCAGCCTCACCTGCTTTAGCAAACATGCCATTATGTACATTAGAAAGCAACGCTTCACTGCTTGCACAGGTCTCAGGGTATGAGCCACACACGACAAATGTTAAATTAAGCCTTTTAATGAGCTGCGAGAAGATCCTCCAGTGTTCCAAGTAACACAAAAACCAACTGCCCAAACTAACACAGAGCAGATAAAAACTATTCTTTGCCAAACTCAAATGTTTTGACATGTTGTCCATGTCAAAATTTGCAAGCATTAAAAGCTACCAGGAGATTCTCCTAGTCAGCTTCCTTAAATGTAACCATGGGACACACTACTTGACTGATTTTTCTAAAACAATACGGTAAATTTCCAGTTTGATGCTTTCAAAACATTGAGGTATTTAATTCCTTATTGTTACATAGTCGAGACAAGGAAAGGATCCCTATGGAGCCAAACAATGTATAAAGTACAGACAAAGAAGATTAAAAGAGATTCTAAACATCTTCAAGTCTATGCAACAAAGCACATATAAAGCAATTTACTAGTAATGAGCAGAAAAAACAACAAAAAAAAAGAAAACAAACGAAATAGCTAAACTGCTTATAATACAGGCCAATAAACCAGCTTTCTATTCTTTTCATGTTGGCAGATTAGACTGCACAGAAGACAGAAAAACTTCAAACCTATATGCTAATGCAGTTCAACAATTTGTTCTAAACTCACATACTAACAATTCCATCCCCGAGGACATTCAGGAACACATGCCAAAAGAAAAATAAACAACTATGTACGTTTTTATATATTCACTTTCTTTTTTTTTAAACAGGCAAGAGCTATTACATGGTATTTACTTCC
The DNA here is from genome assembly GCA_013400515.1 of Erpornis zantholeuca. NCBI lineage: Eukaryota > Metazoa > Chordata > Aves > Passeriformes > Timaliidae > Erpornis > Erpornis zantholeuca. Next base: position 809,096 of record VZTN01025585.1, on the reverse strand, counting down.
TTCATCTGTTACTTCTTTTCCCCATCTTGAGCCTGACAGCAGTAAGAAATTTTGTAAAAATTTCTTAAAATGCAGCCAGACCAAGGAACTTGAGAATAAGAGAGTTGTGCATTAAAAGCTGGCATTGCGGTGTGTGATGGCCGGGCTTTTGTTGTTGCGTTTTGTTGTGGTTTTTTCCAAACCTGGAAGGAGCATCCCAACACTGGGACATCTCATGTTAAAGCAACTTTTTGATAGCCAGAAACATTTCCACTCAAATATTCAAATCTCTAAGGAGAGTCCATGAACAATGGAAACCCACACTGACAGAACCCTCGGATGATACATTTGGTCACAGGCTAGCACGTTAAGTCAATGACCCAGCATTCTTAACGTCAGTGCTGCCTTCATGATCCCAGGCGATTTAATGACTGCCCTTCTTTCAACTTCTGGGACCAACTTCGCTGTCAGGGAGCTGCGAGGCTGATGCTGTCAGCGCGCCAAGCCCCATCGCAGGGGGCACCAGGCTGGGCCGTGGGAGGAGGGAACAGCCTGGACACACAACTCCTGGAGGAGCCGGGCTGTCAGCGCTGCCTGCGAGATCCCATCGACACCAGCCTGGGAGACGCTCCCGCCTCTTGACAGCTCCCTGAAAGCGGCTTCAACAACTCGGCAGGAGGAAGTTCCCGCGCCCCGCTCGGCGCCGGTGCCAGAAGGTTCCTGAAGCCTGAGGTGACACCGGCCAGCCCGAGCGGGGACCCCCCGCGCATGCGCCCCGCGCCCCTCACCGTTGCCGGGTGACTCGCCCTCCCCGCCGTCCTCCGCACCACCAGCAGGTTCCTCCGCCTCTTCCTACCCCGGGGGNGGGGCGGGCGCTGAGGGCGGGTGGGGCCCGCGCCCTGAGGCGGCGATGGCCGGGAACGGCCCAGGCCGAGGGGGAGCGATGGCACCGCGAGCGGCCGCCCCAAAATTAACGTTTCCTCATGCTCTCGCCCGCACGGTGACTCAGCCACCCGCCCGGCTCGGCCCGTGTGGGCTCAGAGTCACAGAATCAAATAGGTTGGGGAAGACCTCTTGAGTTCATCGAGTCCAGCCTTGGACCGAACATCACCGTGTCCACCGCACCGAGACACTGAGTGCCACGTCCGAGGTTTCCTTAAACACCTCCCTGGACAGCCCGTTCCAATGCCTGATCACCCTTTGCGTGAAGAAATTCCTCCTGCAGTCCAACCTAGACCTCCTCTGGTGCAGTTTGAGACTCTTGCCCTGGTGTGCCCAGAGATTGACCACAGCCACATTGATTGACCATTGACCACTACCACACTAGTGGCACCATGCAGGCTTGCACCCTGTTGGCTTTGCTGGGACATTAGGAGGAATTTCTTCACAGGAATGGTGATCAGACGTTGGAATGGGCTGCCCAGGGAGGCATCACCATCCGTGGAGCTGTTAAAGAGCAGCCTGGATGTGACACTTAGTGCCATGGCCTGGTTGAGATAGGTTGGACTCAACGACCTCAGAGGTCCTTTCTGGCTTAATTGGTTCTGTGATTCCAATTTTGCTCTTCTCATAACCATATTAAAATATTTCCTGAATTTTCTCAATTGAAGGATCAAGAGCAATCACTGCCAAACATTTCCCAAATGTAAGCGCACCAGAAGTAATGAAGTGCCCTTTGACAAAGAGCTAATGCATTTTGAAACACAAAATTTAGCACCCTTAAAGTGAGTTAGCATAAGTTAGAGAGGAGATGCAAGCTTACACCCGAAGTGTTAAAACCAGTGCCTGGCAGTCTGTGGTTCCCACATGCCACGCTGAAACTACAACAGCTTTTTCTGTCATGTAGTGCCAGCAGCCATAGGTGGTGGGTTTAATAAGGCATTTAAGGAAACTTGGATTTAGTTAGTAAAAATCCTCTCAGGAAAAGCTTTTTTCCCCCCATGAAAAACTGACAAAGAATATATTAAAGGGGGGGAAAAATTATACAAGCAGGATGGGATTAACTGAAACCTTTGTATTTTCAATAGCTGGGAGGATTTTGTTTCAGGTTTTCCAGCATGGATTCTGAATTTTATCTAGAGATGATACATTTATAAGACTCATTAAGAGGTTTTGCATTTGGAATCCAAAGAAGGGAGAGTCACAATCCCACAGTAAATTAACCCGAGCTTAATCAGATCTAAAACTCTCTTTTCCTGCTGGAAGATTTGGTGTCATTAGGAGGTACCACGCAAACCCAATAAAACGTGTAGGGTCAGGAAAAATGGCTTCTCAGGGGGTCTCTGTGTTCTGTCCGTCTGCTTCCACAGCAGACTTCTCCACTTGAACCACTAATAAAATTTCCCCACATCAGGATGAGGTTTCCAAATTTGTATTTTGTATACATAGCCGTGTTCTTTCTGATTCATTTAGCCTCATCAACAACAATAAAGATACTAAATCAGAACAAGCTGGCAATTTTGTTGATGAAACATGGGGGAGAGCGGACTCCAGCTGGCTCTTCAGCAGATACATTGGCCAGTTGACAGGAATAGAACTGCAAGAAACCTGACACAGAAAGCACACTCGGTGAGAGGAGACAGACAGCAGAGGCAGGCAGGTAGGCAGGCGCTGCACAGCACCTGTTTGCTGGTTTTGAGTCCAAGGCAGTGGCTTCCCTCCTCTGAACTGGCTCCGAATTTGCCATTTCATGCCAGCTTATCCTACCTCCTTTCAAAGGCTTCCAAGGCTCCTTGCAGGGGGTAGACATATGCAGTCCCAGGCTGCCATTTTAGGCTTTTCTGCTCACTTTGTGTTCTTACTCTCTACTTGAAAGGTTGAGGACAACCCGGGAGTCACAGAGTCATAGAATATCTCAAGTTGGAAGGGACCCATAAGGATAGAGTCCAACTCTCTGCTCCTCGCAGGACTGTCTAATGCTGAACCATGTGACTAAGAGCATTGTCCAGATGCTCCTTGAACTCTGGCAGACTTGGCACTGTGACCCATTCCCTGAGGAGTCTGTTCCAGCAGACTCCACGCCCCCAGTACAGAACCTTTTTCTAATGTCCAGCCTGAACTTTCCCCTGACACAACTCCATTACATTTCCTCAGGTTCTATGACTGGTCATCAAAGAGATGAGCATCTCCCCTTGCCTTTAAGGGAAGCTATAGGATGTGATAAGAGGCCCCTGCCCACCTCTGAGCTGAACAAATGCAGTGAGCTAATCTGCTCTTTGTAAGACTTTCCCTTGAGAATTTTTACCATCTTAGTTTCTATCTGGTGCTTTAGCCACATTTTCTAAGATAGTAAATACAGAGAGGAGAGAGGCAACAACTCAGTGAGTGGCTGCATGGTTACATCCCCAAAATTCAGCTGTTGAAAGCATCTGCCTCTCAGATCACTTCTAAACATCACAATAGAGCAATGTCCATTAGCTGTTCCCATCACTTTTTCCACTGTCTCAGGCACACCTGAATTGTGAAGGCAGCATTTCATATTCCTCCCACTCTAGTGCTGTACAGGCTGTGGAGCTCACACAGCCTCACTTCCTGCTCCAAACCCACAGGCACACTCAGAGCGGGGGTTGTGCAGGGCAGGGCTGCAGTCCCACCATGTGACACAGCACTGTCACCCCATATGTCAGGACATATGACAGTGCACTGCCTTGTACAGTGACACAGCCCCAGTGTGAGGCTGCCCAGGAGCAGAAGGATCCATTCCCCAGCTGCTGCACAGCTCCAGGAGCTTGGCAGATGCATCTGGCCAGCATCTGGCTCCTAGGACCACAGAGCCAGAGTGCCATGGCATCCCTGCCTCATCAGTAAATCCAAGTCCAGAGCCACACCACGAAAGAGGAGCCATTTCTGTAGCTCAGGGTGTTTTCTTACAAGTCCTTACAGCTAAGTTGCTCAGCTTAAAAGTTTTACAGAGATTGACTGTTAAGTGCTTACAAAGTAACTCAGTGGATCTGCAATAATTACTGGTGTAATTCCCTTATTTTCAGGAAAAGCTATTAATGAGCACAAATCACTCTTGCCTGTATATGTCACAGAAGAACTGGAGCCATGTTTCCTTTACGTATCCTCAGTTCCCATCCTGACCTAGTATGACTTTAGAATAAATATTCTCTGATGACTTTAGCTTCCAATAAAGTCTACTTCTAGCAACGGCCCTGCATTACACCTCATCAGAAATGGAACAAACTTAAAGAAAAATATCCTTATCCCAACTGTGCTCACTGTTGCACAAGGCTTAGTACAAACTGAGCTAAAATACTTCAAAACTTAAATTGGCTTTACAAAGTCATCAAATCCTTGGAAGGTTGATAGCCTACAATGCAATTCCTTACCTTCATGCTAGGTTATTATCTTACTAGGAGGAAATGGGAATTTGACATGTAGCAAAACAAGGCACTGCCTGTTGTAATACCTGTGTAGTATATGCCAAACAGTTTTTCCTGGAAATTATCTGTATGTCAGCAAAGCGTGTGCTTTTGGGTTTAATTGTTCACCTACAAATTATTTGATACATTCTTCTGAACTTGGAAGTGTTCAGTTTTTGCCTTAAGTGGGTCCTATTGATATCTTGCAAAAAATATTGACAAACACAAGTCCTTTCAACACCAAGCAGGAATTAGCAAACACTTTCCAGCTGGTTGCTCTGCAATGAGCTTTCCTTTCTTGCATATTTCATCCAGAAACAGAGACATGTCCCCAGACTGAGTCTTTAATTTGTTATTCTTTTCCAGCATTATAACATTTTCTAACAAACATTTTGTTTCAGCACATAACACTTAGCCAAGGTGGACATCCATAACACTCCATGGAAACTCTCATATCAGCAAGTATCCAGTTGTTCTAACTCATGGTGTCCTAAAGGGCACCTAAGAATCAAAGTTCATTTTTAAAGCTTTGCCCTGTATTAACGAATGAGGCTTCACAACTCTCAAGCAAACAGGTGAAAGGATTTATTTTATAGAAACACAAACTCCAGCCCAGAGAAAACCATTCATCATTTCAGATGAAATGAAATGATGAAATGATGAAATGATGAATGGCTGAAAGACTGTCAGCCATTACTAGACACATATGTAAGGATTTTTAAAAACTGAATTCAATATCAAAGGCACATGTTCTGCATAAATGTCAGACATTTTTACTCATTTTTCTACTAGAGTTCTGTGATTAAAATAAACATTTACAGCATGAGATTTTTTTTCTCTTCCTCTGAACACTTTTTGGATCTGAATCTTGGTTTTAGAAGATCTGTCTTTAAAGTAGAAATCTAGGAATATGGGTCAAATGTGGTTTTTAAGGCTTGTTCATATTTTAATTGCATGGTTGCAGATTTAACAAGAGATAATTCTTCCCTCCTTGAAATTCAAGACATCGAAAGGTTAATTCAGTCTTCTCAGTTCCATTTCCTTCCGTCTGTTCCCCTTCCCACACTCCTCCCCACCCCCCATCTGTAGACAGCTGAGTTATTTGAATTTTATGCAAGCTAGTATTCATCCAAAGGGGAAAATCACTCAACATATGCACCAGGCAAGCGAAATTGCAGTGTTGCACACTTGCATTTTTACTTCCTATTTGCTTTTCTCTGCATTCACCAGCTTGGGCTGTGGACATACACACCCATGCCCCAAAGATAGTTAAAGTTAAATTAAAGCTTGTATGTCCCCATCCCTCTTGAATTCCTGTTCTTTGCACTCACATGGAATCTATGCTCAAGCTGCTGTGGTGCTTTTACTTTGGGTTGAGGAAAGGCTACAGTTCACGTTACCATAATTTTTCAGCTGCCAACACAATCACTCTCTGCTACTCCCATGTTATTTCATGGTGTGGTCACTCACACTCAAGGTACACTAAGTCCAGGGGAGTCACTTTGACAGAGCTCAGGTTAACCCTGGGATAAAGACAGAGCTTTAATCAAACTGATTTCAGCACTTTATATACATTTGCAAGAAAAAAAAAATCCATAAAAGTACTCATTGGAAATGTTCTAGTTCAGTCAGGTTCTGAAGAAAGAGATGTTTGCTTCAGATGCCAGGAGAGATAAATAGTATCATCCTTAATTTTTTTACATTTTAAAAATAAAAGCAGCGTTTAATGTAAAATACTTGCAGCTTTCATCGAAAAGGCAGAAGTTAACAGATGTGGAACTTACTGATTACCACTTTCTTACATAATTGTTGACCTTGTACACAGCATATAATACCTATGTTTGGCTTACACTGTACAACAACCTTATAAAATTGTAAAATGATTTTTGGAAAAGATGATGGAGAAATACAAGTTTTTATTCTGTAAATGCTGAGAGTAATCAGCTAGAAAAGATAATTTGGCTGCCTTTTCTGTTCCTCTGCTTCAGCGGCCTTTTTTCCTTAAGCAGCTGAAAAACTTCAGGGTTATCTTCTTCTCCCCAAACATAAAACCACTCAAGCTACCAGGAGTCCCAGGCTACTGAGAGTAGAATGATTTGGCAACACAAAGAGAAGTGCTGGTGAGGCACCCCTCAAAACCACATCCACGGCTTTGTGTCCCAGGAGTGAAGAATACATCTCTGTATCTACCCCAGCACAACACAGACTATAACAGACCCACCTATGGTCCTTTTTCCTCTGGACAAAAGGAAAATATGAAGTTAACATAAAGTTAGTAGATCTCTGGATTTTATGATCTTTGATCATCTGCTCCTGAGTTATGCTGGTTATCTATGTGCTGCACAGTGGGTGCCACAATTTGAACTTCATTAGGGATGGTAATGTTTCTCCTGTCTGAAACAAAGAGAAGGAGAATCCCAAGAGTGCATTGTTTAATTCCAGAGCAGCCAGCTAGACTGAGATGAGCCATGTTTGAGCACACTCCCAATGCTCATCCAAGATTTCCCTATCTTACTCCTTCCCTAAACTGCTGCTTGCAGGAGATGCTTCTGTCCAGAGATAAAAAAGGAGGGAAAAAAAAAAAAAGACTGTTAAGACTCAAAGTCATGCTAAACTTGTGTCTCTAGATCAGTATTCATCACAAACTATCATGTGCTCTGTTGCACTAACTAATGTGACTAGCACATCACATGCTTCTTTCCCCACCCTGGCTTTGGGGGGAGAAGCCTGTGCATGGACATTCTGTATTAATTCTACTTTTTCCTTTAATAATGCATGTATGGATCAACACATTTTGCTAGAAGGGACCAGGCCAGAGCCAAGTACTTTGGGCTGGAAAACATGCTTTTGGGTCAGTTCTTGAGAAAGCTCTGTTGCAAGAATCTCCATCTGGTTAAACTTTTAAAAATTCACCCCCATACCAAGTTTTATAATATAAAAAAAAAAAGGGGGGAGAGAGAGGAAATTTCTACTCCCACTAGCTTATGTTTTCTCCTTTTCCTCTTTGCTGCAACAGGGCTTCTGGTATAAACTTGTCTGAACTCCTGAGCTATTTGGAAAACATGGGGTTGGAAAAAATAGCCCAAGGAGAAGGACTATCTACAACTGCCTCTCCTCCCCCCTCATCATCTGCCCATACCTACCCTCAAGGTTCAAGGTCTTGATAAGGAAAATTAAACACCTTAGGTAATGATACAACATCCACTGTAAAACAAGTGTCGAGTATTTACTCACGGGCAGTGCAGCGTTACAGCAGACAGTCTGCCAAAGAGGGATCAGTGCCTTCCTTACACCCCCAGGATTCATTGTCTCTTAGCCTGGGAACCTGTCTCCGTTCCCAAACAGGGATATTTTTTTTGGCAGCAAGAGGGAACAAAAGGCACAAAGAGAACTACGAAAACCCTTTCAGTGAAGCCGTAGTCTTTTCTTTTTCCTGTTCCCCTGAGGATGAGAAACCTTTTAAGGACAGCTCATAATACACCCAATCCTGCTACCTGCCTGGAAGGTGCTCAGTGCCCACGGGGACCTACAGGAATTAGGATGAGTGCAGATTCCAGCCCAGCTTTCAGTCTTGACAAATTGATCCCCTACCTTTAGCACCAAAAATACCACAACATTTTGAAAATGAAATCACTGTTATACTTGAGTGGGTGTGTTATTTCAAGACAGCACTAATGTGATTATAAAATCAGTTGTGTCAGCTTATTGGCTCAGCTACAGACACTGATCTGCTCGAGCGTCTGTTCCTCTACCCGGCTGCTTGTGTTCGGGTGCTTTGTCCCCCCTCAGCTCCCTGTGGAAATAGATACCATTTGATTCCCACTGTTGCACCAAAGAGAAAGAAACCCCTTCTTCTGGCAGTTGCCCACCTCATCTCTATGAAACTTGGCATTTCCAGAGCACCTCTTGTGCCAAACATGAGCACAGCATCCCCCAGCCTGTGAAAGGCTACAGCCCATATATATTTACAGATAATATATACTAATGTCCCTGCAGCCCCAGCCCTGCACGGGCTGGGCATGCTGCTTCCAAGTGACAGCAGCCAAGGGAAAATGTCAAGTGGCAGCAGGGTCCAAACCTCCCAGCCTCACTCTTCAGACTTTTCACTTGAGCTCCCTCTAAATGTTTCCTCTCACCTATTACCGAATCCTGGTAGCAAGTGTTTGTTTTTCCCTGCTGCTCCGTGGGTGTCTGACAGACTCAGTGGCTTGTGCTGCCAGGCATGGTTTAATGCTGTCAATGGCAGGTGACTCACTGGTATCACAAGTGTCAGTCCTGGCAGGTTTGACTCAGCCCTTCATCTTTTGGCAACAAATTGAAATAAAACACAGTTTTCATTGTCTGAGGCAGCTTTTCAGGCACAGCCATACCAAAGCAGCTTTACAAGCTTTATGTGTAAAGTATCCATGAAGATTCTGTAGTTTGCATGCTCCACTGGCTTCCTGGTTTTTCACATTTCCATACACTGGATCATTCTGCTGCCTCTGTGCAACACAGAGGAAGTTGAGATTCATTGCAACCACAGTCATTCCAAGGCCAGGTAAATGCCATGTTTCCCTTACTGAATATGGTGAGTCTGAAATATTGCAATTAAAAACCTGACAAAGAACAGTTTTCCTGCTCATATAGCAAAAATATTTCCATTACTAGTGAAAGGAAAAGGCATCTGAGTAAGATATTACCTACCCATCTTTCCCTCAAAGTATGCAATGCCCTCAGGACAAATTCCAAACTTTCCATATGTAAACTGCATCCAGCTGTGTGCTGCACAGAGTATGTAAACATGAGGTTTGAATCCCACACAAGCTGTGTTTGACCACAGCACCAAATTTACAAGCTACAGAAACTTGACAGGCACTTTATGCAATGGTCAAGATGTTTGTTATGAAGATGAGTATCTCTTGATTTCAGCAGGGTGAGAACATGTAATTTCTCATCATTATGTAATTTGGCTCAATACTGGTGCACCTTCCTCGCAAACCCAACCCAATATCAATTAAAAACATGGTCATCTTTAGCCTAAAAACCCAAACAATGTATCCCAAACTGTTTTTAATATTAAGTTTGCCAATAAATTGGGCAATTAAAGTGGTAGTGGTGGTGTAAACAAGCGTGCTCACCCTGTCTTAGCATGTTTAGAAGAGCCTGAGCTCTGCTGTGGATCCTGGGGGCAGAGCCTGTGACTGGACACAGAAAACCAAAAATGAGATTGTTCTCCTTTGCTGTTCTAAACACTTTTGTTTGCTCTCTACAACTGGGAGAACTTGTGCTACTCTTGAAGTTTAAGAGCTTTTGTCCTTTAAGTGTCTCTTCATAATCAGAATTTTAATTGTTATTTTTTTTAAATGGACGAATATTTTAAAAACTAAACTCATGAATTGCCTGGATTAATGAATCACTCAGATTATGTTTTCAAGTCTTTTCTGATCTCCTAAATCTTGTGTGCCAAACAAGAGGTTAATGTGCTCTCCTTAAACAGACACAAAGACTGTTCAGTGCCAAATCTCAGCTACGGCTTACACCAAATATTCACCCGATGGCTGCCTTCCTGCCTTTTCCCAGGGGGTTTCAGGCAGGAACACAGCTTTCTATTTGTGACAACTGGTTGGATATGCAGGGTGGAAGCAGAGGAACCAAGTCCTGACGTTAAATATGGTGTGCACACACACACAGTGTGGTCAGTGCAGATGCAGAGATAACCGAGCCAGCCTGCACAAATCCCTTAGGTTGGGAAAAACATTTAAGATCAAGTCCAGCCACAAATCTGTTCATTGTTTTAATTTAAACATTGTAAGAGATCCTTAGGACACATTTAAGCAGATTAAAACCATTTTCTCCATGCATACATATCACACTCAAACCCACTCTACCTAAGACTGTGGTGCCAACAGAAAGATCCACAGACCTTCCAGGGGCTCTCAATCAGCTAAGAGACATCTCTGTCCCTCTGAGCTCATTGTTCAGGCTGCCTCATAGTATAGAAAACCAGGTACTCCTAGGGCACAATTATTTTTATCCCAACTTCGTTGCCTCCCTTCTGACTACTACAGAGTCTAGACAGGAATTTCAGATGGAGACACTGGAAGGTACATGAGAGAAAAGCCATACCAATATCCAGGGGGATGCACAACAGCCCTTCCTGCTTCAAGAGCCATGGGCTGAGGGAGGCAAGTGAATTAATAGCTACCAGAACAGAAGAAGCAGAGATTCATTGTACATCCCTTCAGGACACATTCCTGGATGTCACTGCGGTGCCTGGGCTGTGCTAATCTCAGACTTGGCCCTTGATTATGGCAATCACACCATGGTTGTGCTGAGACCCCCCCCCAGCCCCAAGCCCCCTTGTGCTTCTGCCAGCCTGGGCAGGTGGGGATGATCCCCAGGCATGTTGCTGAATGCACCTACAATTAGTTCCCCATAAACTAATTTGGCAGCAGCAATCCCCAAACCTCACCTTTACTGCAAACCCCAGCACTGGAAAATGGTGGGAAGGGAAACTTCAATATGATTGTCATGGTAAAATAAGAGAACAGAAAAAAAGAAAAATCAAGATGTATTTTGGCAGTTTTCCATGTCAGTTTTCCCATTTCCCTCCCTCATGCACTTTCTACAGGAGCAATCTGTCCTTTCCCTAAACGCTGAGCAATCCCAGCACTAAACTAATCAATATTAATAGCAATGGGTTCGGGAGGGGGGAGGAGGGGAGAGGAGAGGAGGGATTACCCTGACCTTTTTCAACTCACACTGCCTCAGACAACCACCAAGCAGCTGAAGAGAGAGCAGCCAGACGGTAATGCCATGTGGTTTTAGTAGCTTTTCATTTTTTAAATTTTTTTTTTTCCTTGTGAATATTTACTCTGTTGTCTCAGTGCAGATAGCAATGAAATCTGATTTTCTGCAGGAAGGAAAAAATATAATTATATCAGCCATCTCCGGGCCAAACCTTGCCTTGATGGGAAACTCTGCTGAAATAGGGGAAATAACGCCCAGGCTGGATTTTAACTCGAATTTCTTAATAAAAAGAGGAATTGGATTAGGGAGGTTTTGACAGGTGAAATGCTGGTGTGCTTTGTGGATTTCTCTTTATTATAACAGAGTATAATCAAAGCCATTGAGCTGTGACTGGGATATGGAGCAAGAGCAAACAAAGGGCTGGGGGAAGCGGTCCTCTATTGTTACATTGAAGTGTCCACAGCAGCTCAGGGGATGGATGTGCTCAGTACAGGGGGCTCAGAATGAAAGACAAATCCTATTAATTAAAAGAAAATCATAATTAAATCTCTTTGTTCCTATTGGATTTGGGGGTTATTGTAGATTTTCTGGTTAGCAGCATTTCTTAAAATGCAGGTTTATGTCAGGGGGCACCGTGGATTACTGGCAATTTATCATTGTCTCTTTATTACTGATTATTCTTGTTGCCATGTGCAAAATACGATTTTTAGGAATCTCATCAGAGAAATCTAGAGAAAATTCTATTTATGCCTTTCCTCTTTTGCTCTGAAAGAGCCAAGCCTCAGGGAAAGGTCCCAGATTGAGTGCTAGGTTTGTGAGGGTTTTTTGAATAAACATTTTTATGGTATTTTCATATTTTTTCTCTTGAGGAGAAAATGCTTTGCAGATGGCTGATATCACAGCACTAGCTAATGAAGCCATGGGTGTGTTTTCCCTTTCTTTGTCAGGACCCATCATGTCCGACAAACCAGATTTTGCAGAAATTGAAACATTTGACAAGACCAAGCTGAAGAAGACAGAAACCAGAGAGAAAAATCCACTGCCCACTAAAGAAAGTAAGTGCTTATGAGGCTATGTGAAGTATGACTAGCAAGGACATAATCTGTATTGCAGTTCATATGCAAAATGAATACTAATCACAGGATTACAGGCTCAAACTCATCCCTGACTTTAAGTGGGGATAATACTAAGACTCTATGCTGGGCTTCCAAGGATATGAGTAATTATAACCAATGGTGCATTTTGTCTGAGAAACCCTTTCTGATGGGATTGCTCTTGGTTCTGCTAAAAGCAAGACCAGTGCTCCCACTGGGTTCTGGTAACAGGATCAATCTGTTTGTAATTACCGTGTTACCAGTCCCTCTGGAGGCACAGGGGAACTTTTGCCCGTCCCTGGCAGGCCAGGCAGCATCCCCAGAGGGTGCCCGGGCTCTGGATTTAATGTTATCAGGCAGATGAGCTGCTGCCTCCCACTGGTACCTGCTGTCACCCCGGGCAGGAGACCTCCAGGCACCTTCTCTGGGAATAAGGCTGCAAGCAAAACCCATCACCATCCTCCTCTAACAGGCAGTCTCCCTCAGAAAAGCACCCCTGTGCTTTTCTCATGCAGGGTCTTCTCCCACACACACTGTGCACAGGCAGCCAGATAAGGCTGGGATTCATGCTCAGCTTCAGATATTAAAAGAGCATTTGGAGCAGATTTTGTGAGCAGTTTCCTTCAGAAGAGTATTGCTAATCACTGGATGTGTGTGCTGATAGCCATGGAGATGCACAGTCCCTCAGCATTAGATACCTGTTTTTTCCCCTGTTTCATTATCCTTGCCAATGCCAAAGCTGCAAATACAGGAGGAGCTTTGTGTGTCATGAACTGCTCCCTTCTAGCTATGCAGATGTGAGAATGAGTTGCCATTTTCAGGGTGACAAAAAAAACCAAATATGGTTCTGGCTTTAAGTATGGACATGGATCAAATATTCTCTGGCTTTAAGTATGGACACGGAAATCTTCATCCTGCAGAATGGTTACCATTGAACCACAGAATGGTTTGGGTTAGAAACGACTTTAAAGAACATCTTGTTTCAACCCCCTGCCATGGGCAGGGACACCTTCCACTATCCCAGGGTGCTCCAAGCCCCATCCAACCTGGCCTTGAACACTTCCAGGGATGGGGCAGCCACAGCTTCTCTGAGCAACCTGTGCCAGGGCCTCACCACCCTCACAGGAGAGAACTTCTCTCTCACATCTAATCTAACCCTGCCCTCTCTCAGTGTGAAGCCATTCCTCCTTTTTCTGTCACTCCAGGCCCTTGTCCAAAGTCCCCCTCCAGCTCTTTTGTGGCTCCTTTAAGCACTAGAAGAGGTTCTAAGATCTCCCCAGAGCCTTCTTTTCTTCAGGCTGTACACCCCCAAAACTCTCTCAGTCTGTCTCCATAGGAAGGCAAAGTTTACTGTTCATAAACAGTAATGTTTATTAATGGTGTTTTTGTTTCCTCTGTTTTTCTGCCAGCTATCGAACAGGAAAAGCAAAGTGAAAGTACAGCCTGAGTATAAAATTGAAGATGTGACTGCTGCTTCTTCAGTGGGGTTTTGGCTTCTGAGTTGGATTGTTGTTTTATTTTGTCCCTTCCACGCCATATTTGTTGCTCATTTATTTTAGGAAACATTTGTTCATTTAATGTTCCCTGGAGAAGTTTGTTTTGTGTTTGTTGAAAACGATACTATGTATTTGTATTCTTAAAATTATAATTCCAAGTTCTGTATCAACCCCATTACTTGGCAAAAAAAAAAAAAGAGCAATTTGCATAGAAATTGTTTTCCTAAACCTCACAATAAACAGGTTTCTTCTGATCAACTGTCTTTGAGCCTTTCAGAAACGGAGTTTACACTGCAACTCTTACTAACATCCTTCCCACTTTGTTTGCATTTCCCCAGCAGCTCAGGAGTTTGGTTGGGTGGGGGAAGGTTACCCCAGGCACCCACAGGTGCCTTGGCTGGAACACAGCCCCTCTCCATCATCTGTACCCTACAGAATCCCAGAGCCACAGGTGGCACCAACCCACAGGAACCCCCCTGACTGCCTTCACAGCAGCCTGGAGACTTCACTCTCATCCCTTGTGTCACTCAAAGCAGCATTTCATGGGAACTCTGAGGGACAAACTGTGTGTGCCAGGAGTTCCTGCAGTTTGAAACACCCAGCCTGGAAGCAGGCACAAGTAAGATGAGAAGCCACTGGCCTGTTTTTGTCCTGTCCAGCTCTAGGCTAGAGGTCCCAGAGGCAAGTACCCACTTACAGATTCCATGACAAATTGATGGTTGGGCTGAGGAAATACTCAAATGAGCATTCCAGATCAAATCAAAGGGCTGCAGCTGCCTCTCCACAGCTTTTTTCTCTCTCTAACTTGCAAAGATACAGTCACTCTTGGGATAACTGCAGCACACACAGAGCCCTTGGCCCATCTCATACCAAGCAATACAAGAACAAGGGAAGGTGGAAGGAAGAAAGAAAATTTAGTATTGTATTGATTTTTAGGGATGAGAGAAATACCTTTAGCAGCACAGGGGTGTAAGACACAAACCTTCAAAGCAAGAAAGGATTCCCTAAATCTTCATTACTGGTGGTACAATAACAACCTCACAGGTCTGCAGAGGACTTGGCGAAAATAGATTCTGGTACCAGCTCAGGGGACTCTCAATTACATGGTATCACATTATCTCTGGAATTAATTTGCAATCATATTAGAAAAACAAGTGCTTACTGTGGGCAGATAAACCACTGTCCCTGTAGCTTCAGTTTGATCCTACTTGTGCTGTGAAATGAGAGTAGCTCTGTGTACTCCAGCAGTGTTAGTCTGGGCCTCTACCTGCATGAGGTGAGGCAGAAAGCAGCCTACAGACTTCAGAAAACAGAAGGGAATGGTTGGGATGATGTTCAGAAAGCTCTTGTTTACTTAAGGGTTGTTTGACACTTGACACTGAATGTGAATATTCAGAACTGCAATTAAAAGCAGCAGTGGGTCCACAAGACTGCAACCTTTGGTGGCAACAGAATGTAACCAGAGGTGATCAGGAGACCGAAGGAAAACACAGGGCATGAGGGCCAGGGATTTCTGTCAGAGCTTTGTTAATGTCCATGGTGTCCAAAGGGATGAGGCTGTTGTTTCAATCCACATTCATCAGCTCAACACTGCTGATGTTTTCTTTTCATGACCAAGTTTTTCTTTCACATTCTCATTTGAGGACCCCTTGGCACCTGACTCAAAGAGGTGTTTATTTTAAGGTCAGCTGGATTCATTAATACTAATTTTTATATAAAAGATGAGGAATGTGAAAGGTTGAGCTACAAGGAAAACAGTGCTATTTTCTTTGTGACTCATGCCCTCCCCTCACCCCTGCACACTTCAGGGTCAAGGAACCTCTGACATTATTTAAATATTTGCTTTGATGAGGATTCCTTCATGGAGGAAGCATTTAGAGGTAGGATTTAGAGCAACACCACTCTTGGAAATCTGTACAGTTCCCACTGTTCAACCAGAATCATTCAACCTGTTACTTTCCTTAGGATGGTTTTTAAGCTCTGTATTGCTCTGAGCAGTAAGGCCACAGATTTTAGACTTTCTCCTTGGTTTTGTTCCACATGACAATCTCCCTCCATCTCTGCCAGTTCAGAGCATCTGCCAACTCACTCACCAAATACACTGTAAGTCACCAAAAACTTCTTTGGCATCACTGAAACAGGGCTGGTGTCTGTGCCCACAAGTTCCCCCAAAAATCAAAGGTCTGAGCTGTGTCCTCAGCCTGCACTTTTTGGGCAGGAGGGAAGGGAGGTCTGGCCAAAGCAAGAAAACAGAGATATTCTCCTCTTGTGTTTGCAGAGATACAAAGGATTGGCAGCACAGCTCAGGTTTGCCCAAGCACTTGGCTCGGGGCTGCTCCTGGTGCTGCTGCAGGGCTCAGTTGCCCCCATGAAGCCTGCTCCCAATTGAGCTGTTTGCATTTAAAGCCTGACCATAAACCAAACATCTCAGTGCTTTTATCCACATATCTCGCCCCACTAAATAGGCCGAGAAGAACTTTAGTCACGTTCCCCACCCCTGGATCTGACTACAAAGGCTACAAACAGTTGCACACCTGGAAAAACTCCTCAAGGTTAAAGGCCAGATCTTCTCAGCTTCCCCCCACCTACTCCAGGTGGAGCATGGCTTTATGGCAGGGCTTGGGGAGTGCATCTTTCACAATTAGCAGTTAAGAGGGGCTCACATTAAAAACACAGAGCTGCAGTATGTTGATTTGAGAAACATCCCTCCCTGCTGCTGTGGGAGACCATTTCAACCCAGGAACTGCATCAGGAGATTAAAGTTTGTCAAGAGCAGGTACAGGTTTGGCTTCCTGTTATCTTAACCAAAGAGCATTATAGCTCTTATCTGTGGGGCAAGCTGGGGACACCATCCAGGAAACTGCTCATTACTTCACTGAGACAGTGAATTTTCATCCTTCCAGGCATTACACAAGGAAATATTTGTTGCTGCCATTGAGAGGGAGCTAGGAGCACAGCCAAGCCAAGCTAACCCAAAGCAAACACCTTACCCACACCTAGGAAACACCTCCTGGGCATTAACCTGACCTTTGCTCCCTGGAAGAGCATCCTCTCCAAGGCTCCCCAACAGCCACCCACTCCAGGAGCTGAGGCCCTTTCCCAGCCTCCATGCTGATGGGCAGCTGAGCTGGAGACAGACTCATCAGTAAACAGAACCAGCTCCAGATGGGAAACTTAAATATTTCTGCCAATTAGCAGCAGCCCCTTGCTGTTATGTAAAGGTATATAAACCTTCGGAGGTGTTACCTTGCAACTCCTCTAAAAGAAAAATGCCTTCCGTGCTAATGCAGCTATGGAAAAAAAAAAATCATTATATGCAGATAAACATTATATGCAGATAAACATCCATTTTCTTGGCATCACCATGAAGCCAGTTTTGCCCTCTGGATCCCAGGGATAGGGCCAGCCCTCTCAGGATCTTGGCCAAGTCCACCTGCCCCTGTGAGTCACCTCTAATCACTGTGCACAGTTGCAGCAAGCCCTGGCTGGGCAGAGGAGATCTGCATTCCTGTCATTGTTAGACCAAAGTTAGTTGATTTAATAAATCTCATTAGGCAGGCATTTGATAGCAGTGAAAGCCAGGCAGGACAAGCCCTGGGCCTAGTTCTCCTAGGAAAAGGCCATATGTGTGTTCCACCACAGCTAGAGTCCAGCTAAAAGGCCCTGGAGGCCCTGCCAGACCCAGCTCAGATACCACTGCTGAGTCTCAAATCTCATGTGGGGGTTTTGTTCAAATGTATTTGGGTGTTCTCTCTTATTTGGGTCATTAGCCCCATGATTGCTGAGACATACCACAGCTCTGCAGTGATGAGGGCAATGCATTTTGGCCAGTAGCTTGGCCACCATGACAAAAGCTGGGATTCCCATGCAAGGCCAAGGCTAGAAAACACCTTTGTGCGTTTGCTGTGCCATAAGCACTGGTCCTGATGCAGCAGAGACCTCTCCTGAAAAAAGAGGCTCAGAGAAAGAAACAAGGGAGAGATGTGAGCAAAGAAGGATCTGCCAAAGCTCTGCAGGATCAGGGGTCTGAACTGCACTGCGTGGGAAGGAGGTCAGGGGCTGGGAGTTCAGCCAGGGAGGTGCCCACGGCAGCAGAAACTCAAGGCAGAAGGACTAGGGGTGGTTCTCATGCCTCTGTGTGGCTCACCCCTTGTTTTTCCAAAAACACAGGGTGAAAACAATAGTCTTTTGAAAAGCACAAACCTTCTGGTGCCAAGCTGGGGGAGCCTCCCACACTGTGTGCAGGCAAACAAAGCCTCTGTGTCCTCCTGGAGCCCTGGCACGGGCAGCCAGCCCTGGTCTCTCCACCTGTTCCACCTGACCCGTCCGTGAGCCCCCGGGGAGCTCTGGCTGTCCCAGCCCGATCCAGGGCACCGAGGTGTGTCCCGGCAGCAGAACCCGCTCGGGCTGGAGCATGAAAGGCGGCACGGAGCCGGCTGGGGCTGAGCCAGGCTGTGTGGGAGAAGGTGTGTGTGTGTGCGGGGGTGTTTCTCCAGCTCCAACCCAATGCCGCTCAAACTGACAGCAGGGTAAGCTCTGCTCCCAGCTC
The DNA here is from genome assembly GCA_013400515.1 of Erpornis zantholeuca. Classification (NCBI taxonomy): domain Eukaryota; kingdom Metazoa; phylum Chordata; class Aves; order Passeriformes; family Timaliidae; genus Erpornis; species Erpornis zantholeuca. The sequence goes on along the minus strand of VZTN01025585.1, from coordinate 790,882 downwards.
CTGTGCCGGGAGAGGCGGCTCCGTGTGCTCGCTGTCTCGTCAGGAGAGCTGGCTTGGGAAGGAACAGTTGCTGGTGATGGTTCCTGCACATCTTGTAAGCTGTGCTGACAACAGTTCTTGACAACTTCTACTATCAACTGCAAATCTCCCAATGCTTCGTGTTTGCTTCAAGGCCTGGGTCCAGAATTCATTCAATCCGTGGGGAATGAGGAAGAAAGGAAGAGGAGGGGGGAGCAAAAGGGGGTTTCTAGCTGTTCTGGGCAAAGGGACATGTGAAAAGGAAGACTTTTAGGCCTCCAGCAGTAGGCACTGAACAAAAAGAATGAGAATTTTCGAAATAAAGAAAAAAAGTTTCAGGAATTTTAAGCTGGTCTTGTGAATTCAGAAGTCAACTCAGTATCAAAATTTTTGATTTGGCAAAGTTGCAACAACCAGGGAGAAAAAAAATTGTGTGTGACTCCAAGTGGGTGTTTTCAAACATCATCTTGTTTGAGGAAAATAATCCCTCTTGGTCTGCTTTGTTTTCTCATGATGCTGGAAATAATTCTTCTCCTCAGAGAGAAGAATTGGGGTTTTATTTTTCTATCTAATCACGGGAGCTACCTCAGGTCATGCCTGACCATAGTTTGTCCCCCCATCCTTGGCACTGGGAGGAGTCACCACCACAGTGTTAAAGAAACACATGTGCAGGTCCAAAATCACACATTTCATTTAGCAATGAAGAAATCAGGCATGAGGTGCCTTGGCTGAAGGCATGTGCTTTTGGGGCTGAGCCCAAGGGCAGAGATGGAGGCAGCAGGGATGCCTTGGGGCCGCAGCATCACTCCAACTCCCAGGACCCTTCTCTCCTGGAAGCAGGAGTATCAATAGCTTATAGCACTGCAATAGCTCCATAATGGCTTTTTAAGAGCTCCAGCCTCTCCACTGCTGCCCCAGACTCACCATTTTATTTCTGTCCTGTCCAGGCTCTTATTTCAGTGGGATCTGGGTAACCCAAGCCCGCAGTGCTGCTTCTGGCCATGTGCATCGACTGCAGCATGGATCTCACCTGGTACCAGCACAGGTGGCAAGGAGCACGGGCATTGGGAGGGAAGAGGGGTCAAACAACTGGTGCCAGCTGCAGTTCCCTCATGCTGGCAGACATCCCCAGCAACGCTGATGATGGCATCAATCATTTGGTGGCATCAATCCAGAGCGAGATGGGGGCAGCTACAATGATGTGACCCTGGGGGCAGGAAGGCTGTGGGCTCTGCTGGAGGATTACTCTTGCCCACCCGGCTCCATCATGGCCAGATGAACCACAGACCCACAACAGAGGTCTTTTTTTTTTTCTCAATACATCTTGAAAATCCCAGGACTTGGCCAGCCAACCCGAGTAGTGAGCATGGAAACCTCCCCACGGGTTGTTCTGGCAGCGGGATTGCCGCCCAGCTTTTACCCCAGCTGCCGCTTGAGGTGCTCGGCTGGGAGCACTCCGCAGCCCTTGCCCCCGCCGTGTGCCCCCCAGCCACTGTCACCGGGCACGGGTGGGCGTGGGATGGGCTGGGACGGGTGTGCGGTGCGGGGCCGTCCCACAGGGGGAGCCTTGTCACCAGCCTGCGGGGGACAGTGCCGGGACAGTGCCGGGACATCGCCGGGGGCAGCCCCAGCGCCAGGCACCCTCCGCTCCCGGCGCTGTGCCTGCTGGTTTGATCCCGGCGCCGTGGGCTTGGCTCCATTTCCACCCCCTCAGAGTTAACAAATGAAAAGCGAACTGTGTTTATCCTCACGGGGCTGGGCAGAGCTCCCTCCAAAACCACCACAGCTCAGGTGTTCAGAGCTCATCTGGGATTTACCAAGCAGATATGATCGAGGAAATCTGTTTCTAAAGGGTGTCGCTGGGAAAAATTCACCCCATGGAGTGTCCTAACAGTTCTCTGTGCCTGGAGGTTGCTGATGAGCTAAACCCCTGAGCCAGATCCCCATCTTACACATTCCCTTTGAATCAACTTTAAACTGAACAGTAAAGGCCTAAAACTGGTTTAGTAAAACCAGAGACCTTGCAAAGAGCTGCCATCCCACTCTGACCTCAGGTAACACTGGAGATGTCTCCTCCCACCTCAAAGATGAATAAATGCATGGCACTAGCAGACTGCTGAAAGCAATGTATGAACATGGCATCAGTGCCCAGATGCACTATGAAATGGAAATATGCAGCTTGACCCTGTCACAAGACAGGCAAGGCAAGAGGGGTTTCCTTAGGGGGAACCACAGCAAAGTGCCAGAGCCCAGGTGGGCACTACAGGGGGAACAAACCCCTCAGCAGTGCAAGCTCCCCACTGCCTTCATGGGCAAAGCTGGTGCCAGGAGGAACTTTTCTCCTCACTTTGTTCTTGCCAGCAAAACTCAAAGAAATTTTAAAGTTGATCTCAGCCCAGATTCCTCCAGAGGAGACCACAGCTTTCTGCACTTGGAATCACCTCTGTCCAAATAAACAAAGACAAGTTTAAAGAAAATATTCGTGGCTCAATCACCATTTTCTTCTGTGAGTTTTAAAACCTCCCACACTGAGTGTGCCAGACAGAGCCAGCAGCAACACCCACATCATCCAACTCAGAATTTAAGATCTTTAGGCTTGATCTGTGACATGAAATGGATGGGGGACAGGAGGGATGACAGAGCCTCAGCCACAAAGAAGTAGTGCAAAGACCCATGCTGGGAAAGGATGGGGAGCACCGCATGAGCCAGGTTGTAATCAGTTAATTTAACTTGAGTTTGGCTGGGAATAATTAAGAAGGAGGTGATAATTTTCCTCTGTATCAAGTGCCCAATCTCTTCCTGGACAGGCTTCCACCTGGGCGGGGACACATTGCCAGGACAGAGATCTGGTCCCTGCATGCCAATGCCCAGGCAGTAATCTATCTGCTGCACTGACACCGTTTGCATGACACTTCCTTTAAAGAGGGAGAGAAAAACAAACCACTTGTGCCTACTTTATATAGGCTGCTGTGTAAACAGCCCTGTAAGTTTTGGGGGACACACCTAAAGGAGGCAGGCGAGGTAAGGCTGATCAGGTCATGCAGCTGCATCTCCAGGGCTGACTGGGCAGCCAAGTCCTCTCTAGAGCTTTCCCCAGAGAGATGGGCACTGCTGCTGACAGGGTGAAATCCCCCTCCAGCCACTGTCCCTGGTCGACTGGGCTGGGGGGGTCCTGACCCTTCTCCCAGCCCATCCTCCCCAACACAGCGGGGCCATGCTCGTCCAGCTCACTTATATGGTGAGCCCACAGCAAGTTAAATCTACATCTTGAGCTCCTTGCTCTGCCTCTTCTTGATGGAACAAAAGAGTTTCCCCAGCCCACCACCCCACCCCCCATTTTCCCTATTTTCTCATTTCCAGCCTAAACACATCATCCTGTGCACATAGATCTGTGCACAAGAGCTCTGCAATGCTCTGAGGCCTTTCCTACAACCCCCATCAGGACATTCCCAAATCACCTTGGCAGCCCTTGCTGGGAAGTATCTATGTCCCTGGCCAGCTTGTGTCTAGAAAGATCAGAATTTGGTTTCAAACCTCAAATTTTTTCCTTCCTGGAACCAAAAGGTACAACCTGGAGCTTCCTGTGGTCCTGGCTTCTATCAAAAGAATAGAATGTGCTTCCTTCAGTAGAAGAGGCTCTTACCTTGGACTTTGAGGCTTTTTTTTGGCCTCACTGATGAAGTTCACCCCATCACAATGCACAAGGCTGTGCTGGGAATCAGAGTTAAAAGTAAGACAGAAAAATTTGGTGCACTGGTACAGCTGAGGGCACAAAGTGCAGCCAAGAGACAGGAACTCCTTGGGATAATTTTGTCACTGGGAAAGCACACCCTAACCTGACTCTGTTGGGTGGTTTAATCTTGTTTTCAGTGAATATCGGGCTACTTCTGTGTGCCAAAGCAGGCATGAAGAGGACCAAGCCTGTGGGGTAGGTGTGGCACAATACCTGATTCCAGTTACATCTCCATCCCCAATTACTATTCATTAATCAAAACATATTCATTATACAGGCAAAACTCTCACCAGCATTGCCAGGTCCAGGGCTTGGGTCCTGCCTCTGTTTGCTCCTGCTGGGAATTGCAGCAGCCCACAAGGGACTGTGCAGCAGGCAGAGTAACAAGGACATATTTTCCCCAATACAGGAAAGCTGAGAAGACTAAAAATAACAATTCCTGGAAGAGCTGGGTGTGCAGAAGGGTGCCTGCAGTGCTCTGGGATGGAGTATTGTGCAGCACAGGGACACATCCCCTTTGCTGTGTGCAGACCAAGGGGCTTGGGAGACTTCCCGGGGCGAGCGGTGTGGGAGAGCACCATAAAACATCCTCCACCTCACCAGCGAGGGGGTGGCTTTCTAATTACCCAGGTGGGTTTCTATTGTGAGCAGGGCAGCAATGCAGGATTTGACGCCAGGGCTCTGAATGTGTCACCTGCCGATGGCAATTTAGCAAGTGGCCTGTGCTTTCTTTTCCTGTTGTCCACAGCCACGGGGCAGCACAAGCCAAGACCCCACCCCTGTGGGACCTGCCACCCTGATAAACTGATTTACCTCAGCTCTACCTTCCCTTAAAACCCATATTGTGGTGTGAAAAGGCTTTTGTGGGTGCGTGGGGCTGTATATACAATTGTAGTCTCTTTAATTAGGGCAGATACCAAAATGCTTTAGGATTTTGACCATCTCATGAAAAGCACTGCCTGTTTGGTCATGTAGCAAGAAAATAAGAAACAAAGCATCAACATTTTATCAGTTTAGTTGTGGGGGGGTCCAGCTGGCACTCAGGACACTGCTTTCCAAACAGCCTGTCCCTCAGTACCACACAGTGCATGCTCTGGTGCTGCCTCCATGCCAGGCAGCTGATGGCTCATGAGGTCCAGGCTGCCCAGAACCACTGACTGTGCACATTCTGCGTAATCATGTAAATTCAACAGAATTTGCCTTCCAGACTTTTTTTTCCCCATCCAGAACCAAAACAAAACCAAACCTCTAGGCAGTGGGAAAATCAAAGCGAAACCACCTTCAGCATCATTTCTCAGATGACCTATGGGGTGCCCAGTGGGGTGTTGCCATGGGCCACCGGGGAGCACCCAGCCCTGCAGCCCTCCAGAGCCCAACTGGGCTTGGCCCACATGTGCCCAGTGACTTATGGAACAAAGCACCAAAATCAGCTTCTAAACAGCTCTGCCTAGTTCAGCTCTGCCACTGATCCACCCTGAGATCTCCAGATCACCTGTTTCTGTGCCTCAGTTTACTGCAGAGATGTGCACATTTAAGCTCTTTTACTGCAAGGACATTGCACAAAGTGGTCTATAAGTGCAAATTTATTAACACAGCAAGATACAAGTCTGCTTTTGCCTAAGATGGAAGAATCCAGCAGCGATACAATTGGGATCACTGCACTCATTGCTGGGTGACCTGCAGAAGTGCTGGCTCTCGCTTGCCAGGCCTGAGCAGTTAATGTGGAAAAAACCTGGAGCGGCGTGGGAAGGCTTGTCCCAGCACGCTGCTTTGTTTGCTGACAGCTAGTGCAAGTGACAACGTTATGAATGACTTTTAAGATCACTGTGACTTTAATTAGAAAGGACATTTTTAATAGCCTGGGCAAAGAGCTGTGTGGTCCTGCCAGTGGCTGCTTGAGGCACAGCTCACGCCCAGGGATTCTGTTATTTCTCTGGCATGTGATAGCAATATCATGTGTGAACTGACAGAGCAGACATGCCAACATTTTTGTAGCTGCACAAGCTGTCTCAGACAAGAAAAAAACCCCATCTATATGCCCTCAGGGGCAGCCAGACACAACCCCCCAAAATCACCTGTGTGCATGTATAAAATACATGCAGATTTCCAAGCCATATGCATGGGCTTTAATCAATGAGCTCCCCTGATACATGGGAAACACTTCATTCCCAGTAATTGTCCTTTGACAGCTCTAACAAGTAGGATCTGTTTGGGATGGTAATGATTAAAATGCTGACTCACAGAGGGTTTTCCGTGCTGGTGGGACTGCACCAGCTTTGTGCTCACTTGGAAGGTATTTTGCATCCCTGCTTTTCAGCCAATCTGCAATTTTAATCCTCTGGTTACAAACGGGTTGTTTGTGGCTTTGCCCAGCTGACTCCACGTTTCCCTTCTGCACAGTCTGGAGGGAGAGGGCTCTCCCCTCACTTGCTGATGGGTAGCAGGACAGGGACAATCCCTGTGCTTTCTGCAGCCAGGAGCAGTGAGGAGCTAGTCTGTCTGCTCCAGGCTGGAGAGAGAGGAGTGACAGGTCCCCAGCAGCGGGAGCTGAGCCCACAGACCTGCACTTCTGATACCAGCTGCAAGGTGTCAAACCGAAAGGGCAGGTTGCGGGCTCTGCAATGCTCTTGAGCATTTCATGGCAGGACAGAAGACAACTTCTCAAAGGTATTGAGGTGCATTCCCCTGCCTGGCCATTGTGCTGCTGGCTGTGGCCACTTGCCTGTGTGTGAAGATGGGGTTCGTCCCTGTGTGCTCCCTTCTGCTATTGAGGCAGCTCCCCAAGTGACATGTCCAGTGCAGTCCTGTTCCCTTGAACCTCACTTTTGCAGCTCTTTCATCAGTCCCCTTGCAGCAGCAGCGATTAACTCAGGGAGATGGGTGTATCCCAGGATCAGTCAGGGAGCTGACAGGAGGAGCAGGAGGAGGAGGAGGTGGAAGGCAGCACCACTGCTTGCCACAGAGTCAATGCTGGACAGATGCTGTGCCTGTGTGCCATGGGACAGTGACAGGCAGAGCCCCGGGGTTGTTTGTCACTGCTGGCACAGCATGGCATTGCTTTGGGGGCAAGTACTCACACTGCCCATGGAGCAGCCAGGATCCCTGCCCAGGGTGAGCAAACCCCCAGCAGGACCATTCACCCACAGGAAAACAGACCAAGAAGTTTCCACGAACACGATCCCTCCATTCCTCCATCAGCTGCATCACAGCTCCTCGCAACCCTCAGTGATATTGGCCGTAACTACCAAAAGGATTTTTAGGTTTCCTCTGATAAGGATTTTCCTTTCCCAAGCACACATGATGGCTCAGCTGCAGCAGAGGCCCCTCACTCCATTCAGACTATGGGCAGCTCCTGCCTGGAGCAGCAGCAGCCGTGCCTTTGCTGCAGCAGCCTTCACCGTAAGGAAATTGCCAACCCCAGAAAACTGTTCCCCTAATTACAGTGTTGGAGCATGGAGAAAACCACATAAATGATTCACACGGTGTTCCCAAGCTGCAGCCGCCTAAATTAGAGAGATTTCCAAACGCTGCCGAGCCACGCTTGCTGTTGTCAGGATGGAAATGCAGAAACTTTCATCATAAAGAGGCAAGAAGGAAAAAAACCTGCCGTTAAACACATCTCTGCAAACCAGGGAGACCTGGGAGGTCTATCCCCTATAGATCTTTACAGAAGGGTTGTTAAAACTCCTCGGGAGTTCTCATAGGAGGGAGAAGGCAGATAGCAGGGGAACTATAGAAATGCATCTGCTTGTCATTTCGGAGGGACATGGGGATGGAGCCTCTGCTGGCAAGCAAAGGATGAAAAGGAGAAGGCAAGAGGACTTGGTGCCAGCAGAAAGGGATGGCTGGTGGCGGGGAAGAGAGTTAAAAGTGTCCCATTGTTAGGGAAGTTTGCTCTCCTTCAGACCATCCCGCTCCCAGGGACACCGCGCCGCCTTTTGAAGTGCAACCTTAGGCGGTTCCTTGTCACCCATTGGAGCGGGAGCTTTTTTACCACATTAAGTCATTGGGTAGCAAATGAATGGGGGGTTTTGACTATTCACAACTTCACCTTATAAATATCAGGGTTGGAGGCTCCTGCAGCTTTGCTCCATCCCCATAGCTCACCTTGGGAAGGAGTGGACAGAGGCAGCCCTGCTTGCTCGGAGACCTGCAGTGCGGAGACCTACAAAGCAGCCAAAGGGATCCAACCCCACTCCTTGTGACAGCCATGAAGAGAAGCACCCTACTCATCCTCTCCATCACAGGGGTCTACAGTGCCATTCTCCACACAGCAGCATGGTAGGGTCCAACTTGCTGGAAAGGGCATTTTTTAGGGATGCTCCTCAGTCTGTGCTAAGGTGATTAATTTTATTTTCTTTGTTTCAGGTCTGTGAATAACTTTCTGATGACAGGACCCAAGGTAATTGACATACGGACTGTCAGGAATTTTAATGGAGTGACTTTGTTTAGCAAATGGGAAATAGTACTTTCCAAGGAACCAGACTTCCCAGAGCATATTGGCTCCAAGTCCTGCCAAGTACAGAGGGAAAAGATTCGCAACCTGCTCATGTCTGTTTTCACTGATAAATGCTAAAACAGTGTGGATTTTAACCCCGCTGTTTCCCGTGCCAGGCTTACCTGACGTTCTCCAGCAGCGTGGCAGCCGGGGCGCACAGCGGGATGGAGGAGTGCAAGTTCCAGTTCGGGTGGGAGCGCTGGAACTGCCCCGAGAGCGCCCTGCAGCTCTCCACCCACAACCGGCTCCGCAGCGGTGAGTGCGCCTTCACCTGCCGGCACCGCTCCGTGCCGCGGGTTGCTCTGGCTGCCAGCTGGGATGTGCTCTGCAGACAGCTGGTGCTACTGATCTAACTGACTGATGGAGAGGGGCTTTCATATCCCAAAAATCACTGTTGTTTTTCCTTTGTAGGTGTTAATTGGTGTCATAAATATCACTAACATTTTCCTAGGGATCCCAGGCTCAGGCTTTCCCTCAGTGCTGCTCCATGGGTCTGCTGCTACCACTTTGTGTGCAGCATCCTGGGGAGTGCAGTGCTAGAGACACCCGAGCTTCCAGTGGGGAGAAGTGCAGGAGACGCAAAGGGAGAAACCAGAGATGTGCACTAAGAAACTGCCTGCATAAGAAAGCTGTGGATATATTTCCATATTATCTGTTTCAACAGGCAGAAGTCTCCTTTTCCCCAGAGCAGCATCTCTATTTGAATCTGTTCAGAAAGCCAGAAAGGACTATGCAAGGAGTGTGGGCGCAGACAGCTGTTAGCACAGGTTCAAAGGATCAATGACCATTTTCTCCAGCAGGCAAGATCAAAGCACAATGTACCCCCAGGCAGGGAAGGACAGAGATGAACCGAATGCCAGGTGAAGGGAGAAACAACTCACCTTGGTCAGAGCAGGACTGTGGCATTGCCTTAAAATCCTACTCCTGGCAAGAAGTTCCATCCCTTGTACGGACACCTGCATAATATTATACCAAATTGCTGTACCGTGTAAAGCTGAAGCCTGAAAAGATCCAGTCACCAGCATTTCATTTCTGTAGCACCTTAGCTTTTGCACAGAGCATGTGGTATTTTCTCCTTGCACCTTTGCAGCACAGGAGATCTTCATTCGTGATAATCCGGGACTGATGTCTATATTTGCATGTGACAGCTTTTTTCCCCTCTCTCCCCCAGCAACCCGGGAAACCTCCTTTGTGCATGCCATCAGCTCAGCCGGGGTCATGTACACCCTCACCAGGAACTGCAGCCTGGGAGACTTCGAGAGCTGCGGCTGCGATGACTCCAGGAACGGCCGCGTCGGTGAGTGCCTGTCCCAGGACAGACTGACCTCGTCCCTCTGTCCCCACACACATGGATTTCAGGGCAGAATCTGGGGCAATTCTGTGCTTAGCCTGTGTCTGTTTTATAGGTGGCCGAGGCTGGGTCTGGGGAGGATGCAGTGACAACGTGGAGTTTGGGGAGAAGGTTTCCAAGCTCTTTGTGGATGCCTTGGAAACAGGACATGATACCCGCGCGCTAATTAACCTGCACAACAATGAAGTCGGGAGACTTGTAAGTAATAATAATAATAATAATGTCTATATTGAAAACAAAATCTAGGCTGTTCAGGTCCCCATTTTCAGGCCCCTGTAACAATCCAGGCCCTGTAGTGGTTGCATGGGGGGAAAAACACAGCCACAATCTGTCCTTGAACCTCAACACAGGGAATCACAGTAAGAGCTGTTCCCACTTCCTGTTTCTGCAACTGTGTAATGCAGTTAACTGCTGGCACACACCACTTATTCAGAAATGCATGGGGTTTGTACTCACCTCTAGGCTTGGCTGGTTGGTAAAACAAAGCCAGAGCCACCTTCCTTACTTTCTTGCAATATGCATTTCCAAGGTCTTTGGCCGGGAAGCCAGGTGTGAGCTGGCCCTGCTCACAAGCCAGTCAGACTCGCCCCTGCTCCTGCCTGGGCCATGGAAGCTCTCAGCATCTTGCCAAACCTCCTTGTCTGTAAAAACAAGGATGACAATACTTAACATACCTATCTCAGAGGGTGTGTCAAGGCTTAATCTCACATAGATACCAGCGATTTGGGACCTTATAAATACCAGAGGGAGATAGGCAGATAATATCTGTGAAGTGCTTGGCCTGGAGGAGATGCAGAGAGGTTGGGTATGATTATTCCAAAGCAGTTTCACACATTTTGAATGAATCCTCTGGAAGGGATGACGGGTTGATGCTGCTGAGTGGTGTGAGAAGGGCATGACCTAACAAAGGCATTGTTTTCCTGGCCTGGATTCTCCTGGAAGGGTTAGGGACAATAGTTTGTGCCCACTTATTTCTGGGACAGGTGTTTTCCAGGAACTAAGAGCATCAGCTCGTGTCTTGGAAGGACTTGAAATCATGCCAAGCATGAGCCACTTTTGATGCATTGTCCCCAAATTACAAGTGCTGTAGAGCCTGATTTTGAGATTTCCTAATTTCCTAATTCCTTCACGTCTCCCACCAAGGCGGTGAAAGACACGATGAAGAGAGCCTGCAAGTGCCATGGGGTGTCGGGCAGCTGCAGCATCCAGACCTGCTGGCTGCAGCTCGCTGAGTTCCGCGAGATTGGCAACTACCTGAAGATAAAATATGACCAAGCCCACAAGCTGGAGATGGACAAGAGGCGGATGAGAGCCGGCAACAGCGCCGACAGCCGCGGGGCCACGGCAGAGACCTTCCACCACATCCACGCCTCGGAGCTCATCTTCCTGGAGGACTCCCCCGACTACTGCACGAGGAACGCCAGCCTGGGCCACCACGGCACCGAGGGCCGCGAGTGCCTGCAGACCGGCAAGAACCTCTCGCAGTGGGAGAAGAGGAGCTGCCGGAGGCTCTGCACAGAGTGTGGCCTGCGGGTGGAGGAGCGGAGGACAGAGGTGGTGGCCAGCTGCAACTGCAAGTTCCACTGGTGCTGCACAGTGCGCTGCGAGCAGTGCCGGACGCTGGTGGCCAAGCACTTCTGCACCCGCCGTGACTCCGCCACCCCCAACCACATCAGGCAGAGGAACAGGAGCCACAGGAGATAGGGGATGCTTTGGTGTCTTTACGCTGGGGAAGGAGCATCCTGGGGTCCAGAGGGTTGAATGTGCACTGTGTGAGGTGATGGGGTCTCCTGTGGATGGATGCGGTGGGATTGGGAAGCACAAGGCGCGGGCGCTGAGGGACCATGGTCCTTCTTGCTTCCATGTTTTTTCCTTAACATTTACCAGTAGCTTCTTTCTTCTTGGGAGTCACTTTATCTGTGTATTGGACAGAGGGAGGAATTTCACATTTTAGGTGGGCTCAACCCCTTGTGCCCCCTGCCAGTGGGTCTGCCAATGCCAGCAGTGTGGCTCCAGCCCTGCAGCCAGATGTGGGGGGAACAGGTGCTGTGGCCAAAAGCGGGTCCAGCCAGGTGAGCCCATCCTTGCAGCCCCAGGTCCTGACTGTTCATGCACAGCAGCTGCTTGGCAGCATTTCTGGAGGAAAACTTATGCACTTTGCGATGTGAGAGGAGGATTGGCAGTGTTGTGGTGTGTATTAACACAGCTGCAGCCTTTTGAGGGCTTTGAAAAGTTTACAGCCAGTGTTTACATATTTCCCTCCCCCCTTTTTTTTCTCCTACCTTTTCAAATTTTGTATTTTGGCACAAGAAGCCCTGCCCCAATTAGACAATAGCTTCATGTATTTGTACTGGATAAAATTAAGTGGTGTACAGTTCCTATACTTTTTGTTTTAAATTAGCAGATAAGAATTCAGAATTCTTTATGCTTAATGTTGTTTATTAATAAGTTGTATTATTGCTTAGCACAATCTGTTTTCTACGTATTTTGAAAGTACCCCTTAAGAGTTAGATTCTGGACTGTATTTTGCAATAAACCACAATGAAAATAATTGGGTTTTTCCTTTCTGGCTTCCTAGCACTATGATTTTAGGTGCAAAATTGTCCCTTTCTGTGTAAAACTCAGCACTTCCACGAATTTCCTCATCATTAATCCAAAAGCCATCAAGGGCAGTGAGGTTGTTCTCCTGGATCTCAGCAAATTTGCTCCAGCCTCTAGTCCCCGGAGGGTTGGTTTTAGTACATATCACCGTAATCTCTCCCTTTCCAAGTGCTGAGTATGCAGACATAGCCTGGCTAAAGCCGATTTTGAAGCTCCCAAAGTCTCTTTAATTTGCCTCGACCCGACATCCCCCAGACAATGCGAGGCTGCCCCGCTTTGATGTGGAAAGCGTCACCATCGGCACTCCCTGCAAATTTCTTGGAGGCACGAGAGGAACCCTTTGAACTGGAGCAGGAGAGAAAACTTGGGGACAGTTGTGAATGTGTCTGCTGGTTCCCTGCTGCTCCGGGTGCCAACAGCCCGGACCAGCTCGGGGAGGGCAGGAGGGGACAGCGCTGGCTGCTGCTGCTCTCCCAGGGCACGTCCTGCTCCTTGGAGTCAGAGCTGCTCCGGAGGGAGCCAGGGCTGTGTCATCACCCTCACCTACGATGCAGGGCAAAGATGCTCGACCAGGTTTGCTCTCCAGCTAGGGGAGAAGGAGGAGAGACGTGTAAAAACCACCCTAGAGCTCTGCCAGTACACTGCACCCACACTGCAAATGCTTCAATGCTATTTTATCCAGGTCTCCCTATGGCTCCCTGTGTAAACACAGCCTCAACACACACGAGAGCCAGATCAGGGAGCTCAGCTTGCAAAACACACATTTGGGAAACTCAGCTGACTTCCATGCATTTATTTTATGCAAAGTGGATTTTATTGAAAGCTGGAAGGGCGACACCATCAGTTAGGGGGGCTTTGCTGCCTTCTGGGTAGCTATTTCCAGTAAGTTATCCTACAAAAAAAAAAAAAAAAAAAATCCAAGATTTTCGCACAGTGTTGCCACAACAGCAGTTGCAGCTGCCAAAAATTTAGACTGAACCTGGAATGATAAAAACAGACAAAGCAAGCCACTCTCCTCATCTCGAGCACTGGTTGACTTGTCTGCACAAATATTACCCCCAGGCTCTCTTTTTGTAATACCTACTGTGTTTGATTGGACTGTGCTCCAGAGCCCCAGCAGCTGCAGACACAGGGTACCACCAAAGTCCCTCAAAATGAGGTTACACAGAGCACAGGACAGTCCCTGTTGATGTGCTCTCTGAGGAGGGAAACTGTTTCACTGGGATAACTTCCAAGCACACATAAAGACCTTCCTGATGTATACCAGCAGCAGGTTAATAAATCACACAGGTAAATCCTGGGAGATGAGGGTTCCCAGTAAATGGATGGGACATGCTGTGTGTCATCTTACCCATTTGTCTGCAGCATCTTTTCAAACTAACATTAATGCAGAAAATAAGGAGCAACAGGTTTGCAGGTGGCAAGAGCACCAGACCAGACCTCCGTCCCACACAGACTCCATCCCAGGGAAATAGGGCTGGACAGAGAAGCAGAGATACCACTGCCAAGACCAATCCTTTTCCCACTGAGTCCTCCCATTCTCATCAATTCAGCATTCATATCCACTCCATTGTATTTAAATGCTGGAGATTAACTGTTCTTCCTTAAATTTGTCATCAAAGCCACTTACATTTCCAGACTCTTTAAGACAATGAGCAAATCGTACCCAAAAGCCAGAGACCAAATGTAAATCGAAGCAAAATCAAGAGAAAGTTACACACCATCCCATGACACAAATTTCCATTCTCTTTTTATACCTTTCAGAGACAATACTGAGACTGAACAAATACAAAAATCAACTCTATGGCTTAGAGTGGCACCTTGCCAGAGATACTACAGTCCTGGAGAAGCTGAAGCTTCCTCATCCTCCCCCTTGTTGCTTGGATACAACAGTCATCAATTCTCACTACATTCAGTACAAAACAAAGGAAATTCAGGATCATCTTAATCCATCACAGCACTGACAGGGACCCCTGACACCCCAGCCTGCTGCTGTGGTTTCTGTAATAACCCTCACAGAAATGCCACGGGCACAGGGTAACAAACTCTGAGGATGCCATGGAACTGAGCTCATCATTTCAGCTGTGATTTTACCTAGACAGCTTTTTTACTCCTGCAGAGCAGCTTTCAAAGTAAACACGAGCACACAGAGCAGAGCGGTCCTGGCACTGGCTGCTTTGTAAAGGCTCATTCTCCCACTGCAGCCAAAGAGCTTCTGCAGGGATTGGTGATGCCTTCAAACCTGCATGTGTTTGCTCATGATCACCCAAAGTCAGCTCCAATCCAGGATACTGATCCCAACCACCTGTAACTTGTTACACACCTGGAGGAAGGGATGGGCTGGCTCTATAAAGCCTTGAGGAGGAACCTAACCACCGTCCCACAGAAATAGTATTGTAATAGCGTTGATCCCAATTAGAATGAAAAGCTAAAAATCTTAACCTGGGCCTGGTGCTGCATGAACTCAACTCAAAGTCTTGCTGCCTGTCCACCAAGAGCTGTCAGCACTGCCTCTTCCCTGGAGCAGGGGCACTTCAGGCAGGACTGTGGAGCCACTGGGACAGTTCTGGAGCAGCATCTTCATGTTTTACCAGCCACTGATATGGATAGAGCATCCTCTATAATAAGAAATCTGTGAAACAGCAGTGGAGTCAGCTCAAAATCACCATTGCCTTTGTGGATGTTTAACACTAGTGTCCCAGCAGTGAATTTGTGCCTTTATTATGGGAGAGGGATGGTTTACAGTCCATTTTTAGTGAGAAAGGGAAACAGACTTCAAATGATAAATATAGGCCAGCTATGGTGTATCCACAGACCAGGGCAGGTTTATGTCAGCAGTGCCTGCTCAACTAACAGAGGGTCAGAAAATCAGTGTTGGGGTATTCATACCATGATAAAAGCCCAAGCTAAGCCCACAAGCTTTCCCAGCCCTTCCCATCTAACCCAGGACCATCCCTGTCACTGTTTCACTAGCAGCCTCTTGGCTATGCAGAGCTGCTGTCCAGGTGCCTATCCCAGCACCCTCACCAGGGACAGCAACCACCAGTTTTCTTCTGGTTTCTCCTTCCCAAGAGGTGGAAATGCCCCCACAGCCTCATTCCCCTTCAGGCAGGAGCATGGGCACAACTCCCATGGCCTTGGCTGGGGTCACCTCCATCAGTGTGTGGAGGAAGGTGAAGTTCAGGGGTGCAGGTGCTAGCCTGTATTGACAGGGATGGACAGCACATCCACAGGGCTGCCCAGGACAAGGAGCCAGGCTGGGGCTGCATTTTTCTGGGGGCTGAGGATGTCACCCAGCACAGGAACTGGATCTGTGCTGTTTCCTTTGCTCCCTCTCACAGAAGAGAGTGCAAGGATGCCTCCAATAGGGAATTCACCCCATCATCACCACCATGTGCCTCCGCAGCACCTCCCAGCAGGCTGGTGGGGACAGTTCTATTCAGAGGTTGAGGGACCTGCCCCAGGGGCCCTCTCCTCAACAGGTCACAGTGTTGCACAGTGACCATCAGCAAGCAGGGAATAGAATTTATTTTATAGACAAAGTGCAGGTTCTGCAGATGATTTTGCAAAGCAGTTTGGAGGTGAATGGATTTTGGCCCAGGACTGCTGCCTCCTGCCCCACTCCCACTGCAGCTGGGGGCTGTTCCTTCCCCCAAAGCCCCTCCACAGCCTCCACCGCATCCTACCAGCCTTCCTCCTTTCCCCCAGCCTGCTTCCCTTCAGCTGTTAAACCCCTTGCCTGCTGAATTACCTTTAATTTATGCCCCCAGTGCCCTTTCATGGATTATAATTCTGTATGAGATGTTTGTGCTGTATCCTCCCCCCATATTAAAGTGTCAGGAGTATATCCCCAGGCCATCCATCTTCAACACTTCCGCAAGGGCTTGGCAATTCTCTGACATGAATATTATGGCTCTCCACGCAGAGCCTCCATCACTCAAGCTGACAAGTGTTAGAATCTCCTCTCTTGAACAGGGTAAGTGACCTTTTCATATGCAGCGTAGATTCCCGGTCACGCTGCATCTGGTGCAGTGAAACCAGCGAGTGCCAGCAATTCTCTAAAGTCTGAAAAAACAAGTCACAGGTCCTTTTCGACTTGCAAAACCAACCCTTAGCATGACAAAGTTAAAGGGTCTGAATCAGCCTCTGGTTAGCTGCTGTTAGTGCCAGTCCCAGAGAGGAGGATGAAAAAGCATCCATTCCATGCCTCCTGTGGAATTTATTGACAGGCATTTTCATTTTTGGGGAAAGATGCAAGGATTTGGGTGTCTGGCTTGCTGGAGTGTATAAGAAAGACATTTGTGACCAGTTAGTGACTATAATGACTTGTAAACTTCAACTCTAGTCTTATATTCTTAAGTGAAGTGCCTAAAGTAAGATGCCCAAACTCCACCGGCCTGATTTTCAAAGCTGCTGAATTCCTGGGCTTCCCACAGTTGTGTGCCAGAGCTTCCTGGGCCTAGAGAGAAGCCAAGGGAGAAAACAACATTTAAAGCTCTTTTCCACCTCAGACTTCACAGCTGTGCTGCCCTGGGGACACTCCAGTCCATGTTGCTCGACAGCAAGAGAATTCCCCGGAGCTGAACTGTGTGGTGATTCAAGTTAAATCCCTCTTACAAAATTCACACGTTACCCCAAGTCTTTGGCTAAAGTGGTGCCTAAGTTTTTTTCTTCTCTAGAGGGCAAAGGAACTTTCAGAGCAACTTTGCCACCTTCCCCCTACAGAGGGACTGGTGCTGGATCACTGCCAGCACAGGGCAACAAAAACTTGTTAACACCTTTTCGGCTCCCTCTTAATAAATTCCGGGCAATTAACAGCTTCACTATTTACAAAACAAATCCTCTTTGCAACACCTGAGAAAAAGAGTTACAAGTGTTTCCCAAACATTTCTCAGCTGGGGAGGACACCTACAATAACTGTCTGCTGGGATGTGCTGCATCTGCCTTCCCTGGCTGGAGAGTCCATGCTTCCCATGGAATGCTGCATTCTCAGTATGAATTCATACTGCACTTCCATCCAGGAGTCCTGATCAAGCACAGGTCTACCGGGAAATGTTCTTATCCAAAGGTTTCTCCAAGGAGAAAGAGGTGTACAGGGAGCCAGGGTGTCAATTCATTGCCCACTTGCTAGTCCATATTTCTGGTATGGCCACATGGTACAAGGGGTGGGCATAGGGCAGGTTGGTCCCCTCCAAAAATGCCCCCAGGAGTGGTTGGAGGGAGTTGGTAATGTACAGCATATTTACACACCTCTGCAGAGGGATTCACAAGCTCCCCCACCTCTTTTTCTGGTTCCCTGCTCTCTCCTAGGATACAATCCATGCCCCCCACTTTGCAAATCACTGCCCTGGCTTACAGTGCAGTAAATTCCCCCTTTTCAAAAAAGCCCCAAGCAGTTGAGCCATATAACAGAAGATTGATGGATTAGAGAAAATCAAATAAATGTAACTTGCAATGTACTTTCAAAATTAATTCCTTCCTTCTCTTTCATTCTCCCATCCCGCTCTCTCTTTTCCAAACTCACAGAGTGGCTCATATTTAATGAAAAAGAAAGAAGAGGTGCTCCCTAATTAAACTGTTATTTATGTGTAGAGATGGCTGCTGGGACAGTTTCACATAAGAGCTCTCCCAGACAAAGTGGACTTGGTCCAAACACTTCTGGAGATTAGAAAAGACCTTTTTAAAGTGTGCACCAGGTCTTTGACCCAAACTCATCCCTCCCAGAGGGTCTGAAATGCAGGAGGAAAGGAGAGGGAGTTGGTGGTAACTCTAAGTACAGTAAGGAGCAGAGACTGATGGCCATAGTTAAGAAATGTTCACCAAATGCAGTCAGGATGCAAAGATGAGTTGCAATCATGTGGGACAGAATGAGTCAGAGCCAGAAAATGAAAGAGAGTAAGTCTAAATCTGTCATGCAATGGGACTGTGGAGCTTTACAAGCCCTAGGACATGATGGGAAATAGAGAGGGAGATCTCAATTATTATTTTAGCTATTCTATTTCTTTCTCTCTCTATTCTTTCTTCAGTGTGCCACGCAACATTAATTGAAGCCCCTTGTGGGCACAGCCAGGAGAGAATAGCTCGTCAGGGGACATGTGAGCACAGAGCCTGGACAGTAAAAGGCCCTTCATTTCCTCCTCTGATGCTTTCAACAGCCATGGGATGCCATAAAAGATGATAATGACGAGGTCAGTGGAAGGACTGTAAAACAGTGGGGAGAGGCACAAGGGTTACCTCACTTGGGCTCAAACTCGGGCCATGCGTGGGCTGAGTTTGCTGGTTGTAAGCTCTGCTTGGGACCATGGCTGCACTCCCTGTCCCACCTGGCCTGGCTGCCAGCAGGCAAACTGGACTGTGAAGATGTTCCTGGTCTGAAATGTTGGGTTGTGATGTCAGTGGGACTCAGTATTGACTCCGATCAAGCCTGGACAAAGGCAAGGGTGAGAAGTACTTCTCACATTTCTTCTCGATTCCACAGGCTTTTCTAACAGAAGTGTGGCAGTGACACTTCTGGAGAATCATCCATCAAGACTAGAGTTGGCAGTTTTAAATGCAGTAATTTCTATTTCTCTCCCTTTTGCCCAGTGCCTTGAAGCTAAACCTACTCTGGCCCAGCTCTTCATTCCCACTCCTGCCAGGCAGAGGCTTCTGCTGGCCGGCTGCCATCAGCTGTGATAGGGACAAGGCACCTCCTCCCTATCTCTAAGTGGATTTTGAAGCCAATGAGCAAGAGAATAATTAAATTAACTCAGTCCTGAATAGCTCTGAGGTGCCAAGCATTCCCAGCATTACAGCTGCACCACAGGTGTCTAGAGAGCAGGTAATTCCAGTCAGGGGCAGGCTGCAAATGTGGCTCCTGGGGACATCTCTGCTGGCACAGGAGCACCAGCACCAGCCAGTCCTTGACAGGAGTGCTGGGAAGAAATTCTCAGGATGGCTTTGCTGGAGCCAGCTTGAGTCCAGGAGTAAGACAACTACATTTATGCTTTGATGTGCTTAAGTTAATAAGATTTATCCCAGGGCAAACACAGTTGTGTTTCCCAGCCTGGACTACTTTACTCTCCTGTTTCTTTCTTGTCCCATGCACTTTCCCCCGCAGGGTGTCAGGGCTGTCAGCTCAGGTCTCCGCCCCTGTTTTACCAAACAACCTGCTATTTAAATTCCCTGAGAAACACCTATATGCTTTGGACTGAGGCACATTGATTTCTTTCTCTCATCTATTACAGGTCACGAGACTTGAAGCTGGATTTGAGACAGCCCATGATTCAGGAACGATCAGGTCACAGCCTGCACTCAA
This sequence comes from Erpornis zantholeuca, assembly GCA_013400515.1. NCBI lineage: Eukaryota > Metazoa > Chordata > Aves > Passeriformes > Timaliidae > Erpornis > Erpornis zantholeuca. The sequence goes on along the minus strand of VZTN01025585.1, from coordinate 771,384 downwards.
CTCCAGCTCCAAGGTGTGCATGGGGAGCCTGGCCTGGCTCTGGCCAGGGTGGAGGCAGGGCAGAGGACATTCCCACTGCAGAGCTTTATCTCACCCATCGCCAGAGAGCTCACAAATCACTGTCCAGTCCCTTTCAAGCAGTTGGGAGCACTAAATTGTACCTCTTGTATCCAGACACCATCCAATCTCCCAGCACCAGGCCAGGTACATTGATAAGGAGATAATGTAAATGGTCAAACAGGATGGAGCCAAAATTCACAATTTCCTGTGCTTTAATTTAGCAAGTGCCATATCAACAGGGGAGTCTTTTTTGCATTATCTCCCATTCCAAAGGGGGCTGTTGTGGCCAATGACCTGCCACTGTACTGCTTCAGTGAAGAGGATCTCTGGTTTCATGTGATACTAAGTACAGGGTGCTCTGTACATGTTCAGCACAATTTTAATTACAACTACGATCCAACAAATATTTGGGAAGAGTAACAAACAGTGCTACAAAGAGAACAGAGTGGCAGTCAGCTCTTTCCAACTTCTCGGAGTTTTAAATCCAAGATGGTCTCAGGGACACTTCCACTTTCTCTGTTCTGGCAGAAGATGTAATTAATTTCCACATCACCCTCATTTGTTCAGTATCATATAAACTATCCTGCCTCCTAACCAAGCTATCCACTGACAAACCCCTTCACTTCATTCTCTTGGCTGTAAGCAGACACTGACCTCACCCCAGGGAGCTATTTTCCTGGAGATGACTTCGGGCACTAAAAATGCAGCTACATCTTGGTAGGTTATTAAATCCACATGTGAAAATAAACTCATCTATCATCCCATGCATGTGGCCTAGCTTCCTTTTAAGAAGATATAAATGTACTAGAGTATCCCATTAAAGCAATTGATATGTCTTGCTTTATTTTCCTGGACAAGACATTACTTCCTTGGAGATTACTGGCTTTTGGGAAAACTATCAACTAAGGAGTCATGGAAGAACAGAACCGACCTTCAGGTGCTACTCCTTGAACCACCCTGACCTGTGTATTGAAGGATGGGTGACTTTTTGCACAGGTCCCTTCAAACTCAAGACACTTCTTTTCAAAGCCACATGGTGACATCAAGACCCAGAGATGAAAGCATAAAGCAGCAAAGTTCTGCTGCGAAAAGCTCCACAAGCATGCGAGTGCCAGAGACAGGCAGAGAGCAATGGGATATTCCATCTCCTGCTCACCCACAGCACCAGTGTGCAGCTCCTTCTGTGGGGGACCAAAGACAAAGCCTCATTTTCTGAGACACCAGGGCAGACACTTCTCTGCTGCCTGAAAGACATGAATTCTTGAGATGGCTAAATAAATTAAACCAGAAAAGATCATTAGAGAAAAAACAACCAGAATCCTTTAAAAAAGGTTTGGATGTGCTAGTCATCCTTCTTAATTCCAGCTGTGTCCCTGTCACCATGGACATATTGGCTTTCACCCTGCTCCTCAAAGGTTTGACTGCTAATCCACCCACCAGTCCTTGAGGAATACACCCCCTGGAGACATCACCTGGGTTAGAATAGTCTTCACTTCTCAACAACAGCACTTTATGGCCCTGGCTGCCTCTGCTATGGCATGTTTTCCATTGCAAGTCTCACTGTGACAAATTACAAATTATTTAAAAACACTCCTTCCACATTCATCATGTAAGAGGAACAAAGCACTTTGTGCCAACATTCTGACACTTGCCCTGGAGAGCCCTTTTCTCCTGGAAAGTGGAGCCCATTGGTTTGCCAGAGCAAGATAATCAAAGCACAATCATCACATCAGGCTTGGACATCTCAAAGAGGGATGTATAAGAGAAGGTTGTAAAAAAAAAAGCAAATTTATGCTTCCTGCAATGATGAAGACAAATTTATTGATTGGGCCTGAAGGGATGTAAGAAAAAAGGTTTCTTTTCTGTAGAGCAAACCATTAGAACTAAGAACTTCCCATTTCTTCTCTCGACTCCCAGAGCCTGACTAACTTAGCTGAATGGGTTAATTGTGACTCATCTTATTATTTCTTCCAAAGAAAAGATCCAAAAAGTTACTGCATTCCCCTTAGATATCTGCACCTCCTGCTGTGGCCTGAACTTAAGACACCAGAGGAGCTGCAATATTAGCTGCACTGGAATGTTTTGGTTTTCCCTTGCAAAACAGCCCCATCTCTCCAAGTGTGAATGTGCTTCAGTTACCTAAACATACTTGAGAGGGGCAAAAAGAAAAGAAATTTCCATTTTTTTGTACTGTTAAGAGTTAAACTGTTAAGTTTTGTTCTGTTAAAACAGAAGGATTCCCACTGTTGTTGAAAGCAAACAGAAAAGGGCATGCCTCAACATGTTCCCCTGGCACTATGGACCAAGGGAAGACAAAACTTTTAGAAGACAATTTTTTTTCTATTAAAAAATAAGCAAATTCCCATCAGTAATGTGTAACCTCTGGACCAGTGTGCAAATCCTACAGGCTCTGTGGGCAGAAACAGTTTAACATTACACACGTGGGCACATAAAAGACATGTATTTTTGGAAAACTTCCCTGGCACCAGACACAGCCATTTCACATCCATGGGTGGTTGGCACACACAAATGGTGAAAATTATTCTGTATTTAAACTTTCTCCACCATAAGGAAGAAAACCTGTAGCAGAATTGTAAATTAATACTAGGTGACAATGAAACTATTAATTTTCGTTGGAACTGGACAGATACATAAATAAAGATTCAATTTCTTGTCAGTACAAGGGAGTGAAAATCAAAAGCTGCTAGCTTATATTGTCAGGATGTTACAATCTCAGGTCATATCCAAACTGATATAATCTGCCAGAATTCACCTCAGTAGAATTATACCAGGTTATAGTACCTAGGGATATGGCCAAATATCATCTTCTGCAGCACAAATAAAATTATTCAACTTAAAAGTATACTTTACTTTACAGCTTTTCCTTCATGTCAGCTGATGAAAGTCACATCAACTGTTTGTACCTAGAAAGAAACCCAACAGTTAGAGCAGAATAAAAATGGCTACAAATTTTGTCTGTCAGCATTTGCTCTCTGTGCCCAGGCCAGTCCTTCTGCACACACCTATGATTGTGGTTGATCTGAAAAGAGCCTAGTCAGAATATTTGAAAGGTGAATGTCCTGATTAGGATAAGGAAACATTTCATTTCTGTTTTGTTGGAACAGATGAAGACAGAGCAGAGGATCTCAGGTCCTCATTTGGCCTTTTTTCTACCTGTTCTGTTTCACAGCTCTAAGCACAGTGTCAGTGAACACCGTGCGATTTCCCCTCGGATCATCACCTTTGGCAGCTGTAGACAACAACACAGAACAGAAAACAAAACAGCTGGAGGTGCTGCTAGAGCAGAGAAGCACGGATCCTCCCAGACATAGACTCATCCATACCCTAGAGAGGAATTACTCCCACCCAGGAGTAGTGCTCCAAACCTGCTACTTCCATACACAACTTCAGAGCTGTGCCAGGTCTGCTTGTTTCCACTTCGAGAGATGAAAGAAAACTGGCTACTAATTTTTGATCCCTGCTTTAGGATGTCATTAACAGACTTGCAACAGCATTACTACAGTGATAGCAGCTATCTTCATTAGAACCTCATACCACACAGAGATACCCCTCTACACATATTCAGGTAGAAAAGCCTCCAAGGAAATGATTCAAGACATGAGATGCCAAGTGATCCAAGCACCAAACCACTGGCAGACCCTGAGAACACAGGTGTGAAGCTCGCCATTCCTCCCTACAAGTAGGCACTTACACAATGCACATGCAGTAACCTTGTTACTTGTGCATTTGCCCATATTTTCCATTTTTCTGTGATTCTAGACCTTGCTGCTGCTCCAAGGGAGGACCCAAGCAGTCTTTTCATTTGTCCATTCCTTACCTTCACATCCGTACCACCTGTGTACTACCAGTTCCTTTGTACATCATTGCCCATCCACCGAGGAGAGATATTATAAAGAAATCAGATATCATTATCAAAACAATGTTTTTGGATGACTTGAAATTGTTCATTCCAGGAATCCCACATAGTCTTAAAAAGGAACATTTTGCAGAGAGACAAAACAACTGGTAAATATATATCATGGCTGCTTTGTGCTGTGGTGACAGCCTTTGCCATGGGTAATGACTAATTAATATCAATAATAATGCTGTTTGGAGAATGCCTCAGCACTGCATCAGCACTCAGGTAAAGGCAATGTTTTATTGCAGCTCATTAAAGGGAAAAAAAAAGCAATAAAAGGCTTAAGAACCATCACAGATCCTGACTACATGAAGCTAATAAACAGTATGATAAACTATCATTTACATGAATAAGGAAAGGAATGGACATTTCATTTCCTATGCCTTTGTTGCTCCCATTCAGTTGCACTGATGGGGCTATTTGGGGAAGCCCCACAGTGCCTGTTTACAAGAGTATTTTGCAAAACTTTGCTGGTCAATTCAGTATATTTACATGGAAGAGCTGGGAAGAAAACAAGTATTCTGAAATACCCTTCTGGGACAATTCAGTTGGGAGTGGTAAGTAGCAGGGAAGGATCTCATGGCTATCTAGATGTGTGGTGGCCACAGAAAAAGCATCAGGTTTTCAAACAGAGGCTTGATTGAAATTTCTTCATCCAGGCAAAAATACCATTGGACAACTCCCTTAACAAAATGGAAACTGCCAAAGTGTTCTGCACGCAGGGAATAGCAATGTCCAAGTCTGGCTCCTGAGAAATCAGGCACAAGCTCTTTGCTTTCCATAAATGTGCAAAGTGTGCCATGCAACACCTGGCAATACATTTCAGATGCACACACACCATCTGAGCAGCTCCCAGAAAGGATCCCATTTCCACTCTTTCTTTTAACTAACAGAATGGAATTGCTCCAGATTTACAATGAAGCAACCTAAAAGCACAGTTGGAACCACTGTTTTTAAGAAGACCTTGTTATGCCATAACTTTTCACAGTTCAGATGCTAAATTACACATTATAAAAATAAGTTAGTGCAATTGAGAGACTGTGTTAATCTCAGAAGTTTAAACATTGCTCTCTAATGGCTGCTTTATAGTGGCCCATAGTAAAGTGCTTTATGGGGCGTGCAGGAGATTTGTCCGCACGCGTCCGTTAAACACTCCTGGGAATTTTCTCACACAGAGAGAGATGAGGCCTAACACAAAACTAAACACGGGCAAAACACTGCCTCATTCACACGGCACCAGGAATGCCACCCAGTAAGAAAATACTTTACAACACCTAAGAGAGATAAGAACCACCAGCCTGCAGAGCAATAAGGTGCTGCTTTTGGAAATGGAGAATTTCCTAACCTGACAATTGGTGCAGATTCTGGAAGCATGACAAAAACACAACTGTTCCATAGCAAGGAAATGAGAGCTTAAGCATTGATTATAAAGAGATGATAATGAAGCATGGGTGGTTTGTAGAGTAGTTTATTAAAGCCAAGAGTATTTAGAGCCAAATTAGGCTCTTGCACATAAAAATTCCCTGGAATTTAGCGTGAGTTCATACTTGATTCCTTGCTCAGGCAGTCTGGAGCTGACAGACTGCACCCAGCTGCCCTTTCTCTCTGGCCAAACAGGATCCTTCTAGGTTGACTCAGATCCCAGGTGAAAAGACATTTCAATAAATTCAGAGTGATGGTACCAAACTTGCAGACATGGTACCAGAGTTGTGTTTTGGTTTTATTTTTTTTAATAATCATGCTTCAGAATAGCACCATAGCTAAGCAAGATGACCCAGTCAGGGGTTCTCAGGGGACAAAACTTGATGCCACACATGACAAATACAAGCACACCCATCAAGGCACTACATGAAGATCTTTGTGCAAAAGCATCACATCCCTCAGCCCTAAAACACTCACAAGCAGTGAACTGAATTCTCAATCCTCCAGTGTTACCATTATTAGAGTATCATTCACCCACTTGTCTGCAAACTGCCTTTTTCTCCCACCAACTGCTCTGCCTCACAACAATACCTCATTTCTGGCTCAGAAGACCAACAAAAAGCTCTCCCCTGAGCTTTGGCAGTGTCCCCATGATCACTTGGCAGGAGGCAGCATGACAATAATTTGACAGGCATCCTCCCAAGGAGACTCCACACATCAGTCATGCTGCTGACACACTCCACACCCAGAGGAGCTCATCCACTCCAGGGGAGATTTCTAGGTGCAGGCAGCTGCTCTTGATTGACCATCCTAAAGCAGCAGGTTTTTCTGTTTCATCAATAGCAGAACAAGGAAGTACCTATTTGCTGTGGTGACACTGCCATGCTGGTTTGAACCAAGTCTGCTTTAGTAAAGCAAAGTGGCAGGTAGTGAGTAGAGAGGATTGAAGTCCTATTTCTAGTCCAAGGACAAATCTACTAAAAGGAAAATAGTACTGCAAAAACAATTACAAGTTATCTTTTAATGATGATCTTTTTATGATTTGCAAAGAGTCTTTCCAACAAAATAGAAATAATTTCTCTTACAATTTTGTTGTTTTAAAGGAAACTGAACAACCACAATATTTTCAGAGGATGAGCTGGTTTTGGGTACCACCAAAAATGGCCAACATTTACTGTGCAGAACAACACAAATTATCTTGATCTGACTACTCTGACTGACTGAATGAACACCGACCCTCATCAACTGTTGTTTAAAGGATGGTCAAGATTAATAGCTTAAATGAAGGAAGAAACACAAATCTTCTCTTCTTTTCCTACATGAGAAAAGCAAGAGTTTGCAAATCTCCATGAAACAGTCTTAAATCTCCTGAATGATAGTGTCTTGGAGTGACAAACCAGGACAGATAGTCCCAAGCTCTGACCAGTGACTCATTTCTGAAGCTCAGCACGCTGGAGTGCTCTGACAGATGCAGACAATGGGAAATTGCCTTTGACTGAGGCTTCTGACATCTTTAAAGTATGTCCAAGGTTCCTGGCAGTTTAACTGAAGATAATAAATCCCTTGTGAGACAGGAAGACTGGACAATCACATACTTCAAGACTAGCTCAATCTGTATAGTTCCAAGAACAACTTCCAGTGCAGGTGATAGCAAGCACATGATAAGCAAAGTTCCAGAAGGAACTCTGTTGAAAAAACAGAATTACGGGAAACAGACTGAACTGCTCATTTTATAGACATAGCTCTATTCCAGCACTCAGGCAGTAAAACTAAAATGAACTCCTTCAAAGTTTAAAAATGCCCAATAAAACTCAATAGGCAAGGTAATTATTTTGACTTGACAGAGGGAGAGGACAGATTACTCATTCACACAGAGAATATCTCACCTTGCTGACATCAAATGGAAAGACATCTTTCAGTTAATCTGTGTTTTTTTTCCCAAAGCTACATTTTCTGTGCTGCGGATTCATAACCCTGGCCAAGCCTAAACCACTCTGGGCTAAATAAAAATCTAAAGACCATAAGAAATGTAGCAGCACATGGCCCAACAGCCTCTCCCATGGTGTCACAGCTCCCCCACGGGACCAGATGGCTCAGCCATCTCACATTCCCAGGACTGACCCTCTGCCCACTCCTACGTATTAATGCAGGTTCCTCAGGATCTCTGCTGGATCAATACTTGTCCTATGTATAGGGATACAGCAAGTCAGGATGGCACCCATGGGATAAAGGCAACTTCTCTCTTTCCACCTTTTCTTTGGGAATATGGAAGCAAACACCAGTCAGTAATCGAAGGTGTTAGCTCCAATATCAGAGGACAATTCCATGATAGATGAACACCTGAATGACTGAGAGCCTGTATTATGTGGGTGATAAAGGTGACATTTGCAACATCGGCTGCCTTTGTCCTTTCTCCCACCCCCTGGATAGGGATCCACCTACTCTCATCCAACATAATGCAGCTCTAGCACAAAAGCAAAACTGAAAACTCCAGCAGTAACATAAAGGATGTGTTTATTGTCAAACAGTAGCACATCAAAATAAGCAAGCAAATGCCACAGTAACTAACAAAATACAGGGGAATGCCTTGTGAATTCACTGGATTTTAGTTTCTTCAGAAAATGGATTTTTTTATTTGGCTGACAGGAAACCACAAAGCACAACGATGAAGTAATTGGAGCAGTCAGACATATATGAGGACAATAATTATAGGCAAAATAAACTGGTTGTAAACAGATCTCTTTACTGTATTTCTAACCACCTCATACTTTTATTCTTCATTATTTGAGGGTTTGGGTTTTCTTTTTTTCCTTATCTTAGAAGTCACAAGATTTTTATGTCTTGGTACTGTGGGGAACAATTTCTAAATGTTTATTATCTGTGCTGGCAATAGTGGCTTGTTCCACTTGAGAGGATAAACAATTCACTAAAACAAAGTTTGATGTTAACAGACAAATGACTTATGTTTCTCATAATTACTCAAATTGGGGAAGCAAGTTTTTTTCATAACACAAATTAAATTGCTTGTTTGTTTAGTATTAGTCAAGCATACCCATATTTCAGAGTTATGAAAATTACATTGTTTTCTTCATTCTAGCCAGTCAAACCGGAAGATACAAAGCTTGAAGTTAACAGCATAAGTAGAGCTCTTTGGAGGAAATTAAAAAGCCCCACATACCAAAAAAGTTTAGTTACTTCATAAAAGGCAATAGTGTAAGATTAACCTACTGCCTGTGGAAGAGCACTCTCCTGAAATTCTTCAGCAGAACACATGAAAGTTTGAGGAAAACAACAGAAATTTGCGTACCTTTAGGAGCAGGAGAACACAGAAAACACTCTTAAGGTGAGCTGTTCCAATTAAGCACCTTTCTTGCTGTCGTGGTTTGACACTGGCCCAACGCCAGGTACTCACAAGTGCTGCTCACTCACTCTCCCCTGCCACAGCTGGGCAGAGGGAAAAGTAAAAAAAATGAACAAGTGCTTCATAAGTGAGATAAGGACCAGGAGAAACATTTCAAAGGCCAAACAGGCTCAACTTAAGCTGTGAAGTGAATTTACTACTAACAGAATCAGAGGAGGACAATGAGAAGTAAAATAAGCCCTTAGAACACCTTCTCCCTCCCCCCCAGCCCCTCCCTCCTTCCCACGAACAGCGCAGGGAGACAGGGCATGGGGGTTTGGTCAGTCTATCACCAAGATTCTCTTCTGCTGTTCCGGGAGAGGAGTCTTCCCCTGTGGGGTTGTGGGGTCCCTCTCACGGGAGACAGTTCTCCATGGACTTCCCCGGCGTGGGTCCACTCTCACGAGCAGCGGCCACACCCCACCTTTTGCAGCGTGAGCCCCTCCCACAGGCACACAGGCCTCCCGAAACTGCTGCGCCGTGGGTCTCTCTTTCCACGGGGTGCAGTCCTCCAAGGACAGGCTGCTCCAGCCTGGAAGCAAGGCCCTCTCCCTCCACCGAGTCTCCCACTGGATCACAGCCTCCTCTGGGCATCCACCTACTCCGGCACGGGCACCCCCGCCACAGGCTGCAGGCGGATCTCTGCATGCCCCGTGGACCCATGGGCTGCAGGGCACAGCTGCTTCACCAGGGCCTGCAGAGGCATCTCGGCTCCGGCCCCTGGAGTACCTCCTGCCCCTCCTTCTCCACTGACCTTGGTATTTCCATGTTGTTTTCCCTCATATATTCTCACCTCCCCCGCTTCTCTTACTAGAATCCCAAAATCTTTTGACTTTGATTTCCTTCTTAAATCTGTCATCACAGAGGCACTACCAACCTCTCTCATTGGCCCAGTTTTGGCCAGCAGCGTGTCCATCTTCAGAGCCATCAGCCATTGGCTGTGCCAGACATGGCGGGAAGCTTCCAGCAGCTTCCTCACAGGAGCCATCTTTGTGGCCCCCCGCTGCCCAAAAGCAGACCGTGCCAAAGCAAGACATGTGCAAACAAATGTTGGAAGACAACCTTAGTCCTTGACTAAAATATATCTTCTTATTTTTAGTCATTGAGCCTTTTGACACCAAGATGGGAAAAGTGCATTCAACATACCTCCAAATGAGTCCTTCAAATTACATTCTGACAAAATACATCGGACTTAAATGAATCATCTTCAAGAGCAACCTTAGCTGGGTGATGTAATCAGCAATTAAAATTCCAAAATTGCTAATATGCCCCAGTATTTGTTTTCTACATTATATCCAAGTACCTCCCTTCATAACTGAATTTATGCTAAAAAATTGCTGAAACACAGTCCTTGGCTTCACAAAGGACAGGCCAGGTGGATGGCATTTGGGAATCCACATTGCTGTAAATGATTTTGTTCTCCCACACAGCCAAATAGGGAAAAGAGCAGTAAGTCACACCCACTAAGAACATTGTCTTTTTCTAGTCACTCAATACCATAAATTTATGGTCTAATTCTACATGCACTTTGTCAGTAGAGAAGGTTCTAGAACCACTACATTCCAGTTAAGTGTAAGATTATTTATCCCATGAAGACACAGATAGTTAAGACAACTGCATTTACTTTAGATAGTATTGGTTCTACAGTCAAAGGACACACCGAAAATGACAATACACATCTCTGACTTAGAATACTTGAGATGGTTTCCAAGTAATCTCACCCCCGATGCTCTTCCTGAGAGATGTGATATCGTAGTTTAGGTTTATTAGGATTGTGTTCAATCAGCCAGTCAGCAAGCCAAATCTGTGAACAAAAAACCCAAAACCCAAATGTTTTCGGCTTCCTGTTGTTTTCTATTTAGTGTATAGGAAAATATTAAAAGCATTATTTGAAACGTCTGCAACAGATACTCTCCTACTGTGCTGTAAAATTAAGACCTTTCAGAAAAAAAATGGACATTCAGATGACCTGTTTTTTAAAAATGCTTTTAAAAATCTTCATAGCTTATATTGCTTTTGAACAATTCACACTGACCTTCAACTGAAGACAACTTGTCCTGGCAATGTTTATCTTTGTGAAAGTATAAGACCATTTGAGCCATACTTCAAATAATTCAGCCAGCTCTATTTTGGAATGCGGCTGCACAACATGCATGAAACTGCTTAATAAAATATTACTGCTGACAACACTTAGAGATACTTCATCTAGTAATCATTCATTAAGAGTGCCAGCCTTCTGCACTGAAATCACCTTATAGCACCTAAAACTTAAAACCAAAACATGGTTACTTTTTGAAATTAATCTTGTAAGTTTTCCAGCACGCTGTACTTAAATGAGAATGTGGGAGGCAGGAATGCCTTGAGTCCTAATTCCATCTGCCAGTCTGGGCCTGGCCTTAGGCAAATTAACCTTTTGCCTTGATTTCTCCACTTGTAAAGCAAAGTTTTTAACACATCCTTATTTACTTCACAAGGCTGTTGACGATTAGTTTCTGGAATGCTGCATACAACAAACTTCATACCACACTGTGAAGAACTGACAGAACAGCAGACAGGGAAGGTAAGCAACACTCTTCTTTTACTACCATGTACAAAAAGGGTGGTTTGCAAAGGGAGAGAGCCAAGCTGAGCACTAGGACAGGTAAAGTCAGCAACAGCAGGACAGTAGTAAAAACTCAAGACAGAAATGGAAAACAAACAAAATATCTCAAAACACAAAACCCCTTAGAAAAACTACTTTGGAAAAGAGAAACCCTCAAATCATTTGAACCTGAATAAATTTATCCTGTATTACTTAAGGAACTGGCTGAGACAACCTCCGTGCTGACAGCAAGCATTTCTGAGTGTACAGACACTTTCTGATGCCATCTCCAAAAGGAAAGGAAAGAAGTAAAGAAAAAGATACTGGAAAAAACAAAATATTCCAAGAGTCTCCCTGTAAGCCACCTAGCAGATAACAAACTGAAAAGCAATAAGCAATATCTATTTCTGAAGCAGTATCAAATCAACATTATTTTCCTTCTGTTACAAGATCACAGACATGATGGACAACAAAGAAGGTAGCAATAGACTGTTTTTAGCAAAGCTACTGACACTGCTTCATACAGCTTTCTTACAAGCAAGGAAGGAAGGCACTGTCTCAATGAAGTTACTATTAGATACCTCATAATTGGTTAGAAAATTGTGCTAAGAATGCAAATTAACTGGAAGCCGAAGCAATGAGTTAGAGAGATGGGACTTATTAAAAAAATCAGTATTTAATATAGTAAAGAGATGACTAAAGGGAAAGAAAATGGGAACAGTCTTCAAATATGCAATAGGTTGCTGCAAAAAAAGAGGAGATATTACATAGTCTCCAATGTCTTCTGGGGATAGTAAAAAGGGAAAGAAAAGGTAATGGGCTTAAAATTGGAGCCGGGAGATTTAGGCAATCTTTTAGTGAAAGCTTTTAACAAGTATAATTAAGCACTGAAACAGGTTGCCTGGGGAGACTGTAGGTTCTCCATCATTTGGAGTGCTAAACCACAGGCCAGACACATTTGTTAGGAATAGATACAATTGGTTTGGCCTTTGGGCAAAGGAATGGACTTCATCTCTGTTTTCTAGATTTCTATGGTAACAGTGCCAGACATACAGATAAAGTAAACAGGTTATAAAGCTGGAACAATCAAAGTACCTTAAATGTGGTCTCATGTATATCACATAGTTCATAGAACACCCCAAGTGATTTTTAAGGCTTTTTTTTCTGAGAAGTGTCCTTTAGAAAAATGCAATGATTATAAACCTGATAGTTATGTAAAATTCACAACTGCCAGCAAGTTGTCATATGGATTAATTATCTGCATGCTTAAAGAAGTACTAGAGTGAATGACCGAAGCTTTAAGAACACAAAGACACATTTACCATGTTTTTCCAGATGTAAGAAAATTGACTTTGTTTGGGGATTTAAAACACACTCTTGTTTCATCTCTAACAAATCAACTTCTTGAAACCAAATGTTATTCGAGTAGCTTATTAGCTGACAGCTAAAACAGCACAGCTCTGCACCAACAGAGTAGCTCTCCTATAAACAGGGACTTAACTAACACCACTAGGTAACCACATCCCAAAGCTGTCAGCAGAGCTGGGACACTGCACATACCATGGGGTCTGCTGGCTTCTCTTTGCACAGGGCGGTGAGCCCAGCCAGCAGTGTGGGCTTCACATACAGGTTCAGGTAATCCCGAGCTCTTTGTCCAGTGGGAACAGGCTCCAAGATTGCTGCAAAGAGGAACCAGAGGTGTTAGAAAGCAGCCTCTAGAGTGATTAAACCCAGCAGTGTTTCAAAGGTTGTTTACATGTGAGCTTCTCTTTTCCTTAAAAAGTTAATAACACATCATGGGTTTTATTGCTTCTCCCACAACAAACTGCAAAGAAACTCCCTAAACTTCTTTACAACGTCCCTGAGGTAATTTTACTAATTATTGCCTATTATGAAAAGGGAGGAAATCAGATCATCTGAGGAAAATCTTTATCTTTTAAGATGCATTTGGTGCAGAAGAGAAACAGTATATCCCATGCTTAGCACTTTCTTCTTGCAGTGTGAAGCTGGAGTTTGAAGACCCTAAAAATCTCACCTTTAGTCTTGCTTTGTTGTCAGGGTGAGGAGTAGAGACATGGTTTGCACAATGGGTAAGGTTTGTAATGAACTGCAACATCTTTTATTAAACTCACTCATACAGCTGACAAAAAGTATAAGTAGACATGTTTTTCCAGCAGTTTCACTTGCACCTTTCTGTCAAAGAGTAAAGCCTGTTACATTACAAACCAGAGATCCTCTTGCAGCCTTTCCAGGTTCTAAGGCCCTTTTCTCTGGCACTTAACTTCAATTGCACTATCATGTGAGCATCCAGCTGCTTTTGAATAGGAATTACTCAGCCTGAATCCAAGAAGAAAGTCAGTCTTCTCAAGCCAACAGGAGTCTCCAGGGCTAACAGTGCCAGAAACACTTGCTGGAGTGTAATAGCTTCCTATTTCTTCTCCTTTACCAGCTTTGACTGCTCCAGTTCCCAGAGCAGAGTTTGAAAAGTGGAAGCAATCTCTGCAACTACCCTGGCTCTTCAGATAGATTTTTGGTAAGCCTTTCATAGTAGAAAATGTCAGCTTATATATAAAGAGACCCACAATCCTATAAAGCAAACAAATACAATCTCTTCTAAATCAATTTTACCCAGAGTCAGGGCAGAGACAAGTAATAGCAGGGAAGGACAGGGAAGAACTCCATTCTCCCCAAGACTGGCAATGAACCAACTGTACCGTTTTACCTTCTGGAAATATGAATCGAATTTCTCTCTCTGCTGAGGAGATGCTGAGACTGCCGTGGAGCCCATTCCTCAGCTCATCAGTCCCATAGAGTGCTCTTAAGCTAAAAACAAGGGAAATAACTGCTTGGAGGGCAACTGCAAATCCCTTCCAAGTCTCTGCAGCCTGAGAGCACAGAAAAGCAATAAATATAGACTAATTAACGAGACATTAGCTGGGTTTTGTTTTAAATGTAAGAAGTAGCTACCTAAAACTTAATGTTCATACACTCAGCATTCCCCATAAAATAAGTGAACTTTGCAATCTAAAAAACAGCAGTTAAAAGCTGTTGTAGAAAACAAAAGAGATAAGAAGCCTGTGTCTGTACTGTACAAACAAACAAATCACAAAAAAAAAAAAAAAAGAGGAATTCTGGTCTCAATCAAGAGAATGAGAAAATCCTACTGACTTGCCCAAGGCCAGTCAGTGAGTTACCTGTGAGGGTGAGTTATCCTAGCTCTTAGGCTGTTCGATGGTCCAAGCAATTCCTTCCAGTATGAGATTGCAAAATTTCTAGCAAGAACCATAGCAACTATGGGACCAGAACTCATATAGGCTGTTAAATTAGGAAAAAACACTTTTCCAAATTGCTCTGCATAGAAGTTGCTACATTGCTCTGGGCTTAACTGGAGCTTCCGTTTCTACAAAGTGTAAAAGACAAAAAAACAATTAAAATGGCTTGCTACATTGAAACAGCTTAGAGCATGAAGAGGCAGTCGTATCTTCCAAGTGTAGAACACATAGTAACTTCTGAAACTAATATGATTTTCCCAGATACAATCCTCTTTGAAATACAGAGTAACAAAGAGCAAAAGTTTTCCAAGTTAATTAGAAAACAGCTGATTTGAGTAAGATGTGATTTTAGCCCAGGCAAATGACAGCATTTCCTAACTGCAAGATGACAGCACTGTACAGAGAAAATAAGGAGCATTACAAGGGCAAGATTTTATTACTCAGTTGCTACAGCATAATGTTCTACTTTTAAACAAGTTTTTCTCCAGCCCACACTGTTAATTGCGCAATTGTTCTATTTTTCATTCAGTGCTTTGTGACTGTCCCAATAGCTGCCTAGCCTGCAGGTGGCCACGATCAGGAGAACTTTGGGAGGTTATCAGAAACCATAGGACAGTCAAAAAAAAAAAAATTAAAGTGCATTTTTTGAGCTCCAACTTACAGAACACAAGAGTTCCATACACTCAGAGTCCTTTTGGTGTCAAAAGTCACAGCAGACATCAGAAGACTCTACTAAGATATTTCAATTAAATAAATAAATAGTCTATTTTGTCTCATCTTCTGATAGATATTGAATCAACAGAAACACAACAGTTTGGGTTGAAGGGTGTCTTAAAAATCATCTTGTTTTAAACCCCTTACCATGGCCTGGGGCACCTTCCACTAGACCAGGTTGCTCAAACCTCAAATGTGGCCTCGAACACTTCCAGGGATGGGGTGGCCACAGATTCTCTGGGCAAATTGTGCCAGGGCCTCACCACCCTCATGGTTAAGAATTTATTCCCAATGTGCCATCTAACCCTGCCCTCTGGCAACAGGAAGCCATTCCCCCTTGTCCTGTCACTCCAGGGCCTTGTCCAAAATCCCTCTCAAGTTCTCTTGGAGCCCCTTTAGGCACTGGAAGGGGCTCTCAGGTCTCCCTGGTGACCTTTCTTCTACAGGATGAACAACCCCAGCTCTCCCAGCCTGTCTCCAGACCAGAGAGGCTCTGGCCCATGGAGCATCTCTGTGACCTTTTCTGGAGTAGCTTCAAGAGACCCATAAATAAATAAATGCAAATAATAAATATAAATAAATAAAACAACCATAAAGGTAAAGGAGGAAATTAAAAAACAAAACAAAACAAGGCAATGCGGGGAGGAGGGGGAGGGGCCCCTGCCGCCCACAGGCGCGAGGGCGCAGCGCCCCCCAGCGGCCGCCTGGCCGGGCATATTTAAATATTCATAAGCTCATTTCAATATTCATAAAGACAATTTACTGGAAAAACAGTGGAAACAAAAAATTAAGTCAGGCTGCAACTGGCCAGCTATCAAATTCAATTAATTCTCCAATATCCACTTGTACACTGCACAAAATCTTGTGAGATCTGAATGATGCACTCCCCAAAGACTTGCCTTGGAAAGTTCACACATCTGCTCCATACGTTTGCTAAATCTGAGTTTATTAACAAAGTCTGTATTTTCCTGTGGTCAGCAAATTAGCAGGTCTGCTCTGTTCCATCCCATGCGCCAAAAAACATCTCCTTACAGAATCTGGCAGCAATGTTTGATGACAGGAAAAATATGAATCCATTTTTGGACACATAAGCTTTTAGTTACTGGCTTGATTGCTGGAAGTTAAATATTCTCCTGACTTATAAACTACAGTTATTTTCTTTGGAGAGAGCCTGTTACCTGAATGATGTGGAATCCTGATCGGAGAATGTGATCCTCTATTTCTTCTTCTTTATCGATGACATCTGGTTTGATGATAGCCAGAGTTCTTTCCACATAAATCTGAGGTTCAGGCATTAAGATCTCCATCCTGGCTTCTAAATCAGAATTCATTTGCCCCTTTCGTACTGCAATGACACCAGCACATGACATTTGGAGTTTGTCTACTGCACAATCACCTGAGGTGAGACACTCACCATGCACTCCAGGAACAGAGAGGGTCACACCCATCTCACAAAATCCATATGAGATGTACTTTGCACTTGCTAGCACTCCCAGTGCTTGTTCACTTGTTCACATTCCCAGTTTCAGTGCAGTGGCATTTTGTGGAAAATAAGGCCAAAATTTAATGTTGTTATTCACTAAGTTGGACAGTGTATGAGGAAAGAGAGGCGTTATCACATACCTTGATGCGGGCTTCCTGTGCTCCCACACCCTCCATCCACCACAGGCTCCTTTAAACCCCAAATCTGTATCCTCACACATGACAACTGTGGTGTGGGACTAATGACTTGGAGCTGGTCCACCTATAAGCCTGAGGGTATTTCTCAACAGTTACTTAATTCCCATATTTATGGGCTCCAGACAAAGTGCCGGTTTTTTGACTGAGCAGATGACAGGCAAGCTGAGAGCACAGAACTGTGTTGTGAGTGGTCAAACCCATGAGGGGTTTTCCTACAGACCTGTGACCACTTGTGGCCTTGGGAAGGACCCTAAAGACCATCCAGTTCCAATCCCTTGATACTGGCAGGGACACCTTCCACTATCCCAGGTTACTCCAAGCCCCATCCAACCGGGCCTTGAACACTTCCAGGAATGTGGAAGCCACAGCCACTCTGGGCAACCTATACAGGGGCCTCACCAGCCTTACAGCCAATAATTCCTTCCCAATATCCCATCTAACTCTGCCCTCTGTCAGTGGCAAACTGAAACCATTTCCCCTTTTCCTGCCTCTCCCTGTCCTTGTCCGAAATCCCCCTCAAGCTCTTTTGGAGCTCTTTTAGGCACTGGGAGGGGTTCTAAGGTCTCCATGGAACCTTCTCCAGGCTGAACACCCTCAGCTCTCTCAACCTTTTAGAAATAATTGCGAGAGCAGTATCAGAGAATTCCATCACACAATGGCATCTGCAGCCCTTCCCTCGCCCACTGCCCGCCGTGTCCCCACGCTCCCAGCCCTGGCTCTCTCCATCCGTCCTGGACCAGATCCAGACGCGCAGACCCTGCCTAGCTGCAAAGACCTGCTTCCTGCTGCAAAGACCGCTCGTAACCGCCCCGCTCCACCTGCCTTGGGGCCCGGCCGGGCTTTGCTATTGCGGCCTCCGCGACTCCGCCGGACCCGCCGCCGGCTCCGCGCACAAAACGGGGGCCGTGGCTGCCCTGGGACGGGCTTCGCGTGCGGTGCGGGAGTAAAGGGAGGAGTGGCGTGATCTCCGGAGCTCATCTCAAAAACTTAATTCCTCCCTGACAATAAAAGCTTTGTGTCGGTTTCACCTCACGCTTGGGAACTGCTGAGGGAGCCACGCGCTCACAGCAAACGCTCATGGAGCGACGTAACGCGATTTATTGGCGGGGGAAAAAAATCGAGGAGAACACAGCAGCCCTTCCCAGGTAATTTATCAGTGTTTGTGGGGAGGTTTCCTGTGGACGCGCCTGAGCAGCAGCGGCGGGGCGGGAGCTCTCGGCACACCCGGAGCACTGACCCGAACCACAGCTCTCTAATGGTGGTTCTCACCGCTGCGGCGGAATTACAGCGTCTACCCAGTGCCACTTCACTTTTATGACAAAAAGATATAACGAGTAGGGAACTTCACCGTTTTGTAGATTAAACCATGATGAGCTGGACCGTAAGCGGAGTTGGGGAGCCACATTCTCTGGGGATTTCCCCCAGATTTTACCCCCGTGGTGCCAATTCCTTTGCTCCCTACACATCCCGTTTCCCCGGCCCTCTGGGGGCACTCAGCCGGGAGGAATTACAGGGCAGGCGTTGTCCATCCAACATGATCCATAGTGGCTGCAAAGCCGAGGCGCGGGGTGCCCTGGTGTCAGCCTGCCGTCCTTGTTTACCGGCGCTCCCGGGATGGAGCCGGGCCAGCTGGCCCCGCGCTATCGGGGTGTGGGCTGGTGAACGGCCCCGATAACTCCCGAGCCGGCTCCGCCGCCCTGCTCCCTCTGCCTGCGCCTCGTCCCCTCTTGTCACCGTGTTCTCAAAAACTGCGGGATCCGAGGTGCTGGAACACCTGGGGCCCGCGGCTGAGTCTAGTTAAAACTGGACATTGCACTCAAACCTTTGAGGTGACACTGACAAAGGGACAGAGAGAAAACACGAGTGTGCAGGCTTTAAATTTTAATTATGTCAGACTTAAAGTAGATGCAAAGGAGAAAAGACAGAAAAACCCCAACGATGTGGAGCCAGAGGTGCTGACACTGTGTGCCATGGTTATTTGACAAAATAGCACATTTACAGCAAAAGCTGGTTTTAGTGTAAGAAAAATCCACTTTGCCTAGTCTTTTTCATGAGTAATATGAATAATATAAATACAGAAACAAGAAATAAAAATATGCAGTTATTTCCTTGCAGCCAGCTTGAAATATATTTAAAAAGCAAAGACTCGTGTTGTTATTCATGTACCTTAAAAAATAAAGGTTCCAAGTGCACAAGACAAATTCATATACAGGCTTTCCTTCACCAACACAGGCATGTGGCATTTGTTTCTTTAACAGAAATAATTTATCCAATATTTTATTTGAAGACATTGTAAATATTGGAACTTCACAGAAATAATGGATAAACATGTTTTATTTTTTAAGAAATGCTGATAGAAAGAGTTCACCAATTTTTGAGTTTAGTTCAGAGTTAATTCAGCAAGTCATTCCTTTTCAAAGTCAATGAGCACAAGTCTGACAGCCCTTGCTCAAATTTAGCAGTTCAAAGGCTTCCTCTGCCTGCATGAACACTTCAGAATTATTATTACATAAGAAATACTGAATTTAATACCCGTGTATAAAATACTGTTAACGTGAATCTCTTGCAGTTTCTTTATTGTGTGCATTTTTCTTCCAGCTACCCAGGACATAAATCCCAAAGCACCTCTCTGTGCACGCCGAGAGGCTGCAGTTTGGCCAGGAGCAGGGCCCTGTGCACCCCCCCGCCCACCACGGGCCCTGCCTGTCTCACAATTTCTCCTGCTCGCTGTTTCCAGAAGCATTTCTAGAGGGCGGAGATGGTCTAATTTTAGTGCTGGGAGAATCCTCTGCTCTCCAATGAGCGCGCGGCTGCATCTGGAGCCGCAGCCAATTACCCGGGTTTCCTCCTGCTGCACTTCCCACGATGGTTTAATAATGCAGAAGCACAAATTTAAAGTGGCCCCACATGTTAAGAGAAAATACCATTATGTGCTCCCTGACAAAGCCATTCTACACTAGTACAATCTCAAAGGTTTCTTCTAAAGCCTTGGATTCCATAAACCTGACCTGAAAGCAATGTTTTAATATCATTATATTATGATTATTATCTTCATAGCACTTGAAATAATATTTCTGATAACTAAAAGGCTGGCCTGAAGCATCTTCCCTAACTTCTGTAGGCCAGGGATGTGTTTTTAGGAAAAGAAACAAAACAAAACAAAACAAAAAACCTAACCAACCAAACAAACAAACAAAAAAACCAACAACAACAAAAAAATTAGAATTACAATGCAATGAACCATTGTGGGTCTGAACACTTCTCAGGGCATAGCCTGGGTGCTGTATATTATCTGTTAAGCGGTTTAACAAGCCTTAGTTGTCTCACTTATTTTTAGCTGGCATGGAATATAACAACACCAAAAGATTGTGGTTGCAGGTGCATTTACATCCTAGCAACACCAAATAGGTAACATTTTAAGGAAAAATATTATTTCAGAACTTTGTCCTCTGATAGTGCAAGAAGGTGCAGAAACTAATGTCTTGTAGACTGTTACAAAGGAAAGAAAGAAAAACAGAATGATTAAATAAGTGAAGAAAAGCTAAAGAAATACCAAGTAGTAAAATTGATTAAAAATTAAGCTTGCACATCTTTTAGCTTTGTTTGCATTTTGATGTTAAGTAGAGAAAAATGTATTTCTTCAGTAGCAATGTTCTAACTATACATTTACCACACATTCAACTTTCATCCACCATGGGCTCTCTTTTCTTTATTTCCTTTTATGATGAACCGTCATACCTACCCACAGCACCAGCTTACCTTCACTGCTTGCTCCATCCACGCTCGCTCTTGCAGTGCAAAGTGTCTCTGACGGAAATCCTGTGATCGAGGCAACTTCCTCTCCCACACGCCTGCTCTCTCCTCCATTTCTGCATTCTCACAAGTAAGCAATTCTCCTTCTGCAGCTCATCTGGACACTTCTAATCCCAGTGAGCTTTTCATTGCTGCTGCTTAACCCTTGTCAAGCCTTCCTGTCTGTTTTTCTCTACTTGTTATCTCACCATTTTCTTTAAAGATAAAAGTGATAAAATATTCTCTTCATGATTCCTCTGTCTACAAGTCTCTTAAGTGGCAGTAACAAAAAAGCTTGTCAGCATGTCTTCTGCAACTCCATCACTTGCCCTGATAACTTCACCCCATTTCATTTCTTGATCTTCCCAACACTCACTCCTTCATTTGTTCACAGCTTTAGTCGTTCAGTCTGCTCTGATTCCTAGCATCCACAGAGATTGCTTGTCTCTTTTACCATTAAAAAAAAGAAAAAAAAAAAAGAAGAAAAAAAAAGGCTTTGGTATAAGTGCCTCTTGTCACCTCACAGGTTCTTCCAGCTACGTCTCTTGCCAGGTTCTACCCTAAATCTCTTTCAAACTTGGTTTTACTTCCTCTCATCATCTAAAAGCTTATCAGCAATCTTAAACCAATCTCTTGTTTGCCCTTCAGTCACATTTAGCATATCTAACTCATGTCTTAGCTTAGGTTTTGCAGTTATTCTCACTTTCTGCTTATCCAGTCTGTTTCAGCTTGGGTTGTCAGTCCTTTCCCTTGTGTTTTTCTTTTTCTGCAGGCACAGTGGTGAGCCCTGTCCTTGACTCTCCTCCCTTCCCTCCAAGCTCACAGCTCAACATCTCAATGTACCTTTTATTTCACTCTGTAAAGACATGTCCTGCTTCCTGCCAGCCTTACAACTGAATTCCAATACTGTCCTTTCAAATAGACACCTTCCTGCTTTATCCCACCTTGTTGTTCAGGATGAGCTCCTGTTGAACACCTGTAGAGGCTGGGGCTGACAACATGTTTCCTATAAAACTCCTCCTCATCTATATACAGATATTCTTTGTAAATACTGCATATAGGTATCAGGCCTTCACCTAAACCTTAGAGCAGAAACACTTGCACATGTCTGCTGCTTCATTGTTCTACACAAGGTTTAACATAATACTGGCTTGGATTATCCCTGAGGCCACCAAGCTCAGAGATAAGTAATCACTGTGATCCTACCACAATGAAGAAATGAATGTAGGAATAAACCAATAAAAACCTTTTATCTAACAAATTAAAAGAGGCAATTGATCAAATAAGACTTTTTTTGAAGATATATTACTTAAAGACATCTTCTATTAATCTTAATTCCATGTAGCATAAGGAATCCTTTTTGCCATACTTATTTTGAGCCACTACATTCAGCCCCATCATTAAAATATATGGGATTACTCGCATAGTTGTTATTATTATCAATAAAATGTATTTATATATGCTGTGCATAAAGACTAACTATGACAGAAGTTTCCTATAGCGTGGTGTTTGGTGTAGACTAGGCAGTCTGTGACCTGAGATGCTTACAATCAACTTAGACAAGACAGGCATAGGATGTGGGAAACATAAATTGCACCAAGTTTCAAGGCACTGAATGATTTCNTTTTTTTTTTTTTTAAGAAGAGAAGCTAGAAAAATCAACACACAGGAAATAATGAAGAAATGGAGAGGATGACCAAGAAAAAGAAGGAAGTAATGAAGACAGGTATGGCATAAAAATGCTAAGAACAGACAGCAAAGGCGGGGCTTGGCACAAACTGCAAATTTGATATAACAGCATAATTAGACCCAAGATCAGAAAGCCCATATGCAAGTAAAATTCAGTGGATTTTCAGTCAACACCATGAATAAACATAGCAATTAAAGGATTTAAAAAATGGCAAACAATGATAGTTTCTTTCTCAGCAGTAAATGTGTCATATAGGGAGAATTACCACCCAATAAGTTATGTGTGTACTTTTCTTTGACTAGCCACAGGATTTGAGTGGGGAGTGAAAAGCAAGACCAAAACCCAAGTCACAGCCTGGAGGAATTCTTTAAAATTACCTGTGGCATGATGGAGTCTGGTGAGACAAAAAATAATCACAACAACCCATATTCTTAATTTTCTCAGTCCTTGATGTCTAGATATGTAAAGAATGACTTTGTTAGTTGGGCCAGTCACAGTTCTCAAACCAGGTTGCTTAGCCAGTCTACAACCACATTGCTATCCTGCTCTTGGATGTGGGACACAAAAGGTTTAATCAAACAGCTATTAACATGGGGTAATGGGAATCACAGAGAGCCCTGGCAGTTGGGGCCTGCTATTTGGAATTGCCAGGACTGGAGACTGAGAGGGACCTGACTAGAAGAAATGGGCAGTAGGAAATGAACTTGGCTTTGAAAAAAGCACTGTTAGGCAAGAACAGGAAAACACCTGACAAAGTGCCAGTGGTAGGGAAAGATGAGACAGGTTCAGCAGAGCAAAAAAGAGAACTAGGGAAATGAAAAGAGAAGAGAAAGTAAAGGGAAATGTATGTGGAAGTCCTAATGAGATGGCAATCATTCACATTCTTAGTAAGGCTTGATGAAATACAAAGCAGATGTTAAGGGCAATGCATCTTGCAAGAAAATGAAGTTATAAATACATAATCCAAGGCACTCAAGTTATGTCCATCAGCTGAGCCTGACGGACCCATGTAAAATGCTGCAAATTTCAGTTTACTCTCAGTGCTGCTCTGTAAACTTGTAACTTCAGCACAGATGTATTTCACAGTCACCTGCCACAGCTGCATACACAAAAACCTGCAAAAAGAAGGTGGACAGGGAACCAGGGCAGCTGCATTCACCAGTTCAGCTGTGCAACCTGCAAGCCTCAGTGTGGCCTTGGCTCCCTCCCTGTGACCTAAACAAATGTGTGGTATTTTCCAATTAGGCAGGCTATAGCATCGTGTAAGGGAATGCACTTAGCTGACAGAGAGTGGCTGAGATGGTTGTAATCACAAACCACACCTTTTTGGTAGAGACCTGCGAGGTTTAATATCTAAGCCAAAGTTGCTTGAAAAATCACAAGAAGCCCCCTTGCTGGATGGAGGTTAAGCTCATCTGACATGGTGTAAATTATGATATCTTGTAATAAATTCTTTGCTTCTAACATTCTATTTAAAGTTCAGTACAAAAAACCAATATAAAAATATATTCCCATAAGGATGAACATCTCCATCAGCTAACATCTACAACCTGTCCTGAGGACATTACAGCTTTCAAGTGTACTGTCTAGGTGCTCTTTCTACTGTCTTTACTGCCCTGACTTCATAGAACATTTTTTTACGAAGTTCAGCCTAAAGTTTTGGTTGAGTTTGTTTATGACGTACCCTACCCTGTCAGCAGCATATGTTGAGACTGGCATCCCTAAACATGAATTCTGACCTACTGTATTTAAGATAAAAACTGTTCTAAAAGCAGCTCATGATCCAGACCAGATCCCAGACCAGCTCACTTAACAAAATGTATCGCCACTATTTCTATTCACAAGTAGCTGTGGGCACTCCTGAGTTTTAACAGCAGATGAAAGTTGAGCCACAAGCCATATTTGACAGAGGGTGGAGCAATAACGTGTGCACTCATTACTGCAGTAAGTTAGATAATAATTGTTACTTTTTGCCCACAAGCAAAGGGCTTAACTTTTAGGGATTTTTAAAGGTGCGTAAGCTTTACCTGTATATCTAGAAACCAAAATCTGCCCCTTTGGCATGGACAAAAAGGACATTAGGAGCTGTATACCGCACAACAAAGAGCAGTTGTCTTCTGGACTTCTCACCCACAACTTTGCCAACAAGGTTGACATATCCTTGGGCAAAAGGCATTAAGGCCCGGGCACGTGCTCAGCGCTCCAGCTCCCCGAGTTATGTAATATCCAAAGCTAAGTTTAAAAACAACAAACTCTGGCCCCTCTCGGTTGCAAAACCAGCAGAGCTGGAAACATTAAGCAAACCTCTAGTTCTGAAGTAACTGACTCAGTGCTCGCAACACACCTCGAGCTAAACCAGGGCGGCACTCTAAATAAATACAGCGCTCCATCTGCAGCCGGATGTTCCTGTGAGGAACCCGCGGGCCCGGGTCCGCCGTGGCCGAACCACGGACCGTGTTGGGAGCGCAGTCGCAGCCCCGGCCCCGGCCCCGGCCCCGATCCCGATCCCGATCCCGATCCCGATCCCGATCCCGATCCCGATCCCGATCCCGATCCCGATCCCGCCCGGGGCTGTCCCGACCCCGCCACCGACTCCCGGTCCCGCCTCGCCCGCCTCTCCCAGCGCGGCCCCGCCCACCCTGGCAGGACAGCCAGCAGCGAGAGCGGAACTTCCTGAGTGACAGGCGGCGGTGACCAACCAGGACGCGCCTTGTTGCGGTGTGGCGCAGGCTCCGGCGGTATAAAGTCGGCCACGCGTCGCGGGCGCGGGCCCGAGTACGTGTCTGAGGGGGAGGCGGCGGTGGCGGCAGGGTAGGTGCGGAGCAGCCGCGGGGAGCGGGATCGGCTCCAGCACCAGCACCGGGGCGGTTTTAATTAGACTTCGGTCGGCCCGGGTTTTATCGGGAGCGGATTTTAAAGTGAGTACGAGCGGGATGGCGGCGGGAAGGGGGAGGGGTGTGAGCGGACCGGATCAGACCGGCCCGGCCGGGGAGGAGCCGCCGTGCTGACCCGCGCTCGTCTCTCGCAGGCGCCTCTCGTCCCTCTCCCTCTGCGGACGGGGCACAATGTCGGAAGCGGAGCAGCAGCTGGCGGCCGGCGCCACCCAGAACGGGCACGAAGCGGCCGAGAGCGCCGGGGAGCAGCAGGCCGAGACTGGCGGGGCTCCGGCAGC
>VZTN01025585.1:706890-745639 GCA_013400515.1 Erpornis zantholeuca | reverse complement strand
GGCGGGGAAGGCGGCGGGAGCGGCCCCGCCGAGCCGGGGCCCTGCAGCACCAGCGCTTCCTTTGTTCTGGCGCTGCCTTTTGTTGGCGCCATGTGGCGGCTGGGGGAGGGGCGCTGAGCGGGGCTGTTGCCGTCTCACGCTGTAAAATGGAAGGGAATTTACCTCTCCCGCGTTTTCTTCATCTTTTCCCTGTTTAGCGAAAGGGGCGGATGGAAGGAGTTGCTTTCTGTTGGGGGAGGGGATCTGGTTGAAACTTTGTGGGGATCGCATGGCCCATCGCCACCGGCGTCGATGTAAATGTGGACGTGTTTTGTGTAAAGCACGTAAAAAATAATCCTGGCCTTGGAAGGCAGTGGGGGTAAGCTAAGTATTTTTTAAGGGAGGTAAAGGAAAATCAGCACGATTGAGACAATGCGCGGTGTGTTTAAATCGGTAAGAGCGAATTTGGTGTGCTACTTTGCAGCATTGTCAGAAAATGCCTTACGTCTTGCAAGGGATTTCTGGAGGAGTCAGTGTACTTTCGCTGTGCTTTGGTAGTGGAATCCTTGTCTTCGTAAGAGGAATTTCTTTTCTGTCGTAGTCAGACTGTTTATAAATAAATGTACTTGATGTGAATGTTACCTGCCTATTTCTCAAGCAGGTCTTTGTTATTCAGGCTACCCCGTGTATTTAATTGGAACTCTCTTTGTTATCTCTGAGCTCTGAACCAGAGGGTCAGATCCCTCAGGTTAAAGAGAGCTGAAGCCAGTGTAATAGATTTTGACTATAATGGAACGAATAAGACTTGCACAAGCTTCCCACAAGCTGGGGCCGGATGTACCTTTTGCAGAGACTAGAAGGCTTGAGAACCAGGTCTTTTAGCTATGTACGAATTTTTCTTTACTGTTCCTAGTATTCTGTGCTGAAAAAAGGGTGATGGTTTTTTCTTCTATGAGCAAGAGATGACAAGCTTTAGCCCCAAATCGGTGTGAAATGAAACTTTTGACAAAAGCAGTTATTCAGAGGGATTGACCTATGTGAGAAATGTCGTACTGTCCTAAAATGAGAGCTGTCCAAGGCACTGATTTCAGAGGGTTTTGTTAGAGCTGAAATAAGCTTCCATTTAGCTGCACTAATACATTCAGGAGGGAAAAATGACTATGTGTTAAGGGTGCAGTTGTCCAGTTTATGTGGCCTCTGAAGGCAAAGCCAAATACTGGGATTTTTTTTCATAGTATCAAAGGCTCTATATTGTGTTATTTAAATTTGGTATCAGTTTTTCCAGTTATAAATCAAAGCACTGCAAATTGCAAAGTGTAATGTATGCTGCTGTGGTAAGAGGTGAGTTCAGCATGTGGCAATGCCACAGCCACAACCCGATGCCATAAGGCAACCAATGCTACCTCCAGACAAATTCCTGTCACCCCGCTAATCTCATGATTGTTCTGTAAGTGTGGTCAGTGATGACAGGGTGTGCAGTGGAGAGCCACTGTCTGTACAGGTTATAGCAGCCATAGTCAGCTGTTAGGATGGGAAGGATTCCCCTGAGCCCCTTTCTTTCACCTGGTATTGAAAGACTTAGTAAACTTGGTAAGGGCGTTCCTCTAAGGCTGTGCTGTAATGGCTGCAGGAAGCACACGCTTTACTTGGACCCTGTGCTTCCTGCTGCACTCACCAAGAGTGCACAGCTCGGTCTGCTGAAAAAACTAGTTCAGCCAATAAAGGGTATGGTTTCACCCAGTTGAGGGAAAAAGGGGCAAAAACCCCATAAGCTTCCCCCTGCATTGCCTTTTGTACATAAACAGATGCCAGTTCTTGCAAATGTGTTACACATAAACACCAAAAGCCAATTTTATTTCAGCATAGTTTAGTTTCTGAAGTGCTGTTAGCTTCTAGTGGCAATCTAGGTTGCCTCCAAACAGAATAATGACAACTTAAACTGTTTCAGTCTATAGTTAGATTAAAAGGCTTGAATGCTTTTAAAAGCTTAGTTTGTTACCTTGGAAACTCTGAAAATAGAAAACGCAGCCATGTTATTAATGTTTTCATTTGAAGAGAAGCATTTGAAAAATGCATTATTGCCTGATATCACTGTTTTGTTTGTTAGCTTCACTTCTGTATTTTGTGAATTTAGTTCTTTGAGATAGATATCCTCCTTCAGAGGGTATTTTGTATGGGAAAGTGGGCAGGGAAGAACTGTATCCACCTACTTGGAATTAAAGACTAAGAATGGAGAGACTCCTGTAGTACTGATTAAGATAGAACTAGAGTCAGTAACTAAGCAGGAAGAAGTGCACAACACAGTAGTTAAGGCAGGTCCAAAGTCCCATCTGTTGTATGTGACTGTTATTGGAGGTCACAGATACCTGGACTAAAATTTTTACAGCCATCTAACCAAAACCTAAGAGAGCTCAAATACTTTCCTTTTGATGCCATATTCTTTGCTGAATGCTTTCAGAGCAGTAGGAATGATCCTCAGTTCTTGTAAGAACTGAGTTGGCAGTACTTGATAGTCAATACTGCTTTCTTGAGATTATAGAACACTTTTGTAAGAACATAAGTTACTGGGAAGCAGTATTACAGGCTATTCTTATTATTTCTTATATAATCCAATAAATGGCAGGGTGCATTGTGGCATTCCCTCAAGAAGAGGGGGGAGAAGCCCACCCTCGTGCACTCCTGTAGAATCAGCAGCTTTTGACAAGGTGCAGGTGTTGCACTCGGAACAGTTGGTCCTGTTCTGACAATGCTGCTGAGGTGTGTACCACTGAGCATCTTACTGCATGCGCTTTTCTGTAGTGCTTCCTGAATCTGAATAGCTCTTCTCTCCTTGAAATTTCAGGAAGATGTTTGTTGGTGGCCTCAGCTGGGATACAAGCAAAAAAGACTTGAAAGACTACTTCACCAAATTTGGTGAAGTAACCGACTGTACGATAAAGATGGACCCTAACACAGGAAGATCCAGAGGCTTTGGATTTATTCTCTTCAAAGAACCTGGGAGTGTTGAAAAGGTGAATTTAAGCTTCATATTTTAGATCCTTAACTTCTAGGGAAAACTTTTCAGTTTGAGTTAATCATACCAAACTGTCTTTTAGGTTCTGGAACAGAAAGAACACAGACTAGATGGACGACTAATTGATCCTAAGAAGGCCATGGCAATGAAAAAGGATCCAGTGAAGAAAATATTTGTTGGTGGACTAAACCCAGAAGCCACAGAAGAGAAAATCAGGGAATACTTTGGAGAGTTTGGAGAGGTGTGTAATGGTGTATTAGTAGACTCTGAAAGTATAGTCTCCACTATAGCAACTTAATAGTTGCTATTAAGTTTATTAATAATTTGCAAGTTTCAAACTAAGTTAACTTGAGATGTATGAAGCCTTCTGTATCATCCAGAAGTTCCCCATCTTGAGAGCAAAGATGGCACTTACTGCACTAGGTGCTTCCATTGCTAGTTAGATACCCTTGTTTTTAACTTAAAGCATTTTAGCTGATGTTAAAATCAGTTTGAAGAGTTGTAAAATGGAAATCTCTGGTCTGAGAGCCACTGTTACTATACAAAGGCTTGCAACTTTGGTGTTGCATAATGTGCTTAGAGAGAAAACTTAAGTTTTGCTGTCTCAGTTTTTATGCATTTAACTGTTCATTTAAAATATGAGTCTTTTAAAATAGTATTTCATGTCTTCAGATTGAAGCAATTGAACTGCCAATGGATCCAAAGACCAACAAAAGGAGGGGGTTTGTGTTCATCACTTTCAAGGAAGAGGATCCAGTGAAGAAGGTTTTGGAGAAGAAATTCCATAACGTCAGTGGAAGCAAGGTAGAAACTCTGACTTGGAACTCTTTGTCCAAGCATAGTACCTCTACATCTATAACCTGGAAAGATTTTTGTAGACCTCTTGTGTCAAAGTACCAAATTTATAATAAGGACAGCTTTAAGTTTACCATATCAGTCTTTTGCTGTAAGTTCAGTCACAGAGGCTCTTTGGCAGTATTTGTGGCTTTAATTGCTGTGTTTTAGGGCCTTTTATATATAAAGTATCTAATTACATTCATTAAATATATGTGGAGAAATTCGCTTATATATTAGTGTAGCTGTGCAAGCCATTCCAACAGGTATATGCCTCTTTTCAGCATAGAGCACTTGCATAAATGAAAGCCTCACAGATGCTTAACTTTGTAAGCATATGGCTGAAACTGGCTCGCTCTGCTGGGGGGCAGCTTCTGCTTTCTCCTCTCTGAAGCCCTTTCCTGCAGTCCCCCTGCTACCAAAACCTTGTCCCATAAAACCACTACAAGGATCCAGAGAGTGAATGTACACTTATAGCAGCTTGTGTATGGTCAGCTGGTTATGGAAACTACTGTAAATGATGGGAGATGCTCTGACCAGCTGACTGCTCATCTGAGGGAATAGCTACTGGAGGGAGGCTCATGTATCAACAGATGAGGAGAGGGCTGGAGGCAAATGATGTGTACTGGCTCAAGGTGTCCCTGCTCCCTTGCTCTGAGGCCAATGCTGACTGTCCATATAACCTCAGAGCCCTATTACACTGGGTCATACTGACATTGACTTGGATTGCATTTGGTTTAAGACTGGTCTTGACGCAGTACAGAACAAATTCTGGCAAACCTAATGCACTGGGAAAGTTGCTGCTTGGTGGTGAAGTTTGTTTTCAAGTCAGATGAATGCCTACATGCCAGGAGAGCTGAGAAATTTTCTGTATCTCATACCTGAGACTTTTTTTTGTGTTATAGCCATAGAGAATAAAAAGATTATCCTAAAGGTCCTGTGGTGAAGAATTCCAAGCCAGACTTGCTCAGGTGCTGTTGTTCCTTTTGCAGTAGCTTTAATCTTGGGACTGTACACAGATCCAGGAACCAGGTGGCTGGCTGATTGCTTGAACTGCATCTTGGGAACCTGTCTTGGAAATGTCAGTTTTGGTTGCTTTAGCCTGTTAGTATTTGATAAACGATGATTTCAGGAGTTGGTATGATCTAGCCACATGCATAGTGTGTAGGGTGTACACGTGTGTTTCTCAGAACCTTGTTCATTCAGTGCAGGTCAGGCAAAGCAGTCTGATAGCAATAGCCTTGTCCTGGAGGTTGTGCCAGGTCAGAGGGCAGCCTCATGGCTCCTGCAGGAGGTGGCCTCAGCACCCCTTCCACGGGTAAACTGCTGGTAGGGAATAGGCAGGATAAAACGCACTGAAAGCAGTGGCCTCTTGGAAAGGCTGACAGTGACTTACCTTTGCCCAGGTTAGGTGGCACAATAGATCAGATGCCCCTGGTTATGACAGGAGCACAGCATGTACACCTTCTCTGTCTCCAGAGGAAACTCTGGCTTCTCCAGGTTCTCAGGTTGGGAAATGCTGCTCTGAGACACTATACATACTCTTCCTTGTTTTTTATTTACAGTGTGAGATTAAGGTAGCACAGCCAAAAGAAGTGTACCAGCAGCAACAGTTCAGTAGTGGTGGAGGAAGAGGTAGCTATGGAGGAAGAGGCAGAGGTGGAAGAGGCGGCGGTAAGTACCACACACACTACTTTAGTATGGACACATTCTAAATAAGTTGTGTGTACTAAAATGGGATTTTGTGGATGGTTTTCCCTTCTATAGCTCAAAGTCAAAATTGGAATCAAGGTTATGGCAATTACTGGAACCAGGGTTATGGGAATCAAGGATACGGCTATCAGCAAGGTTATGGTGGCTATGGAGGCTATGATTATTCAGGATATGGGTATTATGGATATGGACCAGGCTATGATTACAGTAAGTAAAGAGAACTGTATTGGGTATAAGCAAGCATAACTAATTAGCAGTTTAATGCATTTGTTCTCTTGTTCATAGGTCAAGGCAGTGCAAATTATGGGAAGACACCAAGACGTGGTGGTCATCAGAATAACTACAAGCCATATTGATCAAACTTATTCAGGTATGCAGTGGCATGGTCTCTTTTGGAAAATGACTGCATAGGTTTTGTATACAATGCTGTAGATGGATACTTCAGTTCTGTACCAAATTTAACTTTACAATAAATTTCTATGGCCTGTTAAATGTGCATCTTACTTGGAAGAGCTCCCTGGAAATGTTTTACATGTTTAATACTTACCGATAACTAGTTGTCTAGACAGTGTGGTGTGTAAATTTCAGCATTGCTGAAGATATTAATTAATGATTTTATTAATAGGTTAAACTGAAACTGATTTTGAGGGTCTGCTTAAAGCTGCAGCTCTGCATCTAGGGACTGCCTCTTGGAGTTAACTATGGACTCTGCATTACTCCAGTTGTACAGAATGAGATGCATCTTAGGGAACCAGTGTCACTTTCCACCTTTTTATTTTGTATTGTTTTTGTGTCATACATTTCCTCTAATGGAAGTGTTAATTTTACTGTACTTTTTGGTACCTTTTTGGAATCTAATGTATTGTAAGGTATTTTACATGTGTTCTGATTCACCATGACATGGATATTGAAGCTATCCTAGCTTTTGAAATAAAAAAGGCGTAATCTAGTGTCTTGTGCCATTCTTCAGCTCGTGTGTTAGTAAAACACCAGTATCCTGTTCCCAGAACTTAGTTCCTGGCAGTACCTTGATAGATAAAGAGTTGTGCTTAAATGTTTTTAATAGTAAAACTAGAAGGCTGTGGTGATAGTTGTGCTCACTTGCAGTTAAGTGGCAGCTAAAACCTGCTGTCACTTCTGCCTGGAGGTTATGGAGGAGAGCTCAGGTGAGAAGCCCCAGCTGTGGTGGGGCTGTGCTGGTGAGGTGGTGGCTCATGCTCTAGGCAAGCACAGAGGCTCAGAGTAAGTGGTGTAGTGGTGTCTGCATTGGGCTCTGCTGTAGGAGGAGCCAGAGCTGTAGGTTTCAGGTAAGGTTTGGGAGTCTAGACAACTTCCTTCATATTTCACTGTCTTGAGTCTTGAGACTTAGCTGCAAGTTGTTGATAGGATGTATATACTTGCCTTGAAAGACAGGTTGGACAGACATTAAATTACCAATGCAAAGCCTGAATTTTTGCAGCCCTTTTGTATAACAGAAAAGACTAAAAGAACTTCCACTGCAGTTTTGGGTGGAAAAAGCATCTCTTTCTTTAGAGATAAGTGACCAGCTAGAAATACTCTCCTTTTTTGACTTTACTGTTAGTTTACTGCTATTTTAAGGCAATAACTGTCATGTGATTTGCCTGTCTTGTTGCAGAATGTAAGTAGCAAGCTCTACTGCACAAAGTAAACTTCCAATCTTTGCTGCAGTGATCAATTTGATTTTCAGTCTCCTTTTTAAAGCTAAAATATGGCAATTTTTTTTTTCTTGTAACAGATTGTTTTTGAACAAGTAACCCCCAGAAGTGGAATCAAACTAAAACACGAAACAAACACATGTTACTAGTGATCTTTCAATTTTTTTAACAAGGGATGCAGCTATTTCTACACGGACTATAAATCTGCTGCTCCCTGCTGGCTGTCCTTGAAAAACTTGCTTGTAAATTTAGAAGTCTTTGAGACTTCTGGTATTAAATGGAAATGCTGAGTATTAAAAAAAGATTTTAAATCTTGTAGTTGACAACTTTACAGCTGGATCATGGAACCTCCAGCCCAACTTCCTTGCAAATAAAAAATAACAGATCACTGAAACAAATGAGTACAGTATTTAAAAGTATTGCTGTCTCAAGATTTAAAATCTAAATACTTTATTACAAACTTTCACTGTTTTTTCTGTGAAATAAGTAGTAGCAGAATATTTTTCTAGCAAACACTTGGCCCTCGAGTGGGAAAGTTGCATGGTACCAGAATCATTGTGCTGCAGTCCTTCTGGCTAGTAGTGTCCTAGCAAGAGTTTGTCAGCTGGTGTTACTGTGGTGGTTTTTCTAAGTAGGTGCTCAGGTAATGCTTCCTTGACAGGTGATGTGGCCTTAGGCAGAAACTGAGGATACTGGTACTTAAATGCAGAGGTGGCTTTTCCCTTTCTTCTTTGCATGAAAAGTTTGTGGTACAAAGAACTGCCCGGTGAAAGTAAAGGCTTGTACACAAGATTGTTGCTTATGGCTGTAATCTGCTCTTAATTTATTAATTCTACTTGGATATTTTTTGAGGACAGACTGTGTTTGTAAAAAGTGGTTTGGGAGCCATAGCCCTCAGCTGTCTGTCCCTCATGCTTTTGATGTTAGGAGTTTGGAAGTGAAGTTTTTGACTTAACCTGGTGGCTGAGAGTGTTTGTTGAATATAGTGCTACTTAGGGACCTTGTTCTGACATTGGCTGCTGAAACTGGTCAGAGGAGCTTGGGAAGGACTGGGTGTACTGAAATGGTGTTGCATAGGTAGCTGAAGACTTAAAAAATCAGAACACCCACTGGCCCATCTTAATTTGAAAAAGTCATAATCTGAAAATGCATAAATTTAGAAACTGTATTTTGTAGTGGCCACTAGAAAGAACCTCCTTTATAATCAGTTTTAGGTATGCTGTTTTAAATAAAAGCCAATTCCACTCTGCCAGAGTTGAGACAAGCTCTTGTAAAATTTATTTCTCCTAAAGCTTTCACTTAAAAACAAGATAAAAGAGATAAAAAAAAATCAAAGGTGACTTATCTGGTCTAAGACATGCTAGGATGAAGATTAAATGTGCATTATTATAATAGAATAATGTTTCTTAGTTGTAGATCTTGAACATTGTTTGAAACCTATGGAAAGAAAATAATGTTACATTTTTTTTTTGTAAAAGTATCGTTAAAAGAAATTACTTCATTGCCTCATTTTCGCTTACATTATATGTAAGTGTCTTACTAGTACTGTACTTAGTAAGAGGCTTTTTGCATTCTTGGTTTCCTGTAGAAAATAATGGCATTTTTCTTGCTTAGTTTAGATTATAGACAAGCACATTAAGTCATTAGGCCTCTAATTTGCACTGGCACTGTTAAGTAACCTTTCTGTTCCTAAGAATAAGTAGTATAAACAGCTGTATGTCTTTCCGTTAACTTGCTAAATAAAATATTAACACATTTTTCTTGTGCCTGCTATACTAATATTGCACTGAACTAAAACACATTTCTCCTTAGCTCAGGGCCATAGCACTGTGAACCTCATGGTGGTTGAGGCCACCAATGATTACACTGCTCACAATGATCACATTAGGTGCATTCCTGCCCAGCTGTCCAGAGTTCTACTAAGCATGTGGTTGTCTTTTATCAGAGTAGTTTGAAGAAGTGCTAAGTGTACCAAAGGGTGTTGTCACCAAGGTGTTAACTGTAAGTGTACACTGTGCTCATGAGTGTGCAGCAAACTGAGTAGCAGCTAGATGTTCTATTGACAATCTACTGAGGGACCTCAACAGATGAAGACATAACAAGGCTTTGATGACTTACCAATCTTACTCTGATACCCACAAACTTTTGAGTCTAAGGGTAAATTGATCCTGAAGGATAAGATACCAGCTGTGAACCTGAAAGGACTTGTGGGGAGATCTGCTCAGAAGTGGTTATGCAGCTGAATCTGCTTCTGGCTGGAGCCTTAAGGCACTGAGCAGCAAGCAGAAAAGCTCTGTTTGTGTGGATGTGCAGTCATTTGCATGCTCTAGGGGCAGTCATGTCTGGGACATGTTAGCCCTCGCTTACAAACAAGTGATCCCCACAGTGTTGCTGGGAGTGTCAGACTGATGGAAGGTACTTGAGGATGCTAGATGTACA
This sequence comes from Erpornis zantholeuca, assembly GCA_013400515.1. Classification (NCBI taxonomy): domain Eukaryota; kingdom Metazoa; phylum Chordata; class Aves; order Passeriformes; family Timaliidae; genus Erpornis; species Erpornis zantholeuca. Next base: position 735,985 of record VZTN01025585.1, on the reverse strand, counting down.
CAGGTGTGGTTGGAGGGTCCCAGAAATTCCTGCAGACTTTGAGTGAAAGCATCTCTGGGGAAGCTTTATTCTTATAGTGCTTGTGAAGTTATGTTTAGGAACCTCGTCTTTTAAATGGTACTGGGTAATTAGGTAAATACCTGCTCAGGTAGAACAAACAGATGTTTCCTATTGGTTCAGACATTCTTTTTCCATATCTGGAGAGAGAATAAGCAACAACATAGTAAAGTCATGACTCTTGTGACTTCTTTTACACTAACTTTCTTAATGCTAAGTGTGTAGAAGTTGTATAAAGAGCTGTATAAAGTGGGAAAAGCACATAGATTACAGCTTTCAGGAACAGGTGTACAGCTTTACAAGTTGTGCTTGTTCAGATAAGCTGAACACTGAAACCTCAGCCAGAGCAAAGGTATTTTAAAGGGCACATGCAGCTGTAGAGGAAGTAGTTTGTTAGAGAACTTCAGCACAGAATAATTTAGAAGGGAAGGCTATGTGCTCAGTATCTACCATCTTGGCTCCATTTTAGCACTTCTGAAAAACAGGGTCAGTAGCTCAGTATTGTCATTGAGGCAGTTCAAAAATCACCCTATATTTTTGAGGGTTTTGATCATTTTATACCTGTTAGTATTTTGTCCATTGTCTCCACAACAAATTTTGCATCCTCCACATTGAAGCACATTGGGGGCTTGAATTTCAGCACATTTCTCCCTGGCCCATCGGTGCTCAGTAGAATGTATTTTTCCTTAAGTCTGGAAAGAGTAATAACAAAGAATTATGCTTATCTCTGTATGTAGTTGAGGAAAACTTCCAAGCACCAGCCTGCAGGCTATCACACAGAGCTTCTACGCTGACTGGTCTGTTTTGGCCAGATGGTTGTATTTTAGCAGCTCCTGAGTGGCAAGGGTAGTCTGTAATTGTGTGATTGCCTCCCACATTGAGGAACTCCGTAATTGTCCCATATACCTTGTTATTAAATCCTCTGCTTCTGCTGTGGCTGGAGTCCTTTCTGCTTGGTCTTTGATTAAGTCCACTCCAATGAATAAGCCACAACCTCTGTAAAAGAAATAAAAACAGTCTGTCAGAGGAAGGAACTGTATGTGAACTGAGGTTTTTTTTTAAGATGAGACCTTTACTGCAGAGAATCACCTGATTGGCTACTGCTAGAAAAGGTTTTGCTGTTTTGAAGAAATGTAAGTAATACAGACTTCTCTCTGCTCACACTGGCAGCACAGGACAGGATGTTAAGCATGTTTTCCATCTAGCTCATCACTTCTATACCTTGTGCACTTGAAATTCGAGTTCAGACAGGAAAGTGAATTCCTTTACAGCTAATAAATTGATAAAACAGTACTGGCCCAGAGTGGCAAAATATATGAAACTTCTGATAAGCTCAAGTTTGTTTTACTTTAATGTACAGGAGGCTTTCTATTTTTTCTGAAAACACAAAATTTAATTTATTTCTCAAAACAACATCTGTTGGATTATTAAGTTGTTGGACTGAGTGAACCAAACAAAGGAGCTAAAAATGTAAATAAGGGACTGATACCTGACATCACCAATGATGGGATGCTTGATTTGCTGCTCCTTGAGTATCTTCATCAAGAAGTTGCCTACCTCTGTGGCATGAGCCTGAAGGTGTTCCTTCTCAATCACATCTAACACAGCTAATCCAATGGCACATGAAACAGGGTTTCCACCAAACTGATCCAAGGAAGGGAACACACAAAGCCATGGAAAGGGAAGAAAGATGAAGTCATGTCACTGAAAAGCGTAGCCTCAGTGATACAGGGCTCATACTATCACTTTTATCAGATGGAGTCAATATATAGAGAGTCACAGCCTAGAAACATAGACAGAAATAGTACAGTAACACAGTTACTTTTTAGTTACTGTGGTAAATGTTAATAAAAACACTGCATGATGATCTAATTTTAGACTCTTTTACAGAAGTGGGCAACTGTTTACTTACTGTATTAAAATACTCTACTCCTGTGGCTGCAAATGCTTCTGCAATTTCTTTTGTTGTTGCTACACAAGCAAGTGGGTGCCCATTTCCTATTGGTTTCCCCATAGTGACAATATCGGGTATAAAGTCTTCTCCCTGAAGCTGGAATGCCCAAAAGTGCTTGCCAACCCTGCCAAAGCCAACTTGAATTTCATCAGCAATAAATACACCTCCTGCCTTGTGCACATGCCTGTAACATAACAGATTAGATGGTCTCTTGAAAGAGAACATAGCATTTACCATTTAAGAACATGCAGAAAGTGTTATTTTGCAAACTTTGAGGAAACAAATGTGTACAGGCCTATATTGTATACCATGTGTTTATAAGCAGGTCTTTGCCATATCCAAAGTTCACATTCTAACATGAAGGCTTGGGTAATTTCCTGCCTATCAAGCTCTATGCTACAACAGGCAGAGAAATTACCTACCAAATATGTTACATTTAAAAAGTTAAGAGTAATGAATGACCACTTACTCTGCAACCTTCTGAAAATAGCCTACTGGCGGAATGATTTGACCACCCACACTTGGCAGAGATTCAACAAAAAATGCAGCAATCTGAAACACAGCATATAATGCTTGAATACAATACACAGACAGTTGTGGAGCAAGCTCTTTGTCCTTAGATGGTTTTTGCATTATTAATGTGATCTTTTTGACAAGTCCATACCATGTAGCTTAGTAACTGAACTGCAGTGACAGTCAGGCACATTCATTTCTAAGACAAGACAGTTAAAGAAATAACATTTTACCTTTCTGCCTCTCTTATGTGCATGGTCAATAATATTTTTTACTTCATCAGCATAGGCTGTTACTGAATCTTCATGATCTTCCCTATAAAGTCCTCTGTATGTGTCTGGAACAGGAGCCTACGCAAAGGAACAGTATCCTATATTCAGTATATCATAAAAACAACTTAATTCAGTTGACAAGTAATTGATAGGTATAGGCTGGAGTACATACCACATGGACCCATTCCTTTTGTCCTTCTAGATTTCTGAACTTATATGGGCTTATGTCAATCAAAGATGTCAGATGTCCATGGTAAGCACTTAAAAAACAATTGGCAGAACTAAACAGTAATTTTCTCAGTATCAAGAGTTCTTTAACATTAGCATTCCAAATAGTAAAGAGTAGCCTGCTGCTGTCACTTGGTAGGAAATTCAGTAACTTAAGCTGAGAACAGCTCTGCAATTTCTTTTCTGTCAGTAAGCTTAGTACTACTTGGATTTTTTTTGCTGTATCTGAATATAAGGGATGCAGAGGGAAAGGACAGGACTGGTTTGCCTGTACCAGTGACTGGAATCACAGCAGTTAGCACCTGAGCAGTATCACACGATTGCAGAACAACTGGAAGGGCCTATTTCTGAATATCCTCCTGCAATGGAATTTCCAGCGATTGCAGGCATCCTCTTCTAGTATTTGACCCCCTGTCATGGCAAAATACATTTTTTTACTATGTCTCATCAAAATTCCTCAGGTTTGAACTTGGATCTGATTTTCCTATAGTTTTTAGGAAAAAACTAAGTTAGTTTTATAGGGTTTTTTTTATAGTTTTTTCTATCACCATACATCTTCACACTTGGTTCCCATATTTTTCCTCCTTCCCATGAGATAGTTGTAGTTGCAGTGAGAGCTGCCTGGCTTGTCTCTTGCTGCTGAACAAACCCAGTATCTCACTGCTGTGGCTTCCTTCCCATCATGGCAGGCCACTGTTGGCCTCCCTCCAGTGTGTCAACAGCTGTCCTGTGCTGGAGAGTCCAGCCATAGCTCTCAGGGCTGGGCTGGCAAATACTGAATGGAGGGAAAAATTACTTCCCTTAGCTTCCTGGTTAGTCTTTGTACCACAGGAAGATTTCAGAAATGCTGTGACTGTGGGACAAAACTGAGCCTTGTACCCCCAAACTGCCCATGTACTCACTGGTCTAAAACAATAACATCCTCATGTTTTGTGTACTGCCGTGCCAGTCTCAGGGCAAGGTCGTTGGCTTCAGATCTACAATGGAAAAATTAAGTAATTGCTTTATTGTGGATGTCCTGAGTTTTGAAATCTAACCTTCCTTGCACTGTTCTGGGTGTCTGCAGAGAACAGACAGAACTCAACGCATGTTATGCACAAAATCCTCAGTATCAGCATTCACTAGGTAAGACTGTTCACCAGAACAGTACCATCTTAAAAAGCCAGAGTACAGGAACTACTGCAGAAACAATTCAGCTTTTTTTTCCTTCCAGACGAAGCTTGCTTAGAAATATAACCCCCCTCTGCCAGCAGAAACAATGCATTCATACATTTAATTTTGAGAATAATTCCCAAGTCAGAAGACAAATCAGACAAGAAACCAATACAGTATTTACAGTACTGTTTTGTAGTCCAAGGTCTTAGAAATAGAAAAAAACCCTTAAATAAAGCACTAGTTTAGTTCCCAGGTAGAGAGCTTGCAGAACCAAACCCATGTTTTTGTCAGTATCTAGACATCCACCTCAGACTGAAACTGGCTGTTGATAAGCAAGTGTGTACTTGTTTGTATATACCTAGTAAAGCCCCACTATCAATTCTAATGTACCCAACTTACCCAGAATTCAAAAAGTAGAAGATGCATAATTTCTCGGGTAGTGTTTTTGAAAGTCTCTCTGCATAATCAACCAAGTTGTCATGAAGGTAACGAGAATTAGTATTTAACAGTTGATTCTGTTCATGGGCTGCCTTTACTATATCAGGGTGACAGTGCCCAACTGCAAGAGAATGTGGATAGTGATTTGAGAATTCTTTGTATTACCCATGGTGTTCATTCACATGCCAGCTTAACACTTATATTTCTCTAATAGTACAGAGATATTATCAGTAGGGCCTCAATAATGGTACACCTTGTAAAAACATTTCTTTGCTCCTCAGAAAATTTGAAGTTGCCTACTACTGTAATTAAAGGTTTGTAGTTAGTACTGGAAATTTATATGCTAAAAGAAATAGTGTCTGATTTGATGCTTGGATTTGGGCATTTACATAGTTCAGGAGTTTGAGAAGGTGCAGGTAAGCTTTACTATCAAAAAAGTACTAGCCCCAGTAGGGGTTAGGTTAGAGAGATTTCAAGTCCTATAAGAAAGCAGCAGTTACTTAATCACACACAATTAAGGCATCACACTGAGCAGTGGTTCTCTGAGAGTACACTTAACAGTACAGAAAAAATCTGTATGTTTCAGACATTTCTAGGAAGACAGGACAGGAAGCAAGTCTGGAAAGCACATGCACACACACAAATCCAAACAAACTGTAATTCCCCGAACTACAGGCTCAAGAAAGTTTCTTTCCACTTTTCCAATTAAACACCCCCTCCCCCAGCACAGTGCAACAGTAATAAAAGTATGGATTGTTCTTTGTTCTGCTTAAAAGAAACACAGCATCAAATAACATCCAATACCATGACTTTAGCTTACCATGAGCGACATTGTTTATGCAGTCGAGGTATTGTCTCCCATTCTCATCATACATGTACTGGCCTTTTGCCTTCACGATCTTCACCGGATCATTAGAAAAAAACAGCTTGCAAGAAGAGCTGTGACAAGCATCAGAAAGCAAAGTCTTAGTGAGTTTAGTTTATTCTGCTGGTAAAAGACATTTCTCCTGTTTGCTGGCACAGTCGTCCTGCTTTTGGCCCCTAAACCAAAGCCCTTCTACTCAAAATCTTTTTAGATTTACAGGGAAGACAACACACTCCAAACTTAAAAATCGTACTCTAGGATCTAGCCACAACAGTAGGTCTTGCATCTATAGTTTTATCCCATCTTAACTGCAATTCCTTACTGTCTGTGCTGCCTGCCCTTTTTGTTCTTTGTGTCTCTTACCTTGTGCTACATTCTTTTTACTGTTCTTACTACGTTCTTGCTATTCCTGCCAATTTTCCAGGTAGTTGGGTGCAGGTGATTGTTACAGCTTCACTAACCATAGCTAAAATGCTGAGTGATTTTATAAGGCTGCATTTACTTAAGAGCATTTGTGGTGTTTCATTTTTTAAATGAACTGCTTCACTTTTTAAATGAATTGCCAAACACATAAAACGGAAACACATCTGCCTGAGTAGGAGTTGCAGAGATTTGACTCTGAAAGGCAGTGCCAAACTTCCATACTTCATTTAGTAAAAGATGGCTTATACAGAAATAATTTGACTGTAAATACAAAGCCATTGTCAAATAGATGACAAAGGACGATGGTGAAGTAAGAAAGTGCTTCATTATTCCCTCCCCAACAGGAATCTTGATACTTTCTCTTTGAGCTGGCAAAACAGTTGGGGGTTTTGTAAGCCTCTCCTAACTGTTAGAGAGATATTAAGTAAGTCCTTGCAGAGGCTGGGTCTTTGTTGCCAGTAGCAGGGCAAATCAGTTAGAAAAAGATTTAATACCCAGAGTAGTATTTTTTAGGTGTGTGTAACTGGCATAATTCTAATTTCAGCATTTACTTTCAGCCCAAATTTTGTATTTTTAAAACACATAAAAGTAGCACTGGATTTGAATATGTATTTTATGAAAATATTCCCACAGTTGAAAGCGTTGTGCTGCCATTCTTGGCGATGGTCTACAGAATTAAGACTTAAAATTAAGTTGGCTGAAACACCACCGGTAGTGGGAGGTTTGGAACTGAGTCTTGTCCCACATTCTGTCAAAGAGGACAGACGTTTGTTGTTAATTCCATCACGGTTTTGGTATAATTAGTTTCCTGGAAGACAGGCTATAATAGTAGGTGAGCCAGAACCTCGCCTGGCCCAGCACGTCCTTCACCCTCAGCCGTGCCTCTGCCGGGCTCAGAGAAAACGCTTTCTAAGCAGTTTAGACTCTAAACAGGCGCTCTCGGTATCATACGGGTTTTATAGTGCAGTTTCGTAATCCCCTTCCTTAAGAAAGGCTAATTACTGTTAATTACAGGAGTGCACGGGGCTGTGCGGGCGCACCGCTCCGGCGCTGTCCTGGTTTCAGCTCGCGCGCGATGGCGCTGCCGCCGGGCGGGGGCCGNAGGAGGAAGGGAGGGAGAGGCCGCCTCCCGTGGGGGCCGGGCCGCGAGGGGAGGGGCGGTGGCAGCGGCCGCGCAGGGACAGGGGCTGTGCCCTTCTGTAGCGCAGCCCCGGCGGCACCCGAGCACGGCTCGGGTCATGCGTGCGCCAGGAGCGGAGCAGGAGCTCACCCAGGGACCCGGCGGAATAGCGCTTCCCTCGCAGGCAGGAGTGGGGACAAACTGAGGAGAGGCTGCGGCCCCTGGGGACCTGCGGAGCTGCTGGGAGCTCACCCTTAAACCAGACACCTCAGGGGTTTACACCGCTCGGGTGCATCCACCCTCGTACCCCCACTCACTTCGGAGGCAGGAACAGGCTCTTAGCATCATTAGTACAGCTATAGCACTCTTCTTTTGAAACACATCGAGGAAGTTTCTTTTACAGTTGAAAATTGAGTGGGCAGCCTAGGTGGTAGAACTGAAGTAATTCTTCAACACATAATTCATTGTTTAAGCAGAAGTAAACCCAACCTTTTATATGTTGTAACCCTATGTTTGGTTGGTGGCAGCTAGGTAGATACCTCACTGACTCCTTTAGAGCCAATCCTAAAACAGGTAATAGTTAGGATTAAAACAGGAAATGCTGTCAATCAGATTAGAATGATCTTTCTTCCATTCCTGTTTGACTGGAATTACATAAGGAAAAATAGGAAAATAACCAGAAAGGAGGTTCTGCTATGGATTGAGTTCTGCTACTGCAGGTGTTTTATCCCATAGCCAAGTTCATCAACTTGTCCAACTTGATTCTAGAAAATGTCACCTTTTTTTTTCCTTCCAAGTACATGTTCACATTCTTTTGGTTTAAACTGACAAACAGCTCTTAAAACTGTAGAACAATAGAGCAGATAATTTTAAAGTTACACTTGGCACATTTTGCTGACTAGATAAAGCCACCAATGATTATCTCTAGTTGCAACTGCCTGATAAACACAGGAGCTGTTTAAATTTTGCGCAGTATGGAAAATGCAAAACCAAATTGCTATGTGCTCAAAGTTAGATTGAACTTGGTCTAACTCCATTGTTTCATAAATGTCAGGTTTCAAGTAACACAAGACAGTGGAGAAAAAGTTAATAATGGCTGTTAATCTTTATTTGGACTCTTGTCTGGTTAAGCTATTTACTAGCTATTTATAATAACAACCTGAACATTTACAATTTGGAAAGTTGACTCTTGGTTACAAATGCAGAGTTCATTATACATATTCACACAATTATAAAAGTAATCTGTACAGAGAGACCATTTTTTAAAATCTAATCTTTGCTTTTATTAAAAAAAGCACAAGAAAAAAAACTTTTTAGGTCTCAGGGTAATGTATTGTCTGTTACAGCTTTAAACTAGAAATATATGATGCAGTACTAATTAATACCATTTTAACATGTTAAAACAACGGATAAGAAATACTGTTATTAATGCCTTCATTTTTAAAGTAGTTGTTCCCCAAAGAAGAGTAAATAAAATACTTTTCCTGGCACATACATGATCAAAAATCACAAAAAGTTTGCAAATAGAGATGTAAAGTATATTTTCTGTAATTTTAATATCTATATATTTCATTTCAAAGGTGATACATTTTACAGAAATTTAGCCAGCTTTGTATAAAATACCATGTAAATACATTCAAAACTCATTTTTGGCAAACTGCAAAGACAAAAACAGCCCTTTCTCCTCTGAACAGCCTCCCTGGAGTGATGCAACCACTCACATAAATAAGGGACACTTGCATAATGCAGTAGAGGATTAAGCTCTATCGGCCTAATTTCAAAACAAATATGGACAGATAAGGCACATGTTGCATGTATTTTTCTAAACTGTATACAAATGAGTAAGATTGTCAGTTAGATTTTAAATATCAGCAGGTACAGTTTCTCAAATGCTAATATATACGCACCAGTTTTATAACATTTCTATGTCCAAAGTCATGCAATGCAACAAAGCAGGGGGCTTTCAGTTTCGACTGTGGTATTTGTGCTGAACATTCTTCATATTCAGTTTTTTTGATTGTGTTTTAAGGTAGCAGAAAAAGAAACCCAAATTGAAACAAAAAAAGCTGTTATGAAATTGTTTATAAAACTGCACTCTGAAACAAACCAGCAAACACAAGAGGCTCCAGCTCTCATTTGCACTGATGGCAACTTAATGACCTTTCCTGCTAAATTCACAAATTCAGTGGATATTATGGGTGCTTTTGCTTTGCAAAACCAGATCCTAATTTTTTAGCATAATTGCAGAAATGTACCTCTGCTAAGCACTCAGCTACACTTAATAAATACATGTAAAATGAACTTTTCAAATACAGTGTTTAACGGTATAATAAAAAGCAACAGATTCTATCAGTGTCATTTACAGATACTTGGGTCACCCCCATTTTAAGTTTCTGTTCATTAATACCTATGTTGTATAAGAGAGCACACAAGCTGGCACAGAAGTGAGCTGGCTGTTCCATGAAGCCACACTTAAGGCAACTTTGACCAGAACTTAACAAAACAGGAATTGTTTGTTCTAAGACATAGAAAAACCACAAATGTTATTAATGTAGTTCTTACTCCACTCTCCTGTCAATAATTCAACTTCTTATACATGGAAAACTCATGTTTCCCAGCCTTCCTGTGGTTTCCCCCAGGCTCTCTACAGTAGTATACAATAATAACATCTATTAAGTCCTTCCTCTATTCATTTCTCAGTGACAGATTTTCAGCACTTACTTTAGCTGCAGGTTACACAACAGTCACACATCCCTTGTGTTGTGCCATCTAATGGGACACAAGCACATGGCAAAGTTGCAGTAGTTCACCTGGGGCTGTGAGAATACTGAAAGTAATTTTTAGCTTACAAATATAAATGATCACCGGGGAAAATAAAGTTTAGGAAATGGATTTTTTTACTCACTGGTGTTCTTCAGTCTGCAATAGATTCCCCCAAGTGGAGTATTTCAGACTGAACTGATAATGGCCAGGTCCAGTGCAGTGCCACAGACACAGTTCAACTAAGGCAGGTGACTCCAGTAAATGACACTGAGACTAGACTAACTAGAGTGACCAGATGCTTCTCTCTGCCCCTTCCTTTCTGTTAAAAAAAATTTAAAACACTATTGCAAAAGAGTCAAGAAATATTTTTACATAATCACTGTCCTGTAAAGTTGCCAGTGTGTGTGCCACAGTGACTGCCTTGGCGAGCTAAAGTGTCTCAGGCCTCTTGAAATTATCCATATATTTAACTTCTCACTTGAAAATCTTCTGGTTAAACCCCTGCAAGGCTGGCTGTGCTGCTCAGCATGTCAGCCTGTCCTGAACAGGAAAAAAACAGGAGTTTCAAATTAAACAAAGCTTGGAACCAAACTCACTGATCTGAATTCAGCCACATACCTGCAATATTTGTCCAGGGTGAGTGGTTTGGGGACATGTAAGTTTTTGTATTTTTATCATTTGTTATTATTAATATTTTGCATATCTTAAAGATAAATCTGTTGCCTACAAAGGAAATAATTCAGAGCTTCCATGCTCAAAATTTAAAAAATTGAAATGTGTGAGGAAGCCTACTATAGGTAGATTTTATTTGTGTAACTGTAAATTAGCTGGGCAACAGTGGGACTGAAGAAACGTGAGAATGCAATGATATTTCCCAAAAAAAGAAATACCAGATTTGGAAAAAAAAAAAAAGTTTCTATCCATGCACTCCTGGTTTTACAAATATCTGTCCAAACCACAGAGTTACACAAAAGTCACGTGTGCTGTAAATTAAGGGACACTGTCACAGCATAAAATTTGCTTCTTTTAAAAAAGAAAAAATCTCCTCTAGAGGGCAGTATTGAACCAGCATTCACTGAGCAGGGAACACCCTTACATTACATTGACAGGCCAGGAGAGTTATTTGCCATTATGATAAAGCTGGAGACTTTTTGGCATCTTAATTGTTCAATTAATTTTTTAATTTATTTTAATCAATTGCACATTACAACGTGTGAGTTCTAGCATTCTTGCCCAAGAGCCTGCTATATTTGGCTGAGTGCAAAACCCTGCGTATAAAACTTTGACCCTGGGTAATGGTTACTATAACAATCTTAAAACTACAGGTGTCATTTTCCATGGATTACTTTGCATCATTGCACTGGATGTCTTAAATTGCTGAAACCTCCCACATGTTTTGCTGGTTTGCTTGAGAATTTCAAATGCTGAATCAATGAAATTACAGAAGACAAAAACTCATCTAAGTATTTTATCTGTTAGTTTCCTAAAAAGAAAACACATCAGAAAGTTGCTTATCATTAAAAGAAACATTCTTAGTTTTAAATACACAGGAGAAAAATCCATACAGAAATAAATTCACCACCATTATATATACAGGAATTGTCAGAAGCAGTGCATACAGGAGAGGCGACGCCCCATGGGAATAAAACAAAGCATGTGGCAATATCTTGATTATGATTTTTTTAAACTAAAATATTGATGAGCTGACACTTGAAAACAGTTTCAGTTTGGGGTCAGATCAGGATTTCTCTGCCACCTGTTCCATAATCCAGATAAATATTCCTGAGCTCACTGGCCAAGCCACAATTGAGCTGCAAAACTCTTAATTAATCTCACTTGTCCCCATCAGAACAGGCCAAATCATTGGGTTCATGCTCTGGCAAGGTTCCTCTCAAGCTGCCAGTACTGTGGAGTAACACACATAGGGTTTTTTTGCCTTATTCCCTTCTTCCCCAAGTCCATCCTCCCCAGGAGCTTTAGGGAGTGCTCCCCTTACTCACATTTGGTTGCAGTATCACCACTCCTGGAGCACCAGCACTGATACAACCAGAGTCAGTAGCAGCTCCAGCCGCAGTCACAGAATGCACTTGCTGTGTCTCATGGCAAGGCAGCCCTGCCTGCAGAGCTTTGTGGCTAAAAAACCTTTTAGGGGTCTCAAGTGAGTTCTTGTGCCCTTATGATTCAGTTTGGGAACTTTGCTTCCAAAGCTGATTGGGCTACAGTGTCCTAGAGAGAGGATGGTGGTAGTGACTGGAAAGATGGTCATTAGCTACTGTTCTAAATGGAGCAAGCCTTAAAGAAAACTGTGTGTCCTCTGCTCCTGGGCGGCAGCAGACATGGTTAGCTTAACCTCATGGAAACCACCATGCTTTCACAGGCAGTTAAATTAGAGGCAGGAATTTTGTTTTGTCAACTAAAAAGCAAAAATACATTTGTCTGATTTCATGTTCCCCCAATATCAGTAACTTCAGTGTGTTACCCAGAATATCTGTTGATGAATCCATGAAGTTACAGCAAGTAATTTAGTGATCAAGAAAAATCAGTGGCTCAGTCTCAGAGCGACCTACATTTCATGAACATTAGCAGCTTCCCTGTCAGTCATCTTCATTGCTGCTGACATATAGTGGTAACATTTAGCTGCATTTTGGAATTGCTGTAAAGCAGTCTCAGATTCTTTCAAACCAGAGGGGAAAACAAAAGAAAAGAGGCTTCCTAGGGAAAAAAATGTCCTAAGCTTTGTGAAAGGCTGAGATCATGACCAAGTTTTGAGCAGGAGTGCCAGTACTACCTAAAAGTAAAATTTGTCTTCGCGAGCTATTTGCAAAGTCAAAGTATTTAGAAAGACCCAGATAAACATGTTCATATGGAAGGAGAAAATAATCAACTGATCTGGCATAAATTTGCAGAGCAAAGCACATCTTTTTAACTCATTGCAGTATGATCATGACTGCTTAGTGTTTAACAACCACTCTTCTAAATATATTTGTACGTAAGGCACATGGAAGTCTAACATATTTCCTCTTAGACTCTGTGTAATCAATACAAAACACAACAGTTTCTCTTATAAAGTCAATCATGAATAATATTATCGATAACCACAGAATGGCAGGGCTTGGAACAGTCTTTAAAGATCATCTAGGTCCAACTCTGTGCCATGGGCAGGGGGCCAGGTACACTCTGTTCAGGGTATAAAGGCCAAATGCACCAATCTCTGCTGAGGACCAGGAAGGACTTGATGTGCCAGTGACAGCCCTGCTGAGGGGTCCATTCCCTGCTCTGCGCCCAGGAGCTCTGCTCTCCACAGGTCTCTGCTCCTTTGATGACGAGGGGTTGGTAGAGTAGATGTAGCACCCACAAGCCTTGGAGATAGTTCCTCATAGCCCAAGTGGCAGCAGTATGCAGCAGGATCTGTACTTGCATTCCTGATGGGACTGGCAGGAGCAGGAGTCCAGAGAAGCCACTGCACATGAGCAGTGAGTGCAATGTCCTGAACATTCCTGACTGGCTGCAGGTGCATAGATGATCTTTGTACATACAAAACCAACCAAGGGCCTTTCCCTGGGAATTTCCAAAGAGGATCACAAAAAGGTTTGGTAGCTGAGCTGTAGTACTGATGGGGGTGGATACAGCTGCACTCCTGTGCTAGGATGGTAATTCCAGCCTTCCTCCATTACAAACAAATGTCTTGGGTGCTGTGGCAGCAGAGGCTCTGTGCTGGGAGGGGGACGGTGGCCTTGCAGAGCGGTGAGAGGGTAAAGCACTATTCTGGTATTCTGTATCAATGTTTTGCAGGCCTGGCAGTGGTCACAGTTGATGCCTACAAGCACTGGATATTCCACAAGTTGAAGACGGAATACTGACTTGTTTACCTGAAGATAATAGGACTTCGGGATATTTCCTCAGAGAAAATATAAATTTTAATATAATTTCATAAGCTTTGGAGGTTAGCTTGTCTTGTAGCTTCAGTGATATCAAACTTCTTCAAGTAGGAGCTAGATAGAAAGCTGTTTAGTTTTTTGCCAGCGTATGTAAAACAAGACTTTTCTATCTGCATTGTAGATTGTTTGTGGACACTTCCAGATTCTTGTGCTTTCTGCAGTCATTCTGGGGACTGAACTCTCATTGATATTGAAAGAAGTTCCGTGAACACAACATGTGCAGGAATTTGAGTGTAGGAGCCCACAGCATGGTTTGGAATAGTGAACTGCTTTTAGTTTCGAGATGACTGAGGGAGATGGGAAGAGCAACTGTACATTAAGGGAACAATTACAGATCTTCCTGGGGACATCAATGAGAGATTTGCCTTCAACCTTTCACAGAAAATTTTTTAGCTTTAATTTGGGATATTAAAGGGGTTTTTCAAAAGCAGTAAAGGCCAGTGGAAGCTTGTTAACTGTTCCTTATGCCTTTAAAAACCCCTACACCAAAAGTGATAGCTGAGAACATGAAATGGAAGTAAATAAAATGCATTTTCATTGCTGTTTTGAGTTACATAATTGTTGTTTCTTGATTTGTTAGTTGATCTGAATTTACATGCATTTAATCTATATGGTGACCAAGGAAACAGTGAGTAACTGGTAGAGATGCCAAGTACAGCCACAAAGCTGGTGATGTGTAGGTGTAGCCCCTGAGCAGCCAACAGGTAAAAAATTCACTGCCTACAGCCCTGAGCTGTGTCATCTCTCCCAAGCTTGGTGGGCATTTCAGCACTGACCAGCACAGAGCACATGCTCCCCTGACTCGGGGGATAAGCTCAAGGACACCGAGAGCTTGGTCACAGATGAGAACTCTGACACCAGACATCACCCTGCCTGTGTGGAGCACAAAGCACATTCCCACTGTTCTTCAGAATATTGGAGCAAGGCCTTCAGCACTAGGTCAGCTTGTACAGGGCAGGTTACACCTGAACGGACACATCCCTCTCTCAAGCCCTCTCTGGCAGTAGCTGCAGTAAGAGTGGCTGTGAAGCAAGAATCTTAACAGAGGTTTTGGATCTACTCAGTGCACCAAAAAGGCCTTTCTAATGTATTGTCTAAGATCAAGGCCACAAAGAGCTGTAATACCATGTTTGATATTATGGTCAGGCTCTTAATTTCACCTAAGACTCCTACACAGAACCCACCAACTTATATTGAGCTAAGTATTTCCTTGAGACATAATCTGTTAAATCAAAAAGGCATTAAGGTGATGGCAATTATCTCACTGGTCTGGTTAGAATTAACCAGTTTTACCAATAAAAATCCACAGCTTACTTGATTTTGAGTTTGTGTGGCTTCAACTTCTACCCATTGGATGAATATTAGTATATCTTTCTCTGTTCAGTTTAGAAACTTGTTAATACAAAGTATCTCCTCCCTGTGAAAGAATCTGGTTGCCTCTTGGTCTTCATTGTAAGATGAACAGACTCAGCTGTAAGCCATCTTCTTCCTCTTTTAAATATTTTTTATGGCTCTCTGCTGCACAATTGCTATTTTTTCAACATCTTAAAAAATGTGAACTGTGGAATAGTTTGCAATTTTTTAGTTGATCCCACAGTGGCATATGCAGATATCAAAATAATAATTATTTTATTCATTACCCTGCTCTGCATGGGATGTGCCTGAGATAATTTAACAAAAGAGACTGAAAAGGTGAAGAGAAGTAAGACAAGAGGAGAATGCTGAGTTAGTTTACAGTTAAAACCATGTAAACCAAGAAGAAAGAAAAAGCAAATGAACCTCACAAACCAAGACAATTAAGTACTCCAAACTCCCAATTCCTGGGAACCCCAAGAGCAACATTATGTGCTCTGTTGTTTAAGAAGAGACTTAAGCAGACCCTTCCCTGTCCTGCAACTCCCTCCCCTGAAAGTGTTGGCAGGTTTTCCTGGTTTGAAATTCTGCAGCAGAGGCTTCCTGGGGAATTTGTGTCCTACAGTAACAAAGTGCTTGCACATTTTCGGGCACAGACCCCAGAACAGGACCCAGGGATGCTTTCTCTTGAGGAAAAAAGTTTCTGTTGATTGTAGAAGAAATAACCACAGGCAGTCAAGGTTGTTCTGTTTAGCCCCAGAGTTGCTGTTTCCATCACGCCCACAGCAGGTAGCGATGGATGGAGCTTGGCTTTGTTTCCTGTGCAGGTTGCAAATCCTTCTCCTGTTTGACCAGACAGTAGACAGCAGCTTCTTTCATTTTCAGGGCTGCATCCTTCTTTTCTTTGTTTTCAGCCAGGTTTTTTCACCCTTTTAATGTGCATGTGGAATGCAAATATGGAGTTGAGAGCCAGATTGGGATCAGGATTTTGCCCTCCTTCATGCAGTAAGGCACACGAGGCTGGCTCAGTACTGTTAGTTCACACTGCAGCACGAGCAGTGAACACTGTTCATCCCCAGCTACTGTCATCAGCACCTTTATCAAATCCTGCTGTTACCATGCGCATTTTATGGGTTTGGGAGCTTTACATTATTTTCCAAGTCCATAAATGTCAGAATCCAGTATAAAAAAAGGTCAATATATTACTGTCAAAAGGGGTTTTTTCCTTTTTTTATACAAAAATTAAAAAGATCAAAATATATCACATTATTTACATATTGTGCTTCATGCTTAGAGATCACTGAAAAAGAACACACAAACATTTTAATCAGAGAAATGCTCCATTCATTACACTTACTAACCTTATTGTTAATACTATGAAGATTGGCAATCGTGTTTCTTTTAATATTAATGGTACATCCAAACAAATTACAAAGAATTAAAACCTCTGATATACTAAGGGTGTGCTCACAGTCTAACTGAGGGTTTGCAACCAGTTAGTGACATGCTCCAACATACCACATGTTTACAGCTGGGTTAGTAATTCCACTCAGCTTCAGTGTCATTCTCTGGTTGGAGAATGAGGATTGTCCTACAAGTCTGGATCAAATCCTCATCTCTGGTTGGACAATGAGGATTGTCTACAAGTCTGGATCAGATCCTCATCTTACAGGAGGACACATCTCATTCTCCCAGGCTGCCAGCAGCACTTCAACCCCTGGCTGTGCTGGATGCACGCCATGCTACAAATTACCTGACCACCTGTGCCCAGGGTGCTGATTCCTGCACTGAGGCAGTGCAGTGGCTGTGAGTTATGATTACAGTGGCAGAAGAGTCTTAGTTAGAAAGGCAATGTTTGGAACTCTGCAACAGAGACAGCCCACTGTTAACTTCTCAGCTGGAGGTTATGGACTGAGTAAGTCACACAAGCACATGGTGCAGCCTTTCCTTGGGTGGTTCCTGAGCTTCCTTGGCCATAATAAAAGCCCAAGCAAGCCTGTAAAAAGGCATTCTGCTGACAGTGTTCACAATGATTTTTCATGCTTAGCAAGTTTTTGGTGTTCCCAGCACCAGTCTAGAGTTGGGGGGAATAAGACCTGAAGCTGCTGGAATCCTGCTCTCCCAAGGCATAAACGCCCTGTCTGCCAATCCTGTGACCTGGTGCTTACAGCATGTGCAGCAGTGCAAACAATCACCATGCAGGGAGCAAAATTACTCGGGACCTGTTCAAGGGTATACAGTTATTAATGTTACTGTACCTTATGCCAACATCCTGCTACTGGCAGTCCGTCTGGTCCCTGCAAAATTGAATTTACAGATTCAGTTTTCCTACAGTGACTTAAATGTCAGACCCAAAAAAACCTGAAGCTCACTCATCACAACGATGAAAGGTTTAGCAGCATTGTTAATTACCATGCAAAACCCATTTACTGTATATGCACAAAAATGAATATGCAGGCAACGTAATCCATGTGTTGTGCACAACACAAAATTGAATACACCTCAGGGTAAAAAAGAACAAAATCAGAAATCTACACTTCTTTTCCTTTAAACAAAGACATACAAATACAAAGATTTGAAATCACAGTTTGTTAACTTCATAATCTGCTTTATTAAGGTAGTATTTTCTGCCGTCAGACATATATATGGAAAGCATGATGTGGGAATGTGTGTTTTGTTAAAATGTGCTTTTCTGTTCGGGGGAGGTGATGTGGGTATTTTTTTCCTAGATGGTATCCTAATTGTGTTAAATTTGATCCTGCAGTACTTAGTTTCTTTAAGAAATCTTGAGTTGCTGAACTGAGAATAGGATGAGTTGTGGACTATGCAAAGGGAATGAAAATATTTGTCTTGTTCCACTGGAGATACAAGAAACATGCAAAAATCAGAAAGCCAGAAGAGCTCTCACTGACCAGGAGGAGAACACTGGGAAGGAAGGATCCCCTTAGAAGAGGAATGAGCTATGTATGACCAGCTTTCTCAAGACATTTTAGAAGAAATAGCTGACTTCAGCTGCCTTTCCTGATGCTGGATTTTTTTAAGGCTCTTGGATCTCCGATTACATGAATTTTTGCATGTAGAGCCACAGAGAGCACTCAGGCACTGACCCTTCCCTCAGAGCCACCTCCAGACTCACTAGGGGTGGGAAGATGTGTACGCAGCAGAAAGAGCTGCTAGTGCAAATACAGGTCAAAATGCAATTTTACTTTTTTTACTGTAAGTGTTAGTCATCACATTTTTTGTATTCTGTATTGATTTTATATGTAAAATAGCCTATGCCCAATAAAACAGATGCAGTGAAGTAAGGTAACCCTCTCCAGCTACTCAGAGTGTAAGAAATGATGCTTTCCTGTAACCTTAGTTAGAAAACAAACATTTTTTTCTGCAGACACAGTCAATATTTTGGTCCATAACTATTAAAAAAAAAAGGTAAAACTTGTACATTTGCCAGAGTTGTCTGGGGGTGATGGGTACAGGGGACAAGATGCAGAGTGGTTGTTTGACCTAAAACATCCTGACCTGCTGTTAAAGTGCACCCTAGCACTGATGGTCAGGGGGTTGATTTCTGCCCAGGGCTTTTTCTCCTTGTGCACTCAGAATACTTATTTTGGCCATCATAAAACTCCACACCTTCCTACCATGTTTCTCTTGAGTGACTCCAGAATGACTCTTCGTGGCTGTGTGTGGGGCTTGTGCTGATGCTCCTGGACTGAAAGCCCAGCAAGCCTCCACTGCACCCTGGGCTGCAGAACAAAGTCAACATTCCAACCAACCTGCAACTAACCAGGAATATCCACAAGTGCTTTACTAACTGGTCATGTTGTAGTTAATTGGAGAAATCCCCTACTGCAGTTTACAATGCCTACAACAGAGATGGGTCCTCTGCTTTCTGTATAGTTAAGATGGGAGATGCTTGGGAAATAGAACATCTTTGGGGAGTAAATACAAAGACTTAGAACGGGCCTGTTGGTTTCTTGGACACATCTGAAAGTAATTTAACTTTTTGAAAGAGAAACAGCTTACTGCCCTTTTGTTTCTCTGAGGACAACTGCAAATCATCTAACATGCAGCATTTTCTATGGTTAAAAAAATGAAAATAAAACAATGACCTCTCTTAGCTAGTTGTGCAGAGCCCTTTTGGGGAGCAAAGCACAAACCTTCCTGCATAACCACTGGACCCAACCTGAGCAAAACCCTTCTGATGCCCAGAGTGCCAGTGGCCCTTTCCTCTGTTCATTTGAGGAAAGCTTTTGAAATCCCAGCTGGGAATGGGACTCACAGGGCTGCAGCAGCACAGGCACGAGGGGAACCAAACTGGGCTGTAGCTACTGAGAGAATCCATAACTAATATTGAGCATCTGTTACCATAAAGGGACTGGCATCCCCTGCGTGCTCTCCCATGACTTACACTCCTTATCTAAAGTCATTTTAACTGGGAAGAAGAAGGCACAACAGACTGGCATCCTTCCCCAAATGCCAGAGTGAAACATCTCATTCCAGCTCTGCTGCCTTGTGTCCTTCCTCTCCCTGGAGGGGTTTGCTCCTCAGGACAGGGCTTGACCACGGCAGGAACACACACAAGCCATGCAAGAAAGACAGAGCAGATACTGTACCAAAGGGCAGGGCAGGCTCACCCCATCCAAGCCTGGCAAACCTGGTTCCTTTTTGCTGCCTGCAATGCTATGATCTCCCTGTTTGGAAAAATAACTGCTTGTTGAGAATGATAAAGGACATGGGAGTTACACAGACAGACACCCATGTTTCAGCAGAGGAGGAGGAGGACGGGTCTAGAGCTTCACAGCTCCATTTCTGACGACACAGCGAGTCAGCAGAGTGGTTTTATGGTAGGGAATTCACAAGACATGCCAGAGTCTGTTATCTGGGAAAGATCTGCACACAAACCAGAGACTCACATTTGTAAAAGCAGAGCAAAAGAGATAAAGGGTAAATCACCCAACATGTTGAGAGAGGAAAAAATTAATTGTAGTTTACATTCAATCTTCACACAAAATAAAGCATATTGACTAATAGGGGAGATAGCCAACAGCCTTGGCTGCCATAGCTGTGCTCAGAGAGTGAGGAAAAGTCACATGTTCAGAGAAGAAATGGGTTTTTGAATTGTGGAGCAAGCAGCTGGCACTCTTAATTAGGTGCCTCTGAACTAGGTTCTAAACAGATATATTTAAGTAGTTTCAGTTCAATATTTGACACTTCTCATCTTGTAGCTTCAAAGCACTTCAGGGAAAGGATTTCTCTCGTTTCAGTCAATATATGAAAAACAGTAGTGAAAAGAAGGCAAATTTTACCAGGTCGAACAACTTCTTATAAACCACTCTAGATCTTTTTTTTTCTGGGCTTATCTAATGAATGAAAGGTTCTGGAAGTGGACTTGGGAGATCCAGCTTCCCCAGGCTCAAACACCCAGGAGGTTTCCTGTAAAGCCCACTGGGGTATGTGCTGCACGGCGGTGGCCAAGGGTGTGTCTGGGAAGGGACAACTCTGAGCCACCGGCAGAGAAACCAGGGGAGGTCTCTTCTCCCAGCGGCACTTCTTGGCAGCCTGGGGAGCTCCAGCTCATCCATCACTTGTCTTTGGCAGAACTGTAATGCCATCAACTCCAACATGCTTCCCCAGGCTCATCCCTTGCTCGTTTTGCAGGGATGAAGGGATGGAGCTGCCCTTCTTTTCAATTGCCTCCCATCCACTGCACCCACCTACTTCTGGGTTTCAAACACACTCAGAAGCCAGGCCGGCAGCTTCACACTATCTCCTGAAGACCTCTACTGAGGTCCATTGTTCCTGACTACAAGAAGAAGGTCTTTACACAAAGATTCTGTATTTTTACTGCTGTGGCTTGCTCCCATTGGCCAGTGAGGAGCCCTTAGAGCGAGCAGTGAACTTCCAGCAGTGCAGATAAACCAGTACGAAAAGTGAGAAAACAATAACCGTCTGCTCTGATTTACTGCAAAAGAGAGAACTCCCAAATCCCCCCTCCTTCTCCCTGGCTGCAAAGCTGTGGCTCCTTTTCAGCCCCGACAAGCCCTACTTAGGATGAGTGAAATGGAAGACGTACCACGGGACAAGGCTGATCCAGTCCGGGAGGGCCTGGTTCCCCCTTCTGTCCTTTGGCCCCTTTTCTCCCCGGTATTCCTCGTTCACCCTGTCAGCACAACAGGAAAATATCAGGAGCAAGGGGAAGAAACACCTTTGCTTCATGTCTCACAGCACTTGCAGAGTCCCAGTCCTCACCCAGAGGAGGGACACTTGCACTAGCATGACCTCAGCTGAGTAGTGAAATCACTGTGAAAATCTTCAGTTAAAGCTGGGTGGAAATATTGTAATAGATAAAACAGACTGACTAAATGACCAGTTTGCTGGAACCCAGGTTGGTATCTGACAGCAAGTGGGAGCAGCAGCTTCCAGCCACTGCCCTGTGCTCAGCTGGGCTCCTGGTTCCTGCTGGGTTTCCCTTTGTTTGAGGGTTCCTGTAACAAAACCTTTGACTTGGATCCATTTTCAGGGTCTATAAACCAAGAGCAGTGATTCTCTGCAACCTGGAGCTGTCAGGCTGCTCCATTTCCCCACAATGGTTGTGCTGGGGTGGGGGCAGGCTTGCAAACACCCTTCCAAGTGGGTAGGAATTAACTGCCCATCCTGCCCTTCATTGGGAATGTGCAAGTCCTTGGGCTGCACTGAAGGCCTTTCAGCACTGGCCCCCGGGGCAAGCAGCACTGCCTGCCAAAAAGAGCAGCCTGTCCTGCCCCATGAGCATCAATACAGCCATAATCCACTCACCTTCTCGCCTCTTTCACTTCTCTCTCCTTTCTCTCCTCTGAGACCTGGGAAACCCTGTCACCACAATTTTTAGGTGGGAAAAAGGAAAAAAAAAAACAAAACAGTTTTCCAAGTTTAGTTTAGACATTTTTGAATGTCCCAGCATCTCAGTTCAACATGAGCCAACTGCATCCATCAGTCTGTTCTGCCATGGTGAAGAACAACATTTACTGCCTCTTGACTTGGTATGTCAGCAGTTCCTTGGGAAAACTGGAGTGCTTCACCACACCCCAGTAACATTACAGCTATTAGAAATTTTCATTTCACTAAATCCAATACAAATATTCTCAGTTGGAAAGGGAAGCCCTGGCAGCACCTTTAGGTGAGCAATTCCACTGTGCAGTGGAAGGAGCCCAGCAGCTGGCCTGAATTCAGCCCTTTCCTACAGCCATCATTCCATGGGCATTGTGTTCAAGGGCAAGCAGTCTATACAGTGTTAGCTACATATTTTCCCAACAATCTCAAGTTACGTGTGTATTATTTGTGTTTCTACATGAATAATTAATGGTTTCCATACTCACATCCAATCCTGGCTCCCCTGGCTTTCCCTGCAGATGTAAAAATAAAAATTAAGATATGCTGTGTTGAGTTTGATTCACAGACAAACTTGGATCCAGTTGGTTTAACATGGTAGTGAGAGCATGGGCTCATCCAGGAGCCCCTGGGGTTGGAGGCTGCTCCTTTGCCACCCACCAGGGTAGTACTGGTCCAGCTCTGCAGTCCTAGCTGGACTCCCCACAGCAGGATTTTACAGACCCTGTTTTAGGATTACACCCGATGTCCCTTCTCCTCACCCACACCCGTGATTACCTTCTCTCCTTTGGTACCAGGTAAACCAATGAGCCCTGGAGCACCTGGGAGACCCTTAAATGTAAAAGAAAAAAGGCATTGGGATTGTTTCCTGTGAGACAGATTTCTGTCAACAGCCAGAAATGGGATTTGGGAAAACAACTCACAGCAGGTCCGATGTCACCGTGGTCCCCCTTCTCACCACTGTCACCTTTTTCTCCCTTTGCACCATCCAAACCCTGCAGAAAGGAAATGGATGAGCCAAGGAGACCTGGCAGCTCTGCCCAGGGCAGCCACCCCATGCACCCACTACCTCCCAGCCCTTTCCTGGGGTGCTTACACCCACACTGCTGTCAGTGTTTTGCTCTTGACCACACCATATAAGAAAATAGATGAAAATACAGGATCACATCATAGAAGCAAATAGCTGAAAATTCAGGCTTTAAGCCTTCTGGTTTAGAAACCCTGACTGTCACCAGCCCTCAGGATGCTGTGCTGGAGGAGGGGCTTGGATTGTAAATGCTTGAAAGGAAAAATGACTTGTTTTCCAAAAGGCCAACTGCTGAACAGTGTAACCAAGGGATGTGTTGTGACAACAGTGACAAAAAACTCAGTCTCCAGAGCTGACAGGTCCTTGTGAGCCTGTAAATAATGCACTGGCAGCTGGGAAACTGGGTGACATTTAATTTATTGACTCACTTTAGGCCCCTGGATTCCTGGAGGACCCTGTGGGAAAGACAGTGGTGCATTTGAAAAAAAACAGAATTTAAAAACATACCCTAAACTTTCCTTCCCAAACCATTTCTTGCTCAAATTACAGGCTGACAATGATCAAATATTTCATTTCAAGACAGGTGGCAATTAATTTTGTTCCCCAGTATCAAATCAGGAGTCAGGGGAACTGAAAAGGAGCACTCTGTGTAACACAGGACAATGAAGCTCTGCAACACAAGCTTTGGGGAGTGAGAGCCCCCAGAAGCTTCGCTGAAGAAAGTGACAGGAAGCTCTGGGGGGTGGCATTGTGCCACCACAGCCCTCCACACCACCTGGGTAGGGCTGGGACACCTCCCAGGCTGTGAATGCCACCAGAAATGCCACCTGCTTTTGAAGCATGGTCTCTCAAGGTAAACCTTGGACCCTGCAGAGGCATCCCAGCCTTCCCAGTGTCCTTGACAGCTCCTTTTGGAGCATTGTAGGCACCAAACCCCTTCAATATCTCCATCAAAAGTACTCTGTGTGTGCATCCTCTCCCAGTGCAGCTGATGGCAGAAAACTTAACGACTTGGGTGAATTTAGGGGAATAAAGCCAGCGTCATGGTGGGGAACAGATTTTCCCATCCCACAAGATTTTGTATTTTCTCCATCCCAAGGAACAACTTGTTTTTTTGCAAAATGAGCCATGAGCTTTGATGTATGCTCCTAAATCAGCTGCTTTCATTTCTCCTGAGACAGATCATACTGCAGCACTTCCCTGATTTTTTTCTCAGATTCATAACAGCCCACAATTATTAAACAAAACAAACCACCCTTGTCCTTATCTAATCACATACAGTAACAAATCTCCAGGAATCACTTCCAGAGTCCTACCATAGGGCCAGGTAATCCGGGGGGTCCGGGCTCAGGTATGATCTGCAGAAGGGAATTAATCAGCATGTTAACAAAGCTGGGCAAGAGAGAAGATGGTTCAGGAGAGGAAACCTCACAAAGCCCAAATAATTACCACAGCAGCATCCAATTATCTCGACCACCTATACAAAATCTAAAGTAACTTTGTAGTGCCAAGTGTGCAAGCTGCTCTTCCCTAATGAATAAACCCCATTTAGACACTTCTGGAAGTTCTTGTAGAAAGCAGTTGGGTTTTGCTGATGGATATGGGACTGGTGGTTCCATCCTGCACCCCCAACTTTGCCTGATCCTGTGTCATGAAAGAGACTTTGGGTTGCCAAGATCTTACATGATTATTCTGCAGACATGGTGACCCGGTGTCTCCTTTTTCTCCTTTGTCTCCTTTTGGCCCTTCTGCTCCCTGAAAGATAAAAATGTAACACTGATGTTCTGCATCTTCCAGGAAAGCAAAAATGAGAGAAAAATAGGTTTGTCTCCCTCTAAACACCAGCTTTGGCTCAAGCAAAGCTCATGTTCATCTCCAGAGAGATTTCTTCTTTGAAGAAATATTTTCTCTTTCTTCTTTGAAGAAATATTTTCTCCTCCTTGATACATTCTGAATAAACTGACTAGAAATGGAAATTCAAAGCTCCCACATCCACCAGACCAGCTCAACAGTAAGGTGGTGTGGAGAGGTCACTGCCTGAATCAGCCAACCCAGCCCCATCCTGAGCATTTGCAGAAAGCAGAAGGGACAGGGACAGACAAAGGGACATACCGGGGGACCTGCTGAGCCCATCTCTCCCGTCTCTCCTTTCTGCCCCATGATCCCTGCGCTGCCCTGGTCACCCTTTGCTCCTTTGGGACCCTGCCAATTGAAAGAAACAACATGTTTAGGAAAAATCTCTGAAAATAACCCCCTACAGCAGCCACTGCTGCCCTTCTGCCGTTTCCCTCCACACCGCAGCATGAGCTCACCAGAACACATTTTAACGTTCAACCTCACAGATGCCAATTTTGAGGGTGCAGCAGAATTTGGCTGGGCTGCAGGAGGGATTGCAGACATTTGGGGTTGGGAAGGTTTACAAAAAAATTTCAGATAGCATCTGGTGAACTGCTTGTAAAAGAAGCCCCTTTAGCTCAGCAGGCACAGCCACGAGCAGCATTGGCATGAGCAGAGCAGGGGCTGGAGGCAAAGGGCCATCGATTCAGGGAGCCACAGCTGACACCACAGAGCCGAGCTCGCTCCTGCCAGCCTGGATTTGCTTTTCACACACACACACAGGAAGCCTCCTTTTTGTTTGGCTCCTGGCAAGGTCTTGCTCAATCCAACCGTGCCCCACTCACCTTTTCACCATCCATTCCAGGTGGGCCTGGCAAGCCCAGCTCTCCCTGAAGGGACACAAAGAAAGGGGAGCCCATGGTAAATTAAATTAAGAATTCGTCTCAGGAGAGCATTTTGCAAGAAAATGAGTTATTCACACACAACTGTTGTGGTTATGGGTTTGCCACTGCCAGGCTCAGGACCAAGGAGGTGTCAGTGACACACCAGCATCACCAGCTGATCTGAATATTGACACAGAGACCTCAAAAGGCACCACAATCCTGTGCCATCCCATTCTTTCAAGAGATACTTTTCTGCAAATTACATCCTTCTTTTCAATAAACTACAGCTGGCTGCAGGCTACAGACTTGCTTGTGAAGCAGGAGGACAGCAGGTCCTGGGGCATGGTGCTGGAGCAGTAAACAGCACACGGGGAGGGTGGGAATGAGGGTGGCTCAGCGCAGCTGTGGGACTGCCAGCCCCTCTCACAACTGCTTCTCCCACTTCTGCCTCCTGCCACAGATAACCAAGCAGTCTCAGAGGGGCTGGGATTTCATCTGTCAATGTGGGCTGGAACTGGATTCGTTTCTGGGACAGCATCCTCTTGAAGAGGCTGAAGGCCAGAGACAGGTCAACAAAATTTTGGCTTTTGTGTGAAAGACACCTTTTTTTCAGCCACAAAAAGGGCTAAATAGCACACATAGCCTCAAACTCCTCCACAGGCACCTTCAACTGCCTTATTTTGACTTGGGAGACCCTTCATGGAGAGCTACTAATGACCGTGTCGCTTGCAGATGTCAGGCTCACCTTGGGACCTGGAGTGCCTTGGGGGCCTGGTGGCCCTTGGGGACCTGGTGGACCCTGAAACACAGCAAACAAAACAGGCTTGATCATGACTAACATGAACATGGCACGCTGTCCTCTGCTGTGGGGATGAGCAGCTCCCAACCATGATCTGCAAGAGACACTCAGGTGAGAAGAATTGCCCAAACACTGAGGTGAGCTCAACTGACACAGAGTGACCCAAGGTCCCTCTGCCACGGGGCTGTTCATGCAAAACAGAGCACAATGGGAGCAAGTCAGGTGTACAGCTGCAAAGACATGGGTTAAGAGGCAAAATGCCTTTAGCTGGAGGTGTGGTCTCTTTTTTCATCCTGCCAACTCCAACCAACCAGCCTGGGAAGAAGCATCCTGCCAAAAACAGGGTCAGCCAGCCAGGGAGGTGCGGTTAAGGAGGGTACACAAAGGAGTTTATGTGAGTACTAACAACAGGAAGACCTTGCACACTTAAGTCATTTTTCCTGGGCACTGCTGGATGCAAAGACACAAACCACCTTGAGATGAACAAAAATTTTCCAACTTGCAAATTATTTCAAGCAGCAAAATTTGTGGTCTTGCTCAGATAAAAAAATCCCCAGTATCATATCCTCAAGCACCTTTCTCCATGGCTGCCCACTCAAATGCTGTTACATTTAGTCACACTGGAAGCCTTTCCAGAGCCTTATCCATGAGACAGGCCAGTGCACAAACACTGCAAACAGCGAATAAATGGGAAGACAGCAAAGTTAGTGAGGTTCAGTGATGTGCCCCTCAGCAGCCTCTGCATGCATTACACGGGACAGGGTTTGGATCCAGCAGATGAAGCCTCCAGACATTTGATGGAGCCTCTCCAACCACCGCACTCCACAAACTTCACTCCCAAAGCTCCATGCCACACGGACATCTGGCAAACGGAAATTACCAGCACTTTGTGTATCCCTGCAGCCTGTTATAAAACAATTAGGATGGTTCACAAAAATGTCTGTAATTAAGTATTTATTCTATTGAGCTTATTTCATCTTAATGACAAGGTCAGGGCACTGTTCAGTTGGGTGGGTTAAGGCTTGGGTGCCGTTCCCCTTCCTCCCACATCCCGACTGCTGCTTGCACAGGAAGTGCAGTGACAAGAGCAGCTCCACACCATGCCACGGGAATCACACCCTGCTGCTGGCAGCATTTAAGCTACAGTATGACTGCTCAGACTCTGCATCAGGTGTTCATGTCACTGGTTGTATAAGGTTGCTTTTACCTGCAGAATTAACTCACATTCCACAACTGGATCCCATGAGCCTGAGCTCACAGCCTCAAGTTCCAACACTGATTTTGTTGCTACACCCTAAATATCCTCAGCCCCCAGATGCAATCAGCTCTTCCTTCCCTCCCAATCAGCTCTGTGCCAAGACAAAAATCTCAGGAGGAGACAGAGGACAAGGGTGGACACATTGTCCCAATGCCACTGTGGCAGAGCTTGGCAGATTTCAGTCCTTTCCCACGACCTGCAGGACTCAGCCTTGGTGCAGGGCTTACCTTGAGTGCGTCCAGGATTCGCCCATCGTAGTCAATCACGACGGTGTCTCCTTGCTCCCCTTTCAGCCCGGGGGGACCCTGCAGCCAGGGATGAATCCTATTTAATGTTACAGCACTGAGAGGAGGCTGGTATGAAAGGAAAGGCCTGACAAGCAGCGTTTGGGGGTTATCACCTTACAAACACCATGGATTTAACCAGTCCTTAGTCTGACAGCTGGAACTGTCAAACCTCAAAGGGCATCAATTTGTGTAATGGAGAAGTGCATAAAAATCCTCACTTGATTACCCCTATTCCCAGCTTCCCTCTTGAAAAAAAAGGGTCACAGGATGGTCATGTGGATAAGAAAATTGGACTTGACTCATTTCCCATGTCAGCATTCAGTACCTGTGCAATCATTTGTTTAAATATGCCTCATCTCTATTTTCTCACACTGAACAGATCCTGAAGCAATTCATCCACATACTAAGCAGAAAGAGGTGGTGGGGAACAGCAAAGGTTGAGACAAACACACAACTCCAAACTGAAATCCTGTACATCCATACCCGGGGTCCAATGGAGCCAAGTCCTCCCTTCTCACCAGGTTCGCCCTGAAAATCAAAAATCACATTTTTTTTCAAAGAGGCCAAGAAAAATAGAAAATATTTATCCTAAAAATACCATACACACCCATAAATATATGCTTTAGATCAAGAAAATGTATGACACGAACAAGGGACTGTTGGTGTTTCTGCTCCTAGCAGAAAATAGATTTGACCTGAGAGCGAATATATTTTGCAAAAAACAGTGTTGGTGTAGCAACAAGAGAATAAGAGAAGGTCTCATCTCAGGGGGAGTGGAGTCGCCAGCTCAGGGCTGAGCTCCCTGTATGGGCTGTGCTGCTCTCCAGCTCCTCTCCCTGCTCCGAGTGTGCCGAGCTCCAGCTCTTTGTGCTGCTTCCACATGGCTCCCATTGCTTTAGGCTGAGTTTTGCATGTGGAAAGTTTCAGCCGAAATGTTTAAACCAATTTCAAGGGTGAGTTTAAGGAAAAGTTCTGTGCCAAATTTTTCTTTTTCTTCTTCCTCTTTTTTATTTTTTCCCCCCTCTCCTCCTCTTCATAATTTTTTTCTTTTTTTTTTT
>VZTN01025585.1:542730-706871 GCA_013400515.1 Erpornis zantholeuca | reverse complement strand
TTTTTTTTTTTTTTTTTTTTTTTTGGAAAGTTGGTGAGTTTTAAAAAGCCATTGTACTCTTACAGCAATGACCTGAAATTCAGTTCAGGATTCAAAAGATGTCCCATTTGTCATACCAATGTTATTCCCCTTGCTGACCAAATTGAAGCTTTCCAAAAAGTAAAGAACAGAAAAATGTATAGAAAAAACCTTAAATTCAACCAACACTTTCACTATGGTTCTAGAAAAAAATGACTAAGGTTCACCAGAGGCCACTTTCCTCCTCATACACATGATCTTGCCCAATAAGGAATCACAGCTCTTTGATATAGAAAATATTAGTGCATCCAGGTCCTACTAAATGTGCCTGGGGTTCTGAAGCAATGCCACATCCATCAATAACACAGGATCAAAATGTGATCAGAATTCTACCTTTTTTGAGGAAAAAGGCAATTCAATGGAAAATGTGCAAGTAGATGACTTATGAACTCTTATACTGATCTCTGGTTGAACCCAGTTTTCATCAAATCACCAGGAAAAAGTTAAATACTCTTAATATCCCTAATTTTGTGCCAGCTTTGGCACTTTATGAGCCTTTTAGAAGGCAAAGGCCCAAAACACCTCCTCAGCTGGAAGCCTCTGCCTCAGCAATGCTGCGCCCAGAGATCCAACTTTTCTTTACCTTTAGTCCTGGGAAGCCATCTGTGCCATTCTCTCCCTTGGGACCCACACTTCCTTTTTCTCCCTGAAAACAGAGCCATTTAGGCCAATGATATACAAGGAGGATGGAGAACAGATTTCTTTAGGTTATCATTTTCTTGATTTATCTTCATTTTACATACACAAGGGAGCAAAGCTCTGTTTTTAGCTGTAAAACACATCATCTTGCCCAGGTGCAAATGGGGAGTTTTTGAGATAAAAATGAAGCTTTCAGATTTGGCTGTGGGTGGTGTGTTCAGCCATGAAACTGGCCCTAAAACCACAACATAGAATCATAAAACCACAATGTTTTTTGTTGGAAGGGGTCTTGAAGATCATCCAGTACCAACTCCCTGCCATGGGCAGGGACACCTTCCACCTTCTCCAAACCCTGTCCAGCCTGGCCTTGGACACTTGCAGGGATGGAGCAGCCACAGCTTCTCGGGGAAAGCTGTGCCAGGGCCCCACCACCCTCATAGTTTGTTGATCTTTTTCCACATCAGAGGAGAAATGTTTCTCAACCTGCCTTGACTGGTGCCAAAAACTAGACAGCAAAAGATGCTGCTCAACACATGCATTAGATAGACATGGAGCAGAACATACCTTAGGGCCCACAAGTCCTGGTTCCCCAGGGATCCCATCGTCACCCTGAAGAAATAAAATATGAAAACTGAAATACACAGAGCTTATACACATTTATCATGTTCCAGCATACCATTTGACCTCACTGAGTGTTGAACAGACCTGAAACCCACTCAGGTTTGCAGGAGACCAGGAGAGAGCTGCAGCAAGGAGCCCAGCAGGTTCCAGTGTGGTCCCCTGCTCCCACCCATCCCTGCCTCCGCCTCCCCTGCTCCCGGGAAGGTGGATGGGCATCTTCCAGAATTTTGTTGCATTGGGCCCTGGTAAAGGTCTTCTGCCACCTTCAACAGAAATTAAATATTAAATTCCTTTAGGCCTTTTGGGTCCCAAAGACCTCCTGTAATCTGCCAACCATCCTCATGGACTTCATCACAAGTCACCAACACCTTCTGCCAGGAAGGGGTTTTCTGATTTTGCTTGTGCTTTTTTGTTCTCTCCTGGAGTAAAACCACTTCATGGGTGCTGAAGAGATCAGTTTTACCAGCTAGTTATGAAATTTTTAAGCCAACTTCTGGCCTGAAAAACACCTATGGCCAAACCTGTTTTGGGGCAGATCAGTAAGAGGGAAAGGCTGGGCCCTGTCAGTGGTTTGACCTCACTTAAAGGCAGTGATTTATCCACTTCTCAACTTCACCACTGGGAGGAAACGTAGAGAGCTTGGACATGTGAATCTCACAATCTTCAGTGCCACCCCCAGGCAGCATTCCTGGCCTTCAAGGGGCCATTTCCCACGGGACTGCAGTGCTGCATGGTGATGGCCATCCCAGGGATTTCAAAGGCATCTCAGGGCCCCTGGGCAGAGAACATCCTCCAGGCACATCTTGGTTCATTGAATTAGTGGAGGAAAAGGCTCAAGACCTACTGCTTTGCTTGGCATTTGCTGTTTTATTCTTTGTCTATTGGGCAGATGTGGCTGCAGCTTCTGGCTGGCTTGTGGAGATGAAAGCCAGGCTGCAGGCACAGCCATGCCCAGCTCCAGGACCGCGTGGGCGAGAAACTGAGGGAACGCAAGGGAAGGGTTGGTGTGGACAGCCACGACCACAGCTTCTACAGCACTCTCTGACAATGGTTTCCCTAGCCAAGCACAGAGCAAAGCAAAGGAAAAACAAATTTAAAAAAAAGCAACAATCACCATTTTACCTTTTTCCCTTGGACACCAGGCTCACCCTTCAATGACGTCAGCAGAAGAGAAAGAAATTTAGGGACATAACAGAAAAGAAGGCAAATTACATGGATAGTCAAAATTAATTGTAAAATTAAAATACTCGGCCTGTGCTGATCATATTTTTCCCCCCAAAATGCAAGAAAGCACATTGCCACAGCACACCAGATTCCAGCCCCTGGAGCTCCCCCCACCCCCATTTCCAGGTTTGAGCACAGGCAATGGATGTGATATGGAGGAAGTGACACATTCGGACATTTACACTCCCAGTCAGTGCCTTGGAATTTTATATCTGATATATACAGATGAGTTCAAGTCCACTACAAAATGTTATTTTCATCCCCACCCCTCTTATGCAGCATTATTTCAAGACTTCATGTTAAAATTAGACAGATTATTACCCACCTTTGGTCCTGGAGGTCCTCTGGCACCCTGTTGAATATAAGAGTGATTGGTTTACTTGTTTGACAATAGAGTATAACAGGATAAAAACATTCCTAACAGTATCTTAATTCAAAGAAAAAAAAAATGACACAGATGTCAGGTTCTCATCTTCCCTTACAAATACAGCTGTATTTGTTCTCTGTGCTCCCAGTAAAAAAAATCCTTTTGTAGCTCATGTATTTTATGTATAATAAGAACCTTTTTATCCAATGTAGGCCTTAGCAAATGGGAGTTACAATGCCAGCTGGCCTCAGAGGGGCAGCAGTCAGGATACAGGAGCACCACATCCCTCCAGAAGAGCCAAGGAGGTGTAGAACCTGGCCTCTTTTCTGCCCAGGGCACGGGTAGCCCTGGACAAACACCCATTTTAGGGCACCTATAAATTCATGTGGGGTCTTTTGTGGCAATGACACAAACCCACTTGCTGCAGTGAGCTGAAGGGTGATGGGGCACACACACAGATGCTTCTGGGCAATACTGACCATGACTCCATCCTCTCCTGGCTCGCCTTTGAAACCCTGAGAAAAATAAAATGACCAACATTGAAACTATTACCTCTCATTCTCCAAAATACTCAGCAATAATTAGAATGTACCACTGTGTTATGCTTTAGCCTATTTTTTTATTAAATAAATTGCCAGCGGTCTTCAGATTTGCAACAGGTCATCCAAAGGGTACAGATAGGGGAAGAGATCTCCTGGCACTCTGAGTTACAACTAGCACCTGCAAATACAGGCCCCAGGTCCAGCTCTTCGCTCCAAAACTTGAGATGGAAGGTCCTGTTCTGCTCCCTTGCCCCACACCCCAAGGCTTTGCTCTATGAGCAGCCTTTGGAGCCCAGCTGTCACTCAGGCTGGGGACTCAGTGGTTGTGGTGGCAGCACTGGGGAAGGGGACACCCTTCACCCTCCTGTCCCTCGTGGGGTGGGAACTGCCTGATGTGTGCTCGCTGCGCATCTCCCATCCTTACAGGGGAGCCTGGAGGTCCTCTTGGGCCATCCTTTCCCGTGTCACCAGGAGGCCCCCGGGCACCTGGGGGTCCTGGCGGACCAGGGGGGCCCGTGGCTCCATCTCGACCTTGATCACCCTGGAAGAAGTTCACACAGACATGGTGAGACAAAGCAGTGTTGGCAAGGGGTGGTCTCGGGGGGTCCACGACACATGCACTGCATCTCTGGGCTACCAGCACCTGGCCTCTGCTGTCCCAGAGGAATTTAACTGCAGCTTCCAGTTGGGAAACCTTAAAATGAGCTCATGGCCAATTTATGCCATTTGGGTCTGGTTCCTCAGCCAGGATTGTGCTCAACACCTTCCAACAAGATTTAAGCCCTTGCCCAGTGACTGTCTGCATGGAATCTACCAACCCAACAGCACGCACAACAGCCCAGGCCCACAACATGCTGGCAGGGAGCATGCACACACTGCCACGGCTCAGTGCATCACGCCAGAAAACCACAGGAAAAATGGCAGTGCTTAATCTCATCCCTCACATACAGCCAAGGTCACGTATGAACATCCCGAGCCCCCACACCCTGCGGTCCTTGGGTGCAGAGAACAGGCTGTGTCCCTGTGGCTGTGTGGGTTTGGTGAGTGCCATTCCCGAGGGGAGCATCCCGTGAGGCTCCAGGCTGGGTATCAGCTCCCAAACCCCCACCAGCCACCACAGCCCAGCCCCGGGGCCGTGGCCCAGCCCATCCATGTGGCTGCACAATGGGAAAGCCTCATGGAAAGGCCACCTCGTAAATCTTTTAGCAACATCTGGGAGAGTCACCACAGAGGCAGAGGCCTGTGTCTAATATGCGGTCCACCCTCAAATCAGGGACAAGTGTGGGATTTTTCAGAAGTCCTTAAGTGACTTAGCAGCACAAGTCCCATGGCCTTTCAACAAGATCTGGGCTCCTAAATAACTTGCATCATTTTTAAAAAAGCCCAATTGCAAATGCTGAACACTGCAACCAATTATGTCGAGTTGAGTCTCCCACTGAATTTTTCCTAATTACAATGTCACATTTAGAGTTCAGGGATTTTGATTACTCTAGTTTTAATGCATTTTATTTTACAATACCAATGCTGTTCATATCAACATTTATAGGACTTTGCTGCTTGATTCCCAAATCTCACAAAGAACCAAATGCTAAAACCCATTAGTTTTATGTCTCTCTGCTTTGACAATGCCTGCCCCCTAAATTCCAATGGGATTTCAATCAAACACGCTCCCAAACAAGCATCTCTAAACACGGCCCTGGCTGTGGCAATTTAAAATAGCAACAGTGCACTGCCAGAAAGAAAGAAAAAACAAAAGCAGCTCAAACAATCACAGCAAACCAGTGGCAGCAGATTTGGTGTCTACCTTGAGCACTCGCCGGCTAAAGACAAGCTGATCATTAGCCAGAAATCCATGGCTGAGGTGGGGAAAAACCATCTACATCCAGGGAAAGTGAGAGGCAGAAGAGGAAAGAACAGCAGTTTAAGATGAAAGCACAGCAGAAGAGTGAGTGTGAAAGACTGTAGCAATATGTAACACAGTTTTTTTTTAGTTATTAGTTGATATATGAGAAAGTAATAGCCTAGGTAGCCAACAGTGGTGGGTTTAAGGTCTGGATACACTCGAGCTTTGTAAGCAGGACACAGACTGAGGAAAACAAGTATTTTTTCACTAGTTTACTGCACAATAGGACATTCAAAGCAGCTGGGGCAAGGATTCCCCAACTGCAGAATAAAGAGTATTATTCCAGTAAGCCCCATAGGGGATGATATATCCCAGCATTTCCCTGAGACCAAATACTGTATTTGTTTTCAGAGGCTCAAATGAATACTGATGTATTCCCAGCCTGCAAATTACAGATAAATCTCCCAGATTTATATGATGCAAAAACAATGTATTTAGACTGTGTCAGTAGTCATTGCCATTGTCTTTCAGCCTTTCCACTCATCTATCTAGGGAGAAGCAGTAAGACATTTCCTTTCTCAGGACACCAAGTGCATCTCCCTTTCCCCCATCCACTCATCCTGTGCACAGCCATAGGAGAATCCAGAGGGTGGAGTGAAGCCACAAGAATCCCTGTGGGAACACACAGCAAATCCTCCATGAGGATTTTTGGAGGTTTCTGTGGAACAAATCTCTTGTCCAAATAGCCAAGGAGCTTTTAAACCTTGCATACCAATAACAGATAACCCCAAACCTCAGTTTTGGGGTGAATAGTGCACTGGCAAGGCCACCTCCTGCCCAGCTTCCCAGCGTGGATATTTTAACACCATCACGTCAAGAAGAGAGGGGAAAAGTAAAGTCAGATAGAAAAAAATGAATCAACCCCAGAAAATAAACCCCCACCAAGATTTTTCTTAAAGATGTAGAGAGAGGCTTTAAGCTCAACACTCAATTAAGCACAGCCATTTTTGGGAAGAGCAGCACTGAAATACTGAGAAATTGAAATTAATGGGGATACAGAACACTTGCACATGGCCAGGTCCTCCAAATACTACAGACACCACCAAAAAGACTCTACTGAGAGCAAACAGTTTTGTGGTAGACAAAAGGGACAGTTCTGGTGCTCATTATGTGCATAAAGTACACAAGAGCATAAAGTGGGATTTTCATAAAAGCCCACAGAGCAAAACAGGAACTGAATTCTTTTTCTTGTCCCTCTAACTGATGATTATCATCCAAATAAGCACGTTCCAAGCCCAGCCTTATCTGTTTTGGTGTAAAATAACAATTTGCATTTGCTCCAAGGCCAAACACACCATATCCCACTAAATGCAGCCATCACACTTTTAATTTTAAACAGCCCCTGTTACAGATGTGCCCATGGAAAGGTGAACAGCACTGAGGGATATTAAATAGAGAGACACCATCTCTGATTCAAGAAACATCCAGGCCATGGAGAGCCAGGCTCCAGGAGAGGAGTTAAGTGTGATGGAGTTACATGTTCCGGCTTCACAATTCCCAAAGCATCTGGTTGCAAGGAACTGGGCTAACAGGCCATTGGGTCTGACCCTGTGTAGCAATGGAATATTGGAGCACAGAAACCTTGAATACTGGTAATTTCCAGCTTTATAGTCCTTGATGTAACCATTTCAATGTAACACTCCAAAATAAGCAAACAATAAAATAGAAGTATCCATAGGTGTCCATTGACTGTCACAGCGAGCTCTGCAGGATGCTTCCTGTGCTGAGTTTTTATCTGCAGTGTGAGCTTGCCATCACTTAAAATTTTGCAGAAAATAAGGGAGAAAAAGCTCCTTTTGTGTCTGCACTGTGGCTGCAGAGCTGGTTCAGCCGTGCCAGCATTTCACCCCCATCAGCTCTGGATACAGGAGATGCTGGAGCCACCTCCATCAGTACTGGCCATGGGCAGGCATGTGCCACGAGGGCCACTGCAGACAGAGCATTTCTCTCACCAGCTGAAGCTCATTTTCTCTCTCTGGAGAGCAAACCCGGTGCTGCTGCCACAGGCACTTGCATCCACTGGCCCAGATGTGCAGAGATTCCTCAACCCCATCATTTGTCTGAACATCTCATCTGTCACTACGAACAAGATCACCCAGCTAAGTCCATAAATCCAGAGCAGTCGGCCCAGTGCCAGCTCAGGGAGCAAGTCAGGCTTATAAAACCAGTCCTTTCCAGGAGTGCAGCAGCGTATTTGATCGTGAGAGAGAAGCACAGGCACAAATGTCATAGCTGTCCCAGCCTTGGCAGCACCCTGCTTCAACTCCCTCTATTCTCCCAAGAGCAGAGGGCATCTGTTATTGATTTCTCCCTGTA
The DNA here is from genome assembly GCA_013400515.1 of Erpornis zantholeuca. Lineage (NCBI taxonomy): Eukaryota > Metazoa > Chordata > Aves > Passeriformes > Timaliidae > Erpornis > Erpornis zantholeuca. Next base: position 699,181 of record VZTN01025585.1, on the reverse strand, counting down.
AATACACTTCCCTGCAGTCTGTCAGTACCTTTGGGCACATTTATTCCCCATCCTGAGGAGGTGAGGCTGCACAGCATCCTCCCTCACCCTGCTTACAACAATGAGCATTCAGTGATTAAGACAACCCAAGGTGATTTCCTTCCTCAGCTTTCCAAAATCACCCTCCAATATCTGCCATCAGGCACACTGCCATGTGCAATAATCTCCATTTTTGTCCGTGCTGGTGGCAGGTGCTTATTACAGAAAGAGAAGCAGTGCAGACATGAACATATTCAGTAGCTAATCCCTCATTGCCATCACCTCACTGCCACCACAGACAGTCCCTCCAAAGCCAGCCCAAGCATTATTCTCTTTCAATCCATCATTCCTAATGATAGTGTTTTAATGTTCTCTGACACATTCTATCCCCATTCCACTTCCCTTGGACATGACCATTCACAAGGAAGAGGGCACTGGACACAGTCCTAGTTATTTATCTTCCCACTGATGCAGTGAGTTGCATTGACACATCTTTCAAAATCAGCTAAACAAAGCCTCCACTGAAAGTTGAGGAATAAAATAGATTAAATTCAGAAACAAAGAGTAATCTGGACCAGATGGTATTAAGAAGTTTCGCCTCCTATTCACAACCCTGAGTGAGTGGAGACATAAAGGGAGCTATTTCAAAGTCAGGCACCTGTTTTTAGGTCTACTTGTATGTGGTTCTGCCAGGCTTTTCTCTCTCTCTTTTTTCTCTCAAGTTGTTTTTGAGCCTTTTTCTCACTGTTGTGCAAAAAGTCATAAATAAATCAGAAACTGAAGTAAAATCTGGACAAATGCAAATCAGGACAAAAAAATCCAAACCAACCCAACCCAAAACCCAGCACATTTTTCTTGGTAGATGAAAACAAAGGACAAGTGTTACCTTGAGAGTTGGTACCTGACCTGCAAGTCCAGACAGAGCCCACCCCAGAGCATCTCCTGCAGCAGGAGGTGAGTTCCACAGCACCTGGCAGCACAGAGCGTTTGGAGCCTGAGCAGCACCTCCTCTGGCATCTCCCGAGTCACCAGCCCCAAAGTCACCCACAGCCCCAACCAAGGAGTGAAAACTCATGTCCCTGTGCTGCTGAATCACCTCTTAAAGCCTCTTCTGAGTATGTGGGTGGGCACTTGGACAAAGTGAGACCTTACGCCGAGCCCCTCCTTCGCCACACGGGCCATAAATCTATCCGAGACATTTTAGGGGCTCTCTGAGCCCCAGGGTGACATTTCCAAACACACCCAAGGCAGTTGGGAGCTGCTTCAGAATGTGACACCAAATTCATAAAATGATTTTATAACCTCCAGGGGAAAGAGGAAAAACATCTCTGAGGCATCTCTATTAAACATTAACCACTGAGGCCCTGGTTATGTTTCCAGCAATGACATCTAACCCAGGTCAGCCAACTCTTGGGTGCCAGCTCCAAATCCAGCCTCTGCACTGTCACCTGTGCACCAGGATTCCAACACGTCCCCACAATGGGGCTTCCAGCAGGTGCCCATAACCCACAGACAACCACACCTCAGAATCACCTCTGCAACAGAGCCCAGACCTCGTGGTGAAACCTCCCATCTCACCCCCAACATGGGCCACATTCCTCTTGCATCTTGTGGAGACCTGTCCTGATTTGCTTCAGTAAAACTCAACTTCATGCAGCCCCATGAGAGCCATTTCCACAAAATTCCATTTATTTCTGTATGCTATAGCCAAAAGAGTTTTCCCCCATCCTACAGTTACTTTAAACCCTTTGTTTTCAAAGGCAGCCTGGATATCACCTGGATGTTATCCTGCTCCCAGGTGGGGAGCTCAGCAAGGGAGGAGGAATGTGTCATCCTGCACAACTCTGTGCTGGACCTCTCCTTGGGACACCAGGTCCTACCCCCACATGCTGGTGCTCTAATGCCAACAGATAAGGAGCACAGCCTCAAGAAAAACTTCAGGAGAAACATGGAGTCTGTTTCTGACACTGGAAGAGGAAATTAGGGATGAGAAATTTCAGAAGAAGAGCCCTTCATGAGGTACCCAAACATCTTCGACTTTTTTTTTCCTCATGGCCAAAGTTAGGAAAACCACCATCACAAAGATCTCCAAAGGCAAAATGGAATGTCTCCACAACTGTTACCATACTGTTTGCAGCAAGGTTGCAGACAGCTTTGTGTTGTGCAGTGACTTAACCCGACCAGATTTTAGAATAAATCAATGTGCTGTGTCACTACCTACCCTTGGGCCGATGTCTCCTGCTTCCCCCTGCAAATCAGGAAAAACAGCAAAGGGTCAGAGTTCAAATGTCAGCCCCAAGGACTGGACACGGGTACAGCACACAAGGGAAGGGGCAAGAGTCCTATTGCTTAATATATTTAAAATGAGGGAGGAGAAGGCTTGGAGACAACACAATAGGGAAAGATTGTGCCCTGGCAGGCAATGAAACAGATAATAAATCAGAAATAGCAGTTTATTTCCAACTCTAAGCCTCCCCTAGCAACTGCTTATGTCCTTCATATGTGAAAATTAATTTCACTTTCAGTAATGACCTTCTTTGGCTGCTCTGATTTCACGGGTGTCATGCAAACACAGAGCAATGGAGCCCAGATCTCCTGGAGGAATTAAGAGAGTTTTACACCACTCTCATGACTCTTGGGGGCTTACCAGAACCCTACATCATGGGTGAGCTTTAACACCATACTTATTCTCCCTATTTTTTTTGCAAATTCTTCCTGCCCTCCCCTTCCTGGGGCTTTTCCAGGAGCAATGTGAGAACCCACTCTTACAGCTCCACATCCCAACAAAACCCAGCTGGGTTACTGGGACGATTTGAACTTGAAGGAATTACAGCAACAGGAGGATATACAACTGCTTCCCCAAAATCCACATGCTAATGCAGCCTTTACCTTTTCCCCTTTTGGTCCTGGAGGTCCCTGGAAACACATAAGAAGAATCCAAGTTGAGGCACAGTAGAATCACCAATGCACATGACAAAATCAAGGAAATTGCATTAATCAATTCACAAACCTGAGCCACATTCTCTACTATTTTAAGGAATACATGCTGCTATTTTAAGTTGTGTAGTGCTTGACACGAGCAGTGCTCTACTAAAAAGCACCCACAAGGTCCTGCCTGCTCCTGCTAGGACAGAGTAGGGAGAAGGACAGAGCAGGGCAGGCAGTGTGACAGCACCTCTCCAACACGTGACTCTAAATAGATGCAAAAGATATCTTGAGGCATTAAATCACTTCTAGAAAAAACACATGCTCAGCATATCATTACAACAATTATACATCTGTTTGAAATAAACAAGGAGGACGGGCTGCTTTCTTTGGCTTATTTGCTGAAGGCATCATTCATCTTCCCTCTGAGCAGCTGTCTGTAGGACAGGCAGGCAGAGACACTGCAGCCCCAGAGAGACCCCAGAGCAACACTTTGATGTGTCTGCTCTGCATTTGCCTTCCAGCACAGAAAAGCACCACATCTTCTTGGTACCAGTTCACAGTGTGTGCTGAAGTGGGACCCAGTGGGGTGCGGTGGGGGAAGGTCAGCAGAGAGGCCGGTGGCAGCAGCATCTGCATTCCCATGAAGCTTCCCTCCCACTGTTTTTCTCTGAGCAAGGCTGCTGGCCCCTTACTGTCCTGGAAGGGATCATGAACAGTCTGGTTTGAGTCTGGTTGTGTGATAAGTTTGCTTTGTCATTGACTTTTCCCCCGCCTCTCACTCAGGGTCTCACTCCTGCCTGGCAGTGGCACCCCAGCCTGGGGATGCAGGGCTGTGCTCTGGGGTTGGACTGCACCCCCAGCACGAGGTTTTGCTAATGAAAGCCAAGCCCTGAGCACCAGGCTGTGAGCTGGCCCTTCCTTCTTTTCTTGTCTAATGCTTTATTTCTAGATTTTATTCACATTTGTTATCCTTAGGGTTAGGATAAAAACCAACCACAACAATGTACAGCTATAACAACACACTCCCTAACTGGATAGAAATAAGTGTCTGGAGTAGCTTTTCAATTGCAAAGACTGAATGACTTTTACCCACTTTGAAATCCCACTTGGTTTAAGACCAGAATTTTAAAAGATTTCATATGGGGCCCTCTAGTGAGGGTGGTGGAAGAGAATGGGATTTGGAGACAAAATATGGAGCTGTGACCTTCTGTATGAACCATTCAGTGGAAGGAATCACAGCTGGCTAGGGTTCAATTAGCATAAAAAAAAAAAAGTCTGTGTTTCTGCAAAATAAGTAAGAAAAGAATGAAGCACCTGAATATCCAAAGGGCTTCTAAGCAAAAATGAAGTCAAGAAAACTGCTCATAAATTAATCCAGTCTCTTCCAAAAAGTATTGCATGGACACTGGGCACCCTCAAGTAGTTCCCAGCTCAGGTCCTTTGGAGGAAGATGGAACCCACTTTGGGATCAATTATTTTTATGGTATCACTCTGTAGTGCCAGGAGCACATAACCAAGATCACTGACGCTGCTCTTTGAATGTGCTACTGGAGTTTATTCCCCAAATTTGGCCTGATGCCATCTGCAGTCTGTGCTCGCCAAGCAGGTGCAGGAGGGGAAGAGGCAGTTGAGATGAGCTGACAGGTAAAGAAAAGTTCACTTCCAGCTTTGCTGGCCAGCCCTGGCTCAGAATTCAAACTTGGATGGAGTGATTTTACCAAGTACAATTGTCCCTTCTAAACAGTTATATATGTAGCAATAAATGAGTAATAGTTGAGATACTGCCTATTTATTGTGGAGCAGCATGAAAAAAGACATGTTATATTTGGCACTTAGTGCTACTTACTGGTTTGCCATCCAAGCCAAGAGGCCCCTGAAGAAGGAAGGAAAAGAGAGTATTATTAAAAAAAAACCCCAAAACATTTACAGACAGCAATAACAGGCATGCTCTGAAAGAGACTCTACTTACACATAGTACAATCTTTGGCTATGATTCTATGATTTACCTAATCCTCCATCCATGCAATCCAGCAGGAAGGTTTCACAGAGGTACAGTAAAGAGGTATCAAACAATTTGCAGAGAGTGAAGGAGCGTGAAAGGAAGCGACAGGATTAGTGACAGGGATAAGGTGACACTGCTCTGGCACTTTGCCTGGGACTCCCCGAGGTTTTGAAAGTCAAAACCAGCAGCAGTAAAACATGCCTGATTAGGTTAAACTGAGCAGATCCATGAATGATTCACGTCGACCTTGGATGTGAACCATTTTTTTGTGCTAAAGCACTCCATTATCCCAGTTCTTTCTCAGATCTCCTGTTTCTAGGGTTGCTGCACCAGTGTGGAAAATGGTTAATTCCCCAGCATTTCTGGCACTTAATTAACACCAAACCGCTGAATGTGTGGGGCCAAAGGAAACATTGCTTTTGATAAGGGCTGTGTGGAGGGAGGAAGCACAGGTGCTCTAAGGCTAAAGCTGCCCCTGTCATCAGCTGGGGCTGGCACTTTTGGGGACAAAGAAACACACAAGAGTTACTGTAAATCTACTGCCTGTGGCAAATGCAAGGGTTCCACCTGCAAAGCTATGCCTTGGGGTCAGCTGCTGCTCCCTCCTACACCTGCCCTGCACAGCCACACGTGTGGAATATGCACATCCTCCTCCCAACGTGCAGGGATGAAACATCTCCCACATTACAGCCCTGGGAACCATGAGGATCTACCAAAACAAATGGAATTTGGGCTGTGGTACAATGCTAAAGCACCAAAGTTCTCTGTATTTCTTAGGGAAATGATTAGGGTGAGTTGTCTTTAGTTTATCTTACATCTGTGATGGGGAAATTGAGCAAAGAGACTAAGGTGGGTAAGAGGAGGCCAATAGCTGCATTAAAAGAGCATCCTTCCAGCTCAGAGCCATTGATAAGGAATAAATGGCCATCTATAAGGAATAAATCAGTCTGCAATGGCTATGCTGATGGGCCCTGGAATATGAAACTCTGGGGAACACAGCTCCGTTAGGAAAAGGAGGTAAATCCAGATGACCTGGGCAGGTCATCAGTACCTGGGTTACAAGGGCTGGGGGACCTGTAAAAGAGAAGCTCATATGAAAATAAATGGGGATTTCTCTACAAATATGAGATTTCTGAAGTGATCAAATATGGGTTATATTCCTCATGTGACATGTATTTTTTCTCATAAGGAACTATCAGTGCACAAGAGCTAAACAGTGGTAAGGAAAAATATAAATAAAGTAGTTGTGTCTGTTAACGCAAAGGCTTGCATTAACACTGCACAACCAAACTACCCTGACATCTCCTCCATACTTCATCTCACCTCAATTACTTAGATTCTAAAACCCAGGGACAGCATCAGGTTCACGGAGCTTCTTTCCTGAAACTATGATTGTTCGAGGTGATTCATCTGAAGCAGTTCCCTGACTTCCAGAGGATCAGCCATGGGATCTCAGGAGAGAACTGGCAGCACATTCAATTTCTTGGAGGAGGAGAAGTCCCAGAATTATTATTTTTTTTAAATATAAAATGCCAGTTCTTCAGCTTTTAGCTATTCTTGTATCTGTCCACAAAGAGACATCCAGAAGCAAAAACAATGGCCTATTCAGAAGATGTTTGAGGGAAAGCATTTAATGCTTGAGAAAAACAATATCCATCAGGGTTCCAAGGGGCTCTTGGCCAGCCATAGCACTGAATGGACAAGACTAACACAGACTTTTAAACGTCTTGTTAGTCTGGGCTGGAGATTTAATTGACTCTGCTTTACCTGCCAAATGTCTGTGTGAGCAAGGCAGGGGTCCCAGGAGGAGCCAGGGATTTCATGGGGAGAGCAGAGAGAACATCTGAAATCTGGGCTGCCTGACTTGACTGCCTGCAAATCTCAGGAGTGCTCATGTGTTGAGATTGTTATTGTATTTTATTTGAATTCTCCTCCATGTCATTTTAATTAAAGATGAAGCAATCTCTAATTTATTTGATAAATAAGTAACAGGAAAACAACAAGTAACCCTCTATTCCCCCACTTAAAACCAATCTCTATAAAAGTTTTCATTTTGAGGGGACAAAAATCACTTCTGCTTAAATAACCAGGAAGTGTATGAAAAAGGAGATTTTTCTCCTTGGACATCCCAAGCAACAGAAAGCATCACAGTGGCTTTAGGCTGTGCTTTTTGCCCAGGGAAAAATTTCACTTGTGCCTTCACCCACTCTTGATCACAGCCCTTTGCTCTAAGCCACACACACAATGATCACACTTCACATAATTCTTTTCTTGCTACATCAAGAGAGGATGAACTTTCTACCTAGGACAAACTCAGTGTTTTAAGGCAACGTAGAGGGAAAGTTCAATCAATTTCCCCCAAAATATAGTTCTGACTAAAACCATCACTGCACCAGCTAAGTGGAACAAAATCCATCAATCATGAGTACTTTAAGTAAGACAACAGTGTTGGGGTCCCAGATGACCCCAGAGCCCCCTCCCAGCTGGTAACCAACTCACATCTCATTTTCTGACCACACACTGGTGAGGACCAGCTGCATTCAGTGCCTGGCCAAACCAGCTCTGTGGGACACCCTCCCCATTCAAAAAGAAAAATTGTTGCTGTCAGTTTTGTAAAGAAAATACATCTGCAACATCTGTCTGGAGCCCTCAGGTTGCTGGAGCAGGAGGAGCTGGGTTAGTGGGGAGAGCTGGTGACGTGGAGCAGAGTGATAATTGCAATTACACGCCTTGGTTTCACCCCTCACAGAGTAACACAGGCACAGGTGTTCCTGCAGGAATAATGATCCACGGTGATCCAGGGGTGCATCCCCCTTTGCCATCACCCAGGTGAAGACATTATTTATAAAATGTAATTTATTTTATAGTATACATCAATGATATATTACTTAATGATATATATAATGTTATACCTTGATGCTGAGAGCGCAGAAATGGGCCAGATAAGATGTTGAAGCTTGAGCAGAGCTTGTTACTGTATCATGCAGTCTTGATGCATGCCTTGGTTTTGCCACACAACATTCCAACTTCAGAGTAAGGGGCTACATTCTAATGCATTTCAAAACAAATTCTGATGTATTTTTCATTTTGTTTCAGTAGAAAGCTCTGAAGTCTTGAGATACAGCACCAAAATGCCAATTCTCATTGCAAAAATGAGATTCACCCATTGCTGAGACCAGCTGAAGGCTTGAGAACAGTTTTGAGCTCACCAAAATGGGAAAATGTGGAGATTGCAAGCTCTAGGTCACATCCAAAAACTCTTCCAATAAATAACAAGCATTTCCCACGTACATCACTCACCTCTGGCTCAGAGCAAGCTGAGGTGCCAGCCTGGCTACCTGGCCCTCTGCCATCCCCCTCCAGTGCCCTCACTGCTGTTGGCAGGGATGGGCTTGCTCTAGCAGCATTACAGGAATTTTAAGGGGGGAAAATATCTAGTGAAAACAAATCCAGAGATTATAAAGAGGACAATCCTTCTGAGTTGGGAAATCTTCTCTCATGGTTATTTTTAATGTTTCCTGCTCTGCTAAAAATTAGCACAGGGGTCGGAAGGAACCCTGCAGTCAAATTTTGACAATTTCAAAGGGCTGCCTTCCATCTCTTCTCTGTGGTTTCAAAAAATGGTAGAATCTTATATTTTAAGGAATGAACAAAAGAGCATGACAATATATTACTATCCCTGCAAAGGGGTTGGGTCATCTGCAGCACAGCCAGGGAGAGGGGACACTCCCTTCCTATAGAGCACGCTGTAAATCCTCACAGGCAGGACAGTGTCTGCTGGCCATGCTTTTCCTCAGCACATTTTTGTGTAAGAAAGCTTTGGCAAAAGCTGTGGCCAAGCATGCCCTGCCAGGCCTGTCACAAGGAAAGTGGAGGAAGGCAGCCAGGTTACTGTGGCTGCTCCCAGCTTCCCAGCTGAAGGGAAAGGGGAGAAAACGAACTGAGAAGTGAAAAAATGAACTGGGAGTCCTCTAAATAGCAGCTGAGAATCACTGGCACTAACTGTGAATAAACTGAGTCCAAGAGACTTGCTCTGGGATGTCACCTCATCCTCCCTCCTTGAAGTCCTTAGTGCAGAAGGATCAGAAACCCTTACAAAATAACAAATTTCTACTCCATCTAATACCACCTCTGTTGCACTAATCATTTGTCCTTTCAAATGCATTTAAATAACTGCATTTAAATACATGGTTTAATTTATTATATTTTATTGTTTATTTTTATCATAATTATTTAATATGATAAATAAATTTATTACTACATTAAAAAACTTGTGAAGAGTATGAAATTGGTCATACAAGGAATTACCCCAAGCACACTCCACTCACTTCTGTGAGCCTGGAGGAGTCCTGGGCAGGAGATTCCTCCTTCATTAGCCCTGAATTCTGGGTCCCTGGTGTGAGACCCCAAAATCACATCAGTCTGCAGCATGACATAACATTGGAAGCATTGCTACCAGGAGCTGTCATGTTTGAGCACGAAGATTTGCATGAGCATGAACTATATCACAATAGTTTCATGTTTATATATAGTATGGAGGGCCTCACTGCAATGGGATGGAATTCCTGAACACTGGAACAGCCGTGCACTTCAAAATAAATATTTTTAAAGCATGAACATGACTATTAACAAACCTTTGCTAACAATTTTCTGTTTGTTTGAAAAAAAAATTTCAGTATTGTCCAACACAAATTCCCCTTTGCTCCATGACCACACGCAAACCGGAAACCCACTTTTCCATTATTAGATGATAGTTTTTGCATCATTTAAAAAAACTCCAAACCAAAGACCTTCTACAATTTTCTTACAAGCACTAAACAGCAACGTTGATGAGACATGATTATTCTTTAATGCTTGCAAGGCTAATTGTTTTCATTTGGAAACAATTTACACATGCAGGCCGCATCCTGCATGGCCTCGGAGCCAGGCTCTCCTCGTTCAGCTAGAAAAGCCCATTTCTTTTTATGAGGAAAGGCATTTAAGGGTTCCCCAAAATCTAATCTCCCTGCATGTAACATCCAACCCCAGTCTTGTGGGAGATACCAAAAGATGGGGCTGCTCTGGGCACTGGGGTGAGCTGAGTCCCCCTCGCCCATGGAGGCCCCAGCTGCAGCAACCCTCACGCCTCTCCCACGTTTCTTTCCAAAAAGGCCACGTGAGTACACCCTGGGCATTGCCCACAGAATCTGGTGGGGCTCAGCATCACCAAAACTTCAAAGGCTCTGAAATATTTCTTCAGAGGGAGCCACGTCCCACAGCCCAGGCTGCCAGCAATAAATCCCCCAACAGAGGTGTCAGGTAAACGATGCAGAGCAGCCTGATAAGAGCCAAGCGTGTGTTAACAAGGCAACAAAAAGCCCCGCAAATCTCTGCTCTATTCAAAAGAAAAAAAATCTGTCCACAGACTGCTGGGAGGCCTCTGCCCATTCTTTGATGGAAACGGAGCAGAAAGGAGCAGTAATTTGCTAAAAACTTCACCCCTAATGCAAACCAGACGGCTCTGCAAGGGAGCAGCCACCTCGGAGGCCGGGCTGGTCCCCGGCGGGCATCCGGCGGCCGTGCAGAGCCAGCCTCTGCAGGGAGAGCCCATCTCCCTTCCACACAGCACAGACCCTCCCAGCATTTCTGAAAGCCTTGGGAAAGAAAGAAACAAACAGACAAACCAGAAAAGCCAAACCCCAACCCTACCCTCAGAATGCTTTTGGGGCTCTGGGCTCTGCCCACTCTTCAGCCCCTCCTCTGCGTCGCTAGCCTGTGCTTACCAGAGTGCTTCGATTCCCAGCTGTCTTCCAGACATGTCAACCACATTCTGCAGGGTTTCAAATGAGATAAGGGACCTTTTTCCCTGCAGGAGCTGCCTCTTCCTTAACCACAAGATGTGCTGCCTTCTGTCTGTGCACAGAGCTTCCTCTTTGTTTTGGATGTCTTCTCAGAGATGCTCAAGAAAAATGTCTGTATTCAAGTCTAACACTGACTGGTTCAAAGGGGTGGGAAACAAACACTGAGCTGGAGCTGCACAGGGCCCTGCTTGGGTTTTTGAGGAAGGTCACTTGGAGATGCCAAAATAGAGCCACTTTGCTCACTTCTCCCAGCACGGTGGTTCCTGAGCAGACATGCCAGATCACCATTGCAGAGGCAAGAACTCACTCATCTGTGCATCACATTGCACCAGTTTTCTTCCAAAGCAGCAAAGTACTTTAATGGAAGAAAGAGTCCCCTGACTTCCCCCAATTTTCTGAGGCTTAAATGAGTTCCAGGTGTTCTGCACAACTGCTTTCTTCAAGCATTTGATGTCCAGTTGGGCTTTGGATATATATTTTTTTTAAATGTCCACCTCTGAGAGAGGAGATGGCCTCTGCAGTGGGAATGCAATTTTTAAGTAGGTAAGAAATTATTTTGGAAGAATGTTGGTGTTTGAAGCAAACACTTCAGCAACTTTTTGCCTTTATAGTCTTTCCGCACCAGTGTCTTTCCTGGCTGACAGCTTCTGTTTGGATTACCTTTCTTTGATGGTTAATGAGAAAACTTCTTGGTTTTCCCAGTTTTCTTCTGCCTAGACACCAAGCTTCTCTACCACAGGGCTAGACCCAGCTGCACCCAACACTTGAAGCAGGGAACCAGAGGAAAAGCAGCCTGAGAAAGCCAGAAACCAAACCTCTGCCTTGCCAGTGCAATTTGGGCTGCAAAGTTCTCTTCGCCATTGCTGTCAGCACCTTTGCTACACCGTCTCCTCTCTGAATCCAGAACCACTGGAATCACAGAGGATAAATAAATGCATTTGCAATTCCTCTACTGGGTGGGATATAAGACAACTTTTTGTTATCCCTGTGGAAGAATTACCTCTAAATCAAGAGGAAAATAAACTGCTGCCATGAAGAACTGGTCTTCACAAAATCATTGTTGTTTCCACATCAGAGAGCCAGCAAATGGATGTAGCAGGAAAACATGCTGGATCTACTTTCCCTGTTTAAAGAGGGTTTTCCCTCTAGGCAAATAATTACGTGAATTGGCCACAAAACTGATATTAAAATAAAATGAAAAAGACTGGAACTACAAAGTTTGCCTTGTAAAATGAATGTTTGTTACTTCTGTCTTTTGGGCTCTTACTGGGAGAGGTATGTGTGCAAATGACTTCACACACAGGAGACGCTCCTTGAAGTCTGAATATTTACGAGTAAAACATGAGAACAAACACAGGACTGAACCCTAAATTACAGTTATGACCCTGAGTAGTCTAGCTAGGAAAACTAAATACCTCACCAACAGACTCCTTCATCACACCACACACAGAGTTTAAAATATCCAAGCCTAGCAAAGCACAACCAGCCAAGACACCCATGCAATGTGTTTTGAACACTACCAGCAACTGCTTCTGTGCACGAGCTACCACCCAAGGTCTGGAAAGCAACTGTCTACTGCAAAACACCAGGAAAATTTGGGGTCCACAAAGCTCATGAGATCTGACCACATAGCATGGCCTCACGTGGGATTTCGGGCAGCCCTCCTGAAGAGTTAAAACACTGCCTGCTGCTCTGGTTTGTGCATGGAGCAGTCCCAGAGCTACACAGGGCTCCTCCAGCCACCCTCCCAGGCTGCACCCTGAGCACACCCAAGCAGCATTTGGAGATAATTGCATAGGTGGAGGCAACTCATCGAGACATCAGGCAGTTCAATTCTAAGTTACTCCTACAGTTCTCTTGTAAAACCTGTTTGTTATTAATGCCACATCTCGTTTTCTGGTGTTGCCATTTCCAAAATGCCTGGTAAAGTGCATGCCTTGGAGTTTTCTGGTAAAAAAGGAGCCACAATGGCATGAAGGAGCTGCCACCAGGAACAGGCTAAGGCATATGTTCCTCATTTCTCACACATCATCCTGTCTGCATTCATATTACATTTATGGGTCACACACGAAAAGCTTGCACAGACTTTCCCTGTCTAAGTCGTCTACTAAATGAAATTCTTAATTCCTGAGGGGAGAAAACCCCAGCCTCCTCTGTTTATGGTCAAGGTCTAAAGCTGTAACCAAAGTCACTGTTCCAAGTGCTTCACAGTGCTGGGTTTTTATAAGTCAGGGAACCATCTTCCCTTCTACATGTGCTTCTTCAACCCCTTTCACAGACATCAGCCTAGAAAAACACATTTGGCTTCACTTTATGTCTTGAAAATTAATTAAAACCAGAGTTTTACCATCCTTACCAGTTCATTTCTGGCTTATACATTACAGCTGACTTCAGTGGATAATTCTGGATTTACAACACTGCAGTCAAAGGAAGATATTAGCTCACTGTCCAAAGCTCCCAAAATAAAAGTTTCTGAAGATGCTGACCTGCTTGGCTCCAACAGCATCTTAGCATGAGTTGGACTATAAATACATGAGAATGGCCTGCACGGGAGTATTTCAATTCTGACAAAGCAATTATTCCCCAAAATGAAATGCCAGCACAAAGCAATGCCTGTGTCATGATTCTTTTTCACCTTAAGTCCATTAATTGATTATATTGGTGTTGTTGTCTGTCATTAGAAAAGGACACTATAGTCACAAAAACATGGCATGGTTTTGGTGGGAAGGAACCTTAAAGACAGTCCAGGCCCAACTCCTCTGCCATGAGCAGGGACACTTTCCACTGTCCCAGGTTGCTCCAAGCCCTGTCCAGCCTGGCCTTGGACACTTCCAGGGATCCAGGGGCAGCCACAGCTTCTCTGGGCAACTTGTGCCAGGGCCTCCCCATCCTCACAATAGAGAATTTCTTCCCAATATCTCATCTAGCCCTCCCCTCTGTCAGTGTGAAGCCATTCCCCTTGTCCTGTCACTCCAGGCCCTTGTCCCAAGTCCCTCTCCAGCTCTCTTGTGGTTCCTTCAGGTACTGCATGGCTGCAATTAGGGTGTGCCCAAAGCCTTCTCTTTTCCAGGCTGAAAAATCTCAATTCTCTCAGCCTTTCCTCATAGCAGAGGTTCTCCATTCCTCCATTTTTCCTGGTAGCCTCCTCTAGACTTGCTCCAACAGGACAATGTGTTTCCTGTGCTGGGGACCTTAGAGCTGCATACTCAGTACTGAATTATTTTCAGTAACAAGCTGCATTATTTCTAAGCAGGCAGAACATGAAGTCTTTTCTCCCTGCCTTCCCAAAAGATTTCCCCTGCTGCAAGAGATGGGCAGGATGATGCCTGGGTTCTTCCAGGCAACACGCAAGTGATTAACAAAATTCAGAAGGCAAACATTATACACCGGAGGAACAAAATGAGTAGCACACCACTCAACTAAAAATAAATCCTAGTATTCTAAGGGAAATGTATAAAATAGGAGACAATTCTGTTTCATATCATACTTTTCTTCTGGTAAGCCTCTTCCCTGCTCTGCTTTCTATTAATGAAGACATGCACATGAAGTAATTCCCCTCATTAATCAACTTCATTTCTTTGGTTTTTTCCCACTCAAAGTGACAATCCCCCGTTTGGGATGTCACGTAGCGGTATAGCTGAGACTGATTTTAGGGATGAGTAGTAAAGGCAGATGAAACTCTCAAGAAACAGAGACTTTGACTTCAAAAGGCCTCTCCAGTAAATGGAGAGAGAGAAGGGAATGGGTTCTGGTGAACCACAAAGGCAGCATCTCACTGGGAAAGAGGAGAAATATCATGTAGGAGAGCAACTGAGTAGTTAGAAGGCAAGTATAGAACCATCCCTGCATAAGGCAGGGGAAGAGATGGGGGCAAGGTTGCTGAGAGCACTGCACAGCCACTGCTTAGAATCCCAGAATCGTTCAGGTTGGAAATGACCTCTAAGATCATCAAGTCCAATCATTAACCCAGTACTGCCAACCCCACCACTAAATCAAGAGGAACATCTTTTAAATCCTTCCAGGGACAGTAAGTCCAATGCTTCCCTGGGCAGTCCAGATCGATGCTTCATGACCATTTTGGGTGAAGAAATGCTTCCTAATATCAAATTAAACAGCTGTGTAATGCAGGGATCCTCCTGCTCTGAAAGGTCAGCTCAAAGCCTACTCGCAGTTCAGCTCTCCCATCTGCTCCTCATTTTCTCCTTTTCCTCCTGCCCAGATGCAGCTGCCTGCCTTCCTCATGAAAACAACCCCAGCCCCGCTGCACCAGCCCTCTGCTCAGCCAAGCCCTCCCTCCCCTCCCAGCTCCACGAGGACAAATGACCCTGACTCGCTGACAGCACATCAAGTCGAGGGGAAACGCTCGGCAGCACGGATGCTCCTTGCCTCAGGAAGTACAGCCTGGGACACCTCCCAGGGGATCCCAGTCCCAGGGCATGGTCCTGCCCAACGAGAAACACATTTCCATCATTGTGGTGGCTGCACATCTGCTTTTCTTCTGCTGCCCTCGTGCAAACCTGAGCTCAAGGCAGCTGTATGGCAGCACGGCTCCTGCCTCACCGTGGGCATCAGGAAGGCTTTTTCCCTTAATCTGCCCACAATATCTAATTAAACTATTATCTACAACACCTTCTGTCAAATCTGGCTGAAATGGGCCAAGTTCAAATGTTACTGGTGAAAGAGGAGAGAAGACAGACCCAAACAGCCCTTATACTGAAATTCAGGCTGTGGTATGTGCTGTGATCCATGATCAGTGGGATGTCAAAACCAAACCAAACAAGAGCAGAAGAGCAACAAATCCCATCACCCTTCATAGCTGTTATGACAGTGTTTGTAGGATATGCTACATGGTTAAAATTGAAAACTAAATCCTCTATGGGATTTCAAAAATAACAATAGACCTACAGAACTTCATAAAGAAAAAAACTATTTCTGCTGTAAAGTTTTATTGTAGGCCCCAGCCCCTCCTCTTAAGATGTTAAGTATAAAAATGTTGAAATCATCTTATAGAAGCTGTTTTCTCTTTCGGCCCCATTTCCCAGAGATCTGGATCACTTCATCCCTTTAAAGCTTCTTATTCTTGCAGCTCAGTTATAAACTAGCAGCTCAAAGTACTGCTGCCCAAGGGATGCATGTGTCACCACACACCACTTAATATCCACCTTCTACCTCTGCATTTTCACCACATCCACCCCCTGAAACAGCTCAGAGTTTATTTGATCACCCTGAAAGGAACTAAATAATTAAATTCATTTGAATATGCAACTGGATTTAATAAAATCTGTCCATATGCCTCTCCTGAATAATACTCCCAAGCCTGCTTTATGTTTAATTTCCTCCTTTTTCAGGTATACATCTTGCTTTGGAAATACAATTATCCTCACCTCCTTATTAGATAAAGTTAATTAGTGCAGCCACAGCCATGTGGATGTAGTAATTCAGTGTTTGCTGGTTTCAAAGTCAGGGTAAGAGCAGCCCCACAGCTCACCTGGAGTGCAGGTCCTGGGGGTAAGAAAGAGGAGGAAGAACCTTGAGGTGATGTTAATGTCATTTTCCCAGTGCAGATGTGGCAGCAGAGCTGAGGTCGCTGCCAGTCCCTTGTACCATCCAGGAATGCTGGAGCATCACCAAAATCCCTCTCCAGGAGCTGGGACAGGCACGGTGCCAGGCTGCCCATGCAGACAGTGGTGATGCTCTTTCCTAGGGAACAGTCCCTGTTTCCTCTCAGAGTTTCTGGTTTTCAGAGCTTTGCAACTAAACCACACGACTGAGACATGAAGGGGCAAACCTGCCAAGGACACTGCTAATCCAGCAGTGCTTGCCACCACGAGGGCAAAAAGCCACCCTAAAACTGACATTAAACAGCCCATTAGAAATTTCACATCTTAACTTCTAATAAATTAAACTCTTTTAATTTCCAGCAGACCCTTGAAGCATCTGTACAACCTCATGGCTCCGGCATCTCCAGGGCTGCTGCAGGCAGGTGCCACCTGAGGGAGACAAACCCCTTCCCTGGACACAGAGCCCTGCTTGCCCACAGCCTCGCCTCTCTCCCCTCACAGCAAACTTGATCTATCCTAATCATTTGATGGAGTACTTTCATGTCAGAGATGCAGCGGCAGCACAGGCTGGTTCTGCAAAATTAACCCCATCTCCCACCTCTCCCTTTCTGGGGAAATGCCACTGTCCTCCCCAGGGAGGATCACAGGCGTCCAGGGGAAGAGAAAACTGCAAATAGCTCTGGAATTCCCTTCCAATCCTCCTCTCTTGAGCTCCCTGACACACATAAAACTCAATAGGTGTTTCTATGGTTTCTGGGCACTCAGGAGGAACCAGGCAAGGGCATGTGGTGGCAGAGACAAGGAGCGGGTTTTTCTAACACACTCATTTAGGAAAAAAAAGAAAATAAGTTAAAAAAAAAAAAAAAAAAAGGAAGGAACAAAAAGGAAAAATGGGCATCAGCCACAGGAAGGAGAAGGCTAAGAATAGCCAAGAAACCCCTTCCAGAGCAACAGGCAGTGCAGGACTCACTGCATCCAGTCAAAGAGCAGAGATGGGAGCTCTCTCCCCATGTCATGAACATGGAGAATTCACAGTGTCTTTTACCAACCCCTTACACCAAGTGTGTGCTTGGGAGTCGCTCCCTGATGAGCTGCTGAGCCCCTTGGAGCTGGAGCACTGTGGCCATCCAAGTGCATTGATGAGGGTGAGAGGAGCCAGCCAGGAGGCTGAGGTTTGGGATCTGGCCAGAACAAGATCTCTCCTCCTGCATGTCCAGCAGGACATCTCTGCTTCCAGGAAAAAAAATTTGGGATATGGGCAAATAAGGATCCATCTCAACACCTGAGGCTCTTTCACCAGTGTCCGGATTCAGCCTCTTGCAGTTCTAAGTGGGACAGACCCCAAAGCCTTCACTCACTTTGCAGTCCTGCTAGGCAAGAGCATGAATACAACCATGAAAGGGCTCAAGTATTTCATCCCTATAAACATTAATGGAGATTATTGATCAGGCTTTTAAGTTTTAGGGCTAAATCCTTCAAAAGCTATTGCTAATGAAGAAAGAGGGAAGAAATGAAAAAAAGGAAGCTTAAAACAGGCAAGGAAAATTCAGAGTCAGGGAAAAAAGCTGGAGAGGACCACAGAGCGCAGATTAGGAGAGAATAAAAATAAAAGGAGTAGTGGAGTTACCGGGTAACCATCGCGTCCTGACTGCCCCTGTGGGGGGGAACAAGGGAGACAAGTCAGTCAATGCACCTGGAGCAGCTTGACATCACACAGCAGCAGGCAGGGCACGGGGCCATCAGCTCTCCAGCCAGCCCTGCCACTAAACTCCAGAGAAACCTCTTGGGGCAGCTTTCCTATCAAAAAGGTCACACCTACAGTGTATTTTCCCTGGATTTTGATCTCCTGCTCCGCTTTGGCTACTTACCGCAGGTTTTGCCAACTTGTACCCATCCCTGCTGCCCCTGAAACCATGGATATGCATGGCACACATTGGATCCTGGCCATAAACCTGCCCTGGGATGGGGGTACCAAAAGGAAAGGTAACACCCAGGTGTTGGGGAGAGGCTGTGGAGGCTGCAGCTGCTGAGCTGGCAGCCAGGACAGCAATCACTGTGCTTCAAACTCCTGTTCCAGCATGTGATTCTGTGAAGGTTTACCCCTCTTAGATCTATTAACTTCCTTGCAGGATGCAGCTCTCCCAGCTCACATCCAAGCTTTGCTTTACTTTGCAATGAAGCAGAAAGCACAGCTGATGCTGCGGGGAAAGACCCTACTGAAGTTCCTGGCAGCACCTGCAGGATCAGCAGAATAAAACACAGCCTATTGAGGATAGCTCACCTTTCGAGCTCTCTTTGGGAGGTTCCCAGAGGTGTTTACAGCCCGAGCTGCCATTAACCATGCCATGAGCTACAGCAGAGCCTGCTGCAAGCCAGACTGATGGCAGATTCCCGGGAAGGAGCTGTTCAGAGCTAGCTGGTACACACCCAGGCAGCAGGGTGAGTATCTGAAACAGCAGTGCCATCTGCTACCATGAACACAGGTTCTGTCAGTGTGCTGTGGGTACAGAGTCAGAGTCAGGCTTTTCTCACGGCATGGAACAGCTCCAGCAGCACCCTCCACACCACGCACAGGGGTTCTCCTTCTCCTAAGCACCCCTGCAGCTGTAATGCCTCCTGCAGCACTCCTGATTCATCC
Organism: Erpornis zantholeuca; assembly: GCA_013400515.1. Taxonomy (NCBI): domain Eukaryota; kingdom Metazoa; phylum Chordata; class Aves; order Passeriformes; family Timaliidae; genus Erpornis; species Erpornis zantholeuca. Next base: position 680,194 of record VZTN01025585.1, on the reverse strand, counting down.
AGAAACAACACTGACTTCAACAACCACCTATTTAACCCAGTACAAATCCCAATTTTGGGATAAAGTGTACAGGGAGATTTTTATGGAGACGTATGGCCCTTGAGCACACACAGATAAATAGGAAACACTTGGGACACCCTGCCTTCACTTGCTGGTGAGTTCCCCAGCCAGCACAATAACATATAATGTGTTTGCTAATATCTGTGACTGTAAATGTTTAATTACAGTCTGTGGTAAGTCTGTATTTCAATTGTAGAAATTTCCTACCCAGCATGTGATTTTAATACTCTCCAAAACAGAGGTTTTATAGCATATCTGAGCAGAATACCCCTTACTCACAGACAGGACAATCTATCATCCATCAGCCACAAATCCTGTACCACAAATTCTAATAATTTTATATGCATAACTAACTTATGACAGCCAAAAGAATAAAATACCAGAACAACTGCTACTAGGGAACAACAGAATTGAGGATACAGTTAGAGCAGTGTGATGCTGTACATGTAAGAAGTAATCAATTCCTTCTGGCCTAAATCAAGAAACAGAAGAAACTAATAAATGCAGTACTGTTGAAATAAAATAATATTGTGGTTCTGTGGGTTCTAGGACTTATTTCATATTATGGTTAAAGAAGTCTCTGGCAAATGCTACTTATACTAAAAAGCAAGATTAAAAAACCTAAAACCATCCAACCAACCAACCAACCCCACCCAAACCAAAAATTAACTAAACCAGGAGTTGTCTTTCAAAGAAGGGCAAGGGGAGAGGAAAGGAAAAAAGGTCTTGTTTGCGTTAAATCTCCCCTGTGCTCCATTTGCAATTCAATAGTGCCGTGGGAACCAGGAAATGAAACCAACTAGAGACAAAGAAAAATTAATAGTGCACCATATGTTGCCTGTGTTGGATCGCCATAATAAACGTGACCAGACAGCACACGTGAGGCAGCAACGCACCCGGCTGCGTGTGGGCTGATAACAGCCTCTGAGCACTACCAAACAGCTACAGAAACCCATTTCAAATGAGCCAAAGGACTTCAGTCAAGGGGGAAATGTCCCTTAAAGGTCTATAGATGGAATTTTAATAAGGCAGTATCCCAGTATCCTCTTTATTTGTGATCCCAAGTAATCATTTTGCTCAACTCCCTCTTAAGCCTTTACATTAAGAAATGAACTTGAAATAGAAGCAAAAATTCGAAGGGTTGAAAACATATAACTAAACTCCCAGGCAGTGCTGCCAATCCCAGGAGAACCAAAGCCATGGTGCTGGGACAGCCCCTACACTTCATCTGCAACCCTTGTCACCAAAACAGAACTGGAAATTTATTAGCCCAGGAATAGCTGCCAAATTTATTTTCCGTAAAATGAGCACTTTTCAACCCAGTGAGGCTCTATAGGAAGAGGACAACATGAAGAAATGCCTCTGTAAGTGCAATGACAGACAGGGAAATGTGGCTGCAAAGAGCCTGCACCTCTTCCTCCTCCTTTGGGGGAAGAAAGGTAGAAAACCAGAAGCACCTAACACCCATAATTTATTTTTTAAACCAATCCTCAGCAACTTGGAGGGCACAAACAAAACATAAATTCTCACTCCAAAACCAGTAGGAGAACAACAGATTTGGATGGGGTGGCACAGCCAAAGGCACGTCTGAACATTTGAAAGGAGGAGTTGACACATTTTCAACTATTACCCCTTCAAACAACTATTTCCCCATAAATTTTCTGGTTGCATTGGTAGGAATGCTCATTATTCTACCCAAGACTTCAAAGAAAGAAGCAAGCAAGCTATGGTTTTCCCTCTAGCCCCCCTTGTGAGGCAACCAAACCCATATTAAATGCTGGAAACACAACAGATAAGGAAAGCAAGACAGAGCTTTAGAACCAATAAACCCACTAACATGTTAAAATATTAGTACAGCACTCTTTTTGTTAAATAGAGGCAGACCAAAGAACTGTTTAAAGGGAAAACTCCTTTTTACTGAATATTTTCTGATTTTAAAATTACTGGAAGTCGTTTCAGCAGGGAGTTAAACATTTTAAAATTCCCCCCTCCCCCCACATACCCCATTTGTCTATAATCACAAAAAAAAACCCCAAAAAAACCAAAAAAAACCAAAAAAAAAAACCAGCAGCATCTGGTACTGATTTTGTTTCCAGACACACCTCTACCAAAAAATGCTCTGCTTTTGCAAGGACACTGAAAGGCAGGGGAAGGGGAAGGGGAAGCCTTAACTTTGTTGATCCAACAGTAAAATCCACGATACTTACTGCAGGTCCTGGAAAACAAAAGAAAAACAAAGAAAAAAGAGTCAATTACAAAGAAGAAATATAATCTGGTAAAGCAGCACATAGCAGGAACCAACATCAGAATGATTTGAGAGCTTTCAGTCCAGTTCCCATGCAATGACTTTCCAGATACACTCAGCACCATCCACATCCTCCTGTCACAGGATCATCTGAGCTGTGCTGCTGGCACAGCAGTACTGACAAAGGGTAAAACCACACTTTTCCCATCTTTTGCACAGCATGGCTGTTCCCTCTCCCCCCACAATACCCTGGGCACGTCACAAGGCAGTACCCACGTGCAGGGCATCAGGACCTTGGGCACCACCTGTGGCCAGCATAAATGAGACAGACAGGGCCAGAAAAATGTGCAAATTTTTATTAATAAAATCTATATTTTCACCATGGACCTTATTTACCCTTCAGATAAAAGAAGGGAAGATAAGCTCACAAAAGCCAGAGGAGCAGAGTAGTAGGGATCTGAGAAGGACAGTGCTACTGCTCCAGCAGACCCCAAAGGTCGCTGGCAGATGGTCCCCATCTCTCCCTGACCTCAAAACATGTCACACAACCCCACAGCCCTGTGTCACCCCTATGTGGCCCCTGCTCGTGCTCAGAGGCAGCTGCTGGAGTGCTGCACAATGCCCTAGCTCCAGGGAAACGCCCATCACACCTACATAAGGCTTTGGGTGCCAGTGGCACAGTCTGAAGCTGGCATTAACAGCAGTAGAAAAAAGAACACTGCCCCTGTTCCCCAGCAGTGCAGGCTGCTCACCACCAGCCACTCCAATTTCTGCAGTTTTCCTGCTGCTTTCCCAAACTGGTGCTGCACTGAGGTGAGCACCGAGCCCCAAGCCAAAGCCATCCACATTGCACCCCTGTCCATGAGGCAGCCTATGGCTCAGTTTGGGATCTCTTCATGCTCTAATTCTTGCCTGATCAAAACCAGAAACCAGGCACAAATGGAAAAGAAAACAGAAGTGGGAAAGATTAAAATGGAGGGGGAAAAAAAAAAAATCTTTGTTCATCTTAAGTTATTCAGTAATATTATTCAAGAAGCATATTTCAAGCCAATGCCTTTTTGAAGGATTTAAAAATTTGTTTTAAAATTAAAATCACTGCTAAGTTGAATTTAAAAAAACCCAAACAAGCCTAAGAATTAGGAGTGGCAGCAAGTAAAGCCTGGCAGTGCACCAAGAACCACCCCACTGACCTGTGTCTGTCACCTGAAGGGGGTCAGTGCCACACGGCCACAGCTGAGAGCCTGGCCATGCCTGGGCAGGGACAGCCTCCATGTCTCACTCCAGGCCAGAAGCACAGGGGCTTAAATTGCTCTCCTTGGTTTAATTTCTTCTGAATACAGAAGCCAATGGCTCTATGCCGATTTATTAACTGAGAATCATAAACCTGATTTATTAACTCACTTACACCAGGCTACCCACAAAAGCCCTTTTGTGGAAAAGTCAGGAGTAAGCCTCAAAGAAGTGGGCAGGAAATTATTTTAATATGGGATTTCAATCATGTACCAATTATAATCTCTTTGGAATTTGTAGCCTACTTTCCTTTTCTCAGCTACTGTATTTTTGTCCCCAACACATGCAGGCAAGTGCTCTTTTAAAGTGATGCCTCTTCCCTAATCCAGGAACCACAGTCAAATGTGGAGGTCTGTATATGCACAGATGGGATGTTCTCCAGCCCCATCAGTGGAATTACACCAATCTTTCACTGTACTGTTGGTCAACTGGGGCTAAATAAATCTTCATTAAGGCATAAAGTTAGACCTATTGAACTGATCTTTCCTCCTCCTAAGAACAGCATCACTTTCTGTTTTGCTGAACATGTTTTTCAACAGCCCAGCCACAAGACACTTGTTTCCTATGGAAGAAAGTCAAATATTTTGCAATACAACAATAAATAAAGAAGCTGATCCTGTACCCAGGGGCTGCCCCTCATCCAGCCATCTTATCATTGTGGGCACATTGTGCAAGAGATATGCTCTTTTCAAAGAAATTTGCTAGAATTTACTGCTAATTTTTTTTACTAGTGAGACTCAGTTTGAGAGGCTGAAAGGAAGAATCAAATTCTTCTTATAACAAATAAAAGTTGGAAACAGCCTTCATGTATTGAAAACTATGTGACAAATTAACTTAGGGGATGATTTGGGAAGGAAGAGGAGAAAGACAAAAATAACCTACAAATGCATAGATTTTGGTCTATGATTGATTTACCCTGAGCAGGGATGATGCTGCTATAACCAGGAGCAAACACCTTGTGCTCAAGCGTGCAAGGGCATGAACATATTTGGAAACACCAAAAGATTCCTTAAGAATACACACAGCTGTGCTAGCAGGAGGTGAAAATCAAAACTCATTAAAAATTAATGACCCAGATTTCCTGATTGACCAATTTTAATGTTATTTTGTATATCCGAAGCCCGAGTGGGTCACAATGGCATCATCCCCAGCAGAACACAAACATATGGGAAAAGACAGGTCACAGTCATTTATTTCCAAGTATTTTTTCAGCTTGGAAATTTTGTGATAAGATGATATTTCTGTTAAATCTGCAAATCATTTATCATGCAAGCTCTCCTGCCATGAGAGGAGAGAGCCAGGCAGGGGAAACAAAACAAGCCAGACATTTCCAACAGCTCAGGAAGAGTCAGAGGGGACTTTGCTGCAACTCTAAAGGGCAAATAGCCCATCCCCAAGGTAGCAACCACGCATCTGTGGGCACCTGAAGATGTAAAAACATTACAAAAAAAAAAATCTATGTTAATACATGGTTATGTGTATTTACACACACACAGTATGTGTATACACACACACGGAGTTATTAATTCAGGATGCCATAATGGGGAGTAACTGAGTAATGGGTAACAACAGAGGCCAACTGCTACAGTCATAAGGAGTCACAGAATTTGGGAAAAAGTATTTGTCACTGTGTGGTGACCTCTAACTCCTCTCTATGCCTCAGTGTTGGGGAACACAGGGAATATGCTCTCCTAGCAGAGGCTCATTACTGAGAGCATATGTGGGACAGATCAGATTTTTCCTGAATTTCAGCAGAAACAGAAATCCTTGAGTACGAGGTTGTCACAGGCAGTTCATAGTGAGAAATACGGGGAGCAATAGAAATCCCCAGATGAATACAATTTTCTGTGTGATCTACCCACATGCAGCCACATGTGCACTTACTGAATAACACAACTGTATATTTACACTTGTCCCCTCAATCACATGGCCAACGGGTTTGAAAGTGTAAATCTTGATATGTGAAATATGGGATTTTAAGTACATGTAGGTCTGAGAGAGAAATAACCCTTCCCTGGATAGAAATGACTTTTTTTTTTCCTTCTAAAAAAGCTTTAGATTCTTTCTTGTTCCAAATTGGGATATTTGCACAAACAGAATAGCAGTAAGAAAAAAGGCCACCCAAACAAACAAGAAACCCCTTTGGATTAAATCTTTGTTAGAAGTTTAAATTAGGGCAACACTTGTAGCGTAACATAAATTGGGAAAGAAAAAATCATGGGTGGTGGGCAGAAGGCTTTTATCCCAATTCACCAATTTCGACACATTTCCACAAAAACTGCTTTTGAAATACAAACATTTTGTAAACAAAATTTTTTCTGCCAGAAACAAATTATGCCAAGTCAGGATTTTCCAGTGAAATAACACTTAATCAAAAAAATGTTCTTTTGGGCACACCTGTAAAGGCAATTTTGTGCCTAAAACACTCAGTGTTTATCCCCCTGGGCTGTAGCTGTGCTCTGCTGATGCAAACAGGTGCTACCCAGCACCTCAGCCAGCAGCCTTGGGTGTTTGTGTCCTGAGGCAGCTCTTGCTTCGTGTGAGGAGAGCAGAGCCTTACTCAGAGACTCTGCAAACTGAACATTTCATGGGGATTGTCTCCTGCTTTATCTTGAGAGATTTTGAGCTTCAGATCAGTTTTTGGATCAATCTTCAAGCCAGGGGAAGAAAGTAGAATGCCATCACAAGAGACAGGAACATCATCTCCCACCATCTAGTTGTGCAAAGGCTTTGAACCAATATTCAAACTAAGATCCCAGATCCTGGATCCTATTCATCCACCCTTCAGGAACACCCCAACGTGGCTCAATCTTAAAAAAAAACAAACACAAAGCCCCGTGTGGGCTGTGCATCTGTACCCCATCCCTCTCACACAGCACCAGCTGGCAGCAAGAGGGGAAGCAAAACCTCCCAGGTCCCTGGCAAAAATCCGTGTTATTTCACAAACGCTCACTCCAACAGTTGAACTGTGTCCTCACTGGGACATATCACATTGAAAAAATAAGCTAACATGACATTAAACCTGATTTTGCCTTTGGCAAGGAAAAAGAACTGCATCTGAGATGAGCAGGCTGGCTGTCAGGACCAACCATGACAGCAAGTGCTGCAAAACCTTTTTTGCACCCCATAGTCAAAGAAGGCTGAAAATCCCACAAAAATAGTATTAAAATGTGGGTGTTTTTTATAGACAACTTCCATGGGTGGGTGCACAGGGGGCTGCACAGCTGTGCTTGCTTTCCAGCTGGAAAAGAAATTGCTGATGCTCATGTGCAGGAAAAAGGGTGCTGAGACCCTGTCTGTCCTGGCAGGATGAAATGGAGCTCAGGACATGCTGGACCAGACCAAACAGCCCAAGTGACACCTCCCCAGGGAGGCTCCTGGTGTGAATTTCCTGGCCTCATAGTAGTAACAGTGAGATAAATTGGTTTTTAAAAGTGGCTTCTTTTGGAGAGGTTGTGCCCAGCTCCAGGACTGCTCCTCTGCTGCAGCAGTGATTCCCATGGGGCCAGATGATGGAGAGAGTAAATAAAGTGGGTTGGAGGGAGCCATTTGACTCAATTACTTCCTGCTGGGCTGATGGTGGCAGAAACACTCCCCCAGGTACTTGATCCCTGTGTCTGAGGTCAGGAAGGGATGACAGTGGGGACAATTGTGCCGCCACGGGGAGCTCAATCTGCCACCAGAGATGTGAAGCCCAGAGGAAGGCTGGGGTTTAGTGCAGCCCTCTCTGCCCTCCAGGGCTTCCCAGGGGGAAACTTATTGCCTTTGTGCTTCTCTACAGCAAAATAAACTACCAAGCCCAGAGGCAGGACCCCAGCAGGGCCCACTGCCTGCCCTCGGTGTGTTCTGGGGGCAATAACAAATATTTTTTGAAGCATGTGCAGCCAGGCTTGTCCCACTTCCAAACAGTGTAAACAGTTAAATTTTTTCCTCCAGAATTACTTTAAAAATTAATCTTTTATGGTATGGTGCATATCTGTGGAAGAGAGCAGTTGTCCCAATGCATTCTCATGATGATGAATTCTTAGTTTAGAGAAACAGAGCTGTTGGATTAATTTATTTTATCTGAATCCATCATGGCAGAAGAAAAAAGCAAAATTCAGTCTTGGTTTAAATCACCAGGAGGGTGTGATTAAAAGGGACAGGAATATCTCTTAACAGTTTCCCTGCTTGTTTCTTAGAGATAGACACTAGAATTTCAAGATGAATCCGAAAAGATTTTTCAACATGACCATTTCAACAAATGCCAGAGAAAAACACTTCCCTTGGCAGCACTGAGACTTCTGGCTCTCCAACAGTCTTTGTCTGGAGGCTGCAAAGCTCTAACCAGGCAGGGTCCCTGGGGATGGACACCAGCATTCTACACAAACAAACTTTTATTCTCATTTATCAGCTGTAGCAAAGGAACAAGGACCTGGTTTATGTGTGGTCAGGTTCTCAAACAAATGTAGGAATACATATTCAAGTTATCTGGAGAAACAAACATCTGGCAGCTCAGCCAAAAGCAATACACAGCAGGATGCCTGCTCCCTGTGTGTCTATCTGCAGTGGGGCAACCCACAGGCTCTGCACTGCACTCTTGGATTTCACTGCTGTGCCCCTTTGGGCCTGGCTGAGTGTGTGGCTCTGAGCAATGGGTGGCTCCTGCACTCTTCTCTATCTTCCTCCTCAGTTGTAGAAATGTAAAAAAAATTGTTACTAAGGTTTGAATTCTTTTTAACATCAATAATTAATTTCTTTTTTCTTTTTTTTTTTTTCTTTTATGGTGCTTTTTTTCTTGCTGGCAGCTTTCTGCTTCATCCTAGGGATGCTCAAGTGCATTTGCAGATGTGTCACAGCACGAGGGCAGATGATGCTTTTCAAGAGTTTTGCATGAAGCAGGGAAAAGAGATTTAAGGGCATGTGCGAGCTCAGCTCTGCCTCCCAGGTTTTTGTATGGACCAGAGACCCATCTTGCATAGCATTTACATAAATGCCTGAATATAAAATCAGATCCATTGGCTGACCTCTCCAGCTGCCCTTGGTTGAATGCTGTATTCCACTGTGCTCCTTAAAGCCCTTGGGTGATATTTAAAAAACAACCAAAAAAAGAATCAAAGCTGTCTGGTGGCTATTCCTACAGCTCAGCTGCTGAGAAAATGGAGCAAATTAACAAAGCTGGCTGGGATCCACCACCACCCCATCAGCACCTAAGCCTTGGCCAGGAGTAAATCCCTGATGCTTCAGGAAAAAATTCTCAGAAAACACCTAATGCATTCTGGAATACCATCAATGGAAGAGAAGGGAAATGCCTGCCTGCCTTTCTTGTCCATCAGTCCATGTGCTGCTGCTGGTGTGCAGCAAAAATTCCCTCAATTTCCTTTCCTCTGAGTTAAAAAAACTGTTTAAAATAATGGTGATCTGTTGCTAACCCTGAAAGGATTTCTTTAGGCATCTTTATGCCTCACTGATTCTCACAGCACTGAATTTGTCGCAGTTGTTTTCAGGTTAAAAAAATTGGAAATATGATAATGTTACCTCTTTGGCCAAGGAGAAAATTTCTATTTTGGGATTGTTTTCATAGTTTGTATTGTACACACTCTGGGACTGTCTGTTCACCCAGGGAACAGAGGATTGCAGCAGCCGAGCAGGCTGGAGGGATCTGAGCTCTCTTATTCTCTTTCTTTCTTATTAATATCAAATCTAAATATCAATTCTATAAATAAAGCCTTCTGATCACTCAGTCAACGAACTCTGATTGTTTTGTGGAGGGCCCTAGAAATAGGGCATCCTCACCCAACAGTGATCAGAAAGTTATGCTGACCTTTTGGAAGTAGTGAATTTTCTATAGTGAGAGGCAGCAGAGAACAGAATTCCGCCTCCTCACTAAATGAAAATCCAAGGCTCCCATTCATTCTCTCAATGTTCAAGAACCTAAGAGCCGGGGCATGCAGAATTTCATATGCTGCTTTCTGGCACGCTGAAGCAATCCCAAAAACTGCCTGGCTTTCTGGGCACATCCCTGTCTGTTTTCCTCAGAAAGAGCAACGCCAGCTGCATCTCTCCCTTCTCCAGCAGCACTCAGACCCAGCAGCAGGATGTAAACAGCACTTTCCCCCAGCTGAAACAGGGTCAGTGCTTTCCCTTTTCAAACACAGGGACCAAACCCCAAACCTCACCAGACAGACCAAAGTGACAGAGACACAGAGTTGCAGTCAGCTCAAGTGAAGCCCCTGGAGCAAGGCTGCGCTGTGGTTTCACCCAGGCTGAGGGAACAGTGATGCTCAGGGGATGTGCCCACAGCTGGTGGCTGAGGTTTGGTTATCCCTGTCTCCCAAATGCAGACACCACCACCCTAAGGCTGGCAGGCAGTGTGTGGACATGCCCATGTGCTGAGAACAAGCCAGTGCACACCTCCCATCTAACATGGCTGTGGGATTCCCTATTTCCATGCTAATTCACTGTCCCGCTCCAGTGTTGGATGGGGCAGTGATGAGGCTGAACACTGCAAAGAGAAATGGAAGGATGGATAAAGGACACAACAGCTGCGGGTGTTTTGAGTGGAATTTGCTTGGTGTTTTCTTTTGGTTGGTTGGTTTTTTCCTTTTTTTTTTTTTAATTTGTTTTTCGTTTTTAGGGTTTTGGGGGTTGGTTAGGGGTTTTTAAATTTTTTTTAATAAAACCCTTCATATCCACCACAAAGGATGTAGGAAGCCCCTGCTCCACAGCCTGTTAGGTGGAGGTGAGTGGTGTCATTGCCCAGAGGCTCCCATACCACCCAGTGACACCCCCAGGGCCATCGGGGCAGTGATGCTTACCAGGCTCTCCACGCCGGCCAGGCTTCCCTCGCCTCCCCGGGGGCCCTGTGGGAAGCAGAGAGCACAGGGTTAGTGATGTCAGATGGACAGTGAGTTCAGGAAAGTACCTAACACATGTCCTTTCCTTTGGACCCATCTCAGATCTTCCCCCCTTTCCTAAATAACAAAACAATTAGTACACTGCACTTGTTAAATACTGCTTTTCCTCCACAATATAATTCTGGTGAAAAAAAACAAGATCAGGCTCCTAGGCAACCTGGGAAGCAGGTTTTGAAGTTATTAGTGTTGCTTACATAGTAGAGGGACCCAGGTCTTACATGCTCCAAAATTCTGGGAAAAAAACCTTTGCCGAGTGGGGGACATTGCTGCTCAGTCCCTGCATGCTGCAAATGGCTGTTACAGGCCTGCAAATCACAATATTTAAAGTCTTAAAGTGAGGAACATAAACCTCTTGGTACAACTCATTATCTGAGCCAGAGCTTCTTCTGTGCAGACTGCTGACACAGCCTGGATGTGGTCATGCATTTATAATTTCAGTCTTAAAGCTCGTTTGTATTCTTACCCCATTGGACAGCAATGGCTAAGGGATCAATAAAGTGCCATAAATGACAAAATACTCTTAATTAAGGAAAAAAGGCACTCAAACAATAAAAACACTGATACAGAATACTGCTCCAGCACACACAGAGCATCCAGACCCCTGGCAAAGCCATAACAGCATGTCCTTCATGCCAGTGTGTTGCAGCCTCTCTGCTGCAGCCAGGATTCCTGGAAGCATCACTTCTCCCACAGCACGTGCATTGCCAGGCTGGAAGAAAAAGCCCTTTATTGCAGCCTTCTGCAGCAGGTCAGCCAGCTCTGGTGGAGTATTTGCTGAGTGACAGCAACATTAACAACAAGAAAGAACTCGCTTTTTATCTGTGAAACAACACCACTCCCTCTCCTTTCTGCTGGAAAAGGACGATAAACAAAGATCATTAAATATTTCTGCACTCCTATCAGAGTTTCCCCTGTCGCATAAACATTTCTGTGCTCAAATGTGCAACTGCATCTCCAGAATTTCAGGCCTGGAGTGCTCCTCTTTGAAGTTTGGATACACTGTCCAGCACTCCCCCTCCCCAGCCCACCACAGAGCTCCAGCAGAGCCCCTGCCCTCACAGGGGCTCCGGGGGGAGCCCCAAACCTCACTTGCTCCCTCGCTGCAGGATTTGCAACCTGTAGACAGAAGCCCTGGGTAGTCACAAATGATTGGTAGAAATGTCTACCACTACTCCCTAAGTAAGTTGCTCACAGGTTTCTACAGGGAAATAAAAAATAAACCAGCCCAAACATATTTGCAGCCTCCTTGAAAGCGCATTACAGCCAGGATAAAGGTTTACTTCCTACATCCCCAAGTCAAGCTGCTTTGGAGAGGACCCCCAGCTCTGATGAAGCACCTTTTTCAACCTTGGAGACCAGCTGTGACTTGAGCAATTTAAGCCCCTCTACCTGCACCACCCTCTTGGCTAATTTTGGGGGGGTCTGACCCCCAGGCATAGCCTCAGCCACCTTCAGCCTCCCTCGGAGTGCAGGGGTGCATTAAACACCAGCCTTTCTCAATCCTTTCCTGCCTTTCCCTGGACTCCTCCTGGATCTGTTTAATCTACCATGGCTCTCTCAGTAACCATTCTGCTGTACCTCTTCTGCTGGCAGCAGGCAGAAAGCACAGGGTGCTTCCTAGGGAGGGGGAGAGGGCCTAATGAAGGCGTAGGAGAGGGAGGCCAAGTATTTAAACAGTAATGAGTTGGTATTGATGCTTTTAGGCAGCTTAAAGGAGGGTTGATATCAAAGGGTGAATGCACAGAGCTCCCACATAAAGCTGAGGTTGGAGCCATTCCACTGAGAATGTGAGAAACCTGCAAGAAACCAAAGATTCTGTATAAAGATGGACCTTAATACCAAAGTTGGGGGTTTTTTTCAAGTTTAAGGGATTTCTTAATACTTCACACCACTTGGGAAAAATTGACTCTTGCCTACACCAACATAGGTTGCCCAGAGAGATAGTAGATATTCTATCCCTGGAAACATTCAAAGTTAAGACTGGATGGAGCTTTGACTGAACTGATCTAACTGAAGATGTCCCTGCTCATTGCAGGGGGATTGGACTAGATGACATTTAAAGGTCCCTTCCTACCCCAACCATTTTGTGATCTTATAATTCTTTCTCTGCAGTCTCCCAGGAAATCTGTAAAGTGGGTGCAGCATAGGGAATTACAAATACATTTTAGAGATATTGCTTGTGGCAAGTATGAGATAAACCAAAATTGAGAGAGGAAAAATTAAAAATCCATTCTCATCTGTTTTACTTGCTGTTTTTATCTGAAAGCAATTTGCTAAAAAAAAAAAAGTAGCATTTTGGAAACCACACTTAGAATCCTGCTGCCATTCAGTAGCTGGGTTAGGAAATGTCTCTGAGGAGAAAAAAAGTTTGGTGAGCATTAAAAGGAAAAATATAGACCCCAGTATTTACTTTGGGCAAGAGTTGCAAGTGTTAATTCTGTGATACAGATGTGGGTGAGCAGGACAGAGACCTCCCAGCTCCCACAGGAGAGGGCAGCACATCAGAGCAACCCAGGAGTCATTAGTGTCATCTGCAACCTCAGACTCTGCAGATGTGATAAAGGTCCATGCTCTGCACAATTGGAAATTATTATTTAGCAATTTCTAGCCTGTTCTGGGGGCTCAGCTTTGGATACCTCTTGATGAACTAAACATTAATAGAATCCATACTATACCTCTTGTTTTCAACCCCTTTAAGAAATTACAAAAGAAATTAAGGAGGCCTGGGAATTTGCTTGAAGATAAATGTTCTCTGTAAACTGTTACTTAATGACTCCATCTCCCAAGACCTTGCAGTCTGATGCTTGTTCAATATAATTAAGATTTATGTTGCATTAAAGTAAATTGGGCAATAGTTGAGCCTTTGCTTCTAACTGTGCCAGCTCCACTGTATCAGTCCTGGGAGTCCTTTATTTACATTGTTATGAAAGAGAGTTTTGGAGAGGAGAATGAATACAAAGCATAACAGTCTATTTTTAAACAACTTGTCACATTCAAGCTAAACAGCTTTAATCCAGGGCATAATATGCAATTTCTGACAAAACCGTAAGTTTCCCAGTAAGATGATAGATTCAGTAACCCAAAGACAAAGAAAGAGAATGAAATACATTTCTATTTGAAAATATTATGAGGAAGAGATGATGGATGAATCTAAAGAATAGCTCCTCAGAAACAAGGTAAAAAGTTCACAGTAAACAGACTCACAATTCCTGGTTAGCAGCCACTTATGTCATCTACTGTGGGCAAGCAAATGAAATATTAAAAAATCAACATCACTTTATAGTTCACATAAAATATTGCCAAAAACCAAACCCATGTACTTGTCCACAGTACAGTAAATAACCTTTGTTTGAACTAATTTACCCACTGCAAATTGGGCTGCTCAATGAACACCATAATCCATCAACATCAGAACAGGCACTATGTGTTTAATGTCTTTTTACCCTGTATAATTACACCAAATCTGGTCCTTGACCCATGTTCCCATGGCTGGGAGGCTGTGTTGCTGCCTCCCATCCCTTCAGTTAAATAGATAAATGTCTGCCTGAGCAAATTACAGTTGGGCATAAGGTAAAATCAATGTTTGCTGAGGACAAAGTGGGTTTAAAATGTCAGCAAGAAAGCGAGTCCAGCAAAACCTCACTGAATATCAATGCTTTGTTAAATGTTAAGCCAGTGAAGCACATTTTATCCAAGAACTTGTGGCACCAACTTGTGCTCTTCCCTTAAACTTCTCCTACACATCACCCTTTTCCACTGAGAACATTTGTTCCATAAATCTGGGTCCATCTCTTCCTTCAAGCCATGTGCTGCTGAGGCTCTCAGGAACTTTTTTTCTTTTGTTATGTTGATCCAAAGAAGTAGTTGGGAGCAGCATTCAAGTAAAAACCTCGGCCAAGTGAAATGAAGACCTATCTTAGTGGGTCTTTAGACCAGAGGGGTTTTTCCCTTGCAAGCATGACACAGTGAGTTTATCATTTAGTGAACTCTCAATCATAAATAAGGTTATTTTTAGGGCCTTAGTAACTCATACCTAACATGGGATTAAGTATTACACCAATTTTACACCACTCATGTGGTTGCACTTAAATTCTTTTTATTTTCTTTTATGAGCTTCAAATGATTTAACTTGTTTCCCCTTCTTCCCTTTTGGCATTTTTCAAGTTGCTTCCAATATATCAGCATTTTTTTCAGTTAAAAATGAATCAACCAGAAGAATGGCTTGAACAAATTGGTTGGTTCAGCCATTCTCAGAAAGTGGATTGTTTTTTTTCATATGGCTTCACTTAGGAGGAAGGAGAACTTCGCAGCACAGCACCGTGGGGTCTGGTGTGGAGCACGAGGAAACCACGGCCCCAGCCTCGCTGGCTGCTCCTGCACAAAGGCCAATTTACTCTCTTGTTCCCTGAGGAAAAGGTTTATGGTTCATGGGCAGAAGTCAGATGCTGCGATGCTTGCTCAGCTGATACTCATCAGGTATTTGAGTTAGGCTGCGGCTCCGAGGCCGCAGATCTGAGATTAAACAGATTTGGGTCACAACTCTTTGCATGAACCTTTTTGGCTTGGGATTCCAACAGACCCAAGGATTCAAAGCAAATACCAGATGCAGATCAGAAACATGCAGCACCTACAGTCTGAAGAACTTTTCCAAATAAAACAAAACAAAGGTAATATCTAGATTCATTTCAAATTTGGCCCAAGGGCCCCAAAAGCTCTCTGAAATCCTGGGCTACATTAAGTCTTAGCAAAAACCACCCGAGAAGCAACCTCTAGTTGTTAGCTGGGGAGAGCTCCTTGCAGTTCCATCCCTGATCCAGTTACTTTCAGGACACAAAAGAAGCAAGAGACTGTTTTCCTTCCTATACCTTCAAATGCATCTTCCTCACGATGCACTGGGGAGCTGTGCTCACCCTCAGGGAACAAGACATCCGCTCCAGGAGCCAAACTGGGTAACAAAGGGCAGTATTCAAAATTTGTTTTGACTAAAGCACCTCAGGACCTCATCACTAAAGGTTTACAGCCTCAAACTCTTTCTTTACCTAGAGCTAAGCTAAAATGAGGGGTACCCCCAAAAAGAGGGATATCCATGAGGGGATAGGATGCAGTTTTATATTGTCCCAACAAGATGCAGCAGAGTAAATCCAAGCTCCAAATCTAACATTCAGCTGCACCAATAAAACCTGCACACAAGGAGTAGTAGCTTGAGATGACACAATGTTTCAGGACCAGGGAGAAATTTAGTGTGATTAAGTGTGGTTTTACCTGTCACCAGAGAAGTCCCCTCTTACCCTGGGTGAATGCTTGTTGCAAAAGAAATAAAAATAAAAGTCAAGCTCGTTCAAAGCATGAAATGATACATGCACTCCCACTGAAACCAAAGCTCAGATTATGCTCCATTTAAAACAAAGGAGATGGTGCCACCCACTCCATACTCTGGATTCCCCACCCTCCACCCCTAAATAATTTTTTTTCTTTTTTTCCCACACCTTGGGACAGTTTCTTCAAACAGTCAAGTGCATACAGCTCTTTTGTTTAGTCATCAGCGCATGAAGATAAACTGAATTTGAGATATAAATTAAGAAGTGACTGGAATAAAGCCACAACTGCACTTACATCAAACATGGGATTTTTCTTTTCTTGCTATGGCTGGTCTTACTCAGGCCATTTCCAGATAATACACTGGCACAGCTGCAGGGTAGGAGCAGATGTTTTCGGCATACTCCCCTCTATTTTTAAAACAAGAGGATGCATATTTTGGCAGCTGTGGGGGCTGCTATATGCAAGGTAAAAAAGTTTTCATGGCAGATTTCAGTTTTCCACATCTGCACGGAGGCAGCTGCTTCAGTACAAGTCCTGGACAGAGATGGGAATTTTGAACATCTTTCAGAAAGTGTCTTTGCAAAACACGCACACGTATTTGGTTTCATGTTTTTTTATGAGAACAGTGACAAGCTCTGTTCATTGCCCCCATATGCTCCTACACACTTAAAGCTTAGAAAAAATTTAAAAAAAACCATTCAGGTCACAATCTCTTCAGAGACTTTCGGCAAGTCAGACATAGCTGTATCTATCTGGAAAATGAGCACAGACTCATTTTTCTTCTATGGATACAAGCTAGAAATCCATGTAGTGATAGAGCTGGGGAACAGAAGTGATGCCAATCTCACATTGCACTAGACTGAAATTCATGATCCTTATATTAACTTCAGCACTAGGTAACTGAAAGCAGCACCACTCTGAACAAGAGATGAGCAAACAGATCTCTCGAGTCCTTTTTCCTGCTCAAATAGTTTCTAACGCAAAGGCACCTCTGGGAAGAATCATTAAGTCACCAGCAATAGATTTATTCTGCAGATGAAGATGATGATTGCTCTACCTCAATCACCAAATCTGCCTCATGAAACACCAGCCTGTTTAGCACATCTCAGGAGCAGCTCTGCAACACAAGGTAATGGTGTATTTCTTGCAGAAATAAGACAATTTTCTTTTTTTCTAGGAAATGCAAGACACCTCTGTAAGGTAAGAAAGATAACAAAGCACTTATTTCTTCCTTCAGCTTTCAGTTGCAATCTCACATCTAAAGAAGTTTGACATGCTGGATTACAAAATCTCTTGTGAAACATTCAGATCTGACACAAAGTACTTGGGTTTTGATGAATTGCATCTTTGGAGCACGGAAGTACTCAAAGCTAATGCGTCTTATCTACAATCAGAATTAGCCCTTCCAGAGCCAAGAACCCACAGAGAAAAAAAAAAAAAATCTCTTTGTCATTTTCAATATGCGAAAAATGAGAAGAGAAACCAGCAAGTCAAGATTTTGAGAGCAGTTGAATAATGTGGTTTCTTGGATATCTAGAGAAGGTCCCAGTAACCATACAGAAGTGTATATATTGGAGACTTCAAGCAAAAACTCACATCCTTTGTATTTAAATGTTATTCTCACACTTGCAGACACAGTCTGTGGATAATGCCCCATCTGGCAGGATTTTCCACCCTCATTGTTTCCCAGTTTCCCATGAAGGGGAGCCCAAGCT
Organism: Erpornis zantholeuca; assembly: GCA_013400515.1. Lineage (NCBI taxonomy): Eukaryota > Metazoa > Chordata > Aves > Passeriformes > Timaliidae > Erpornis > Erpornis zantholeuca. The sequence goes on along the minus strand of VZTN01025585.1, from coordinate 662,669 downwards.
GCCACATGCAAACCATAAAGCATCTGAGGGACAGGGCCAAGAACATCCTAAGAACACACCCACAACCATCACAGTAATATCACAAGAGAATTTGCTTCTATGTTACAAATCAAATTCAACATAAAAATCAAAGTTTTCCTGTTTCCAGGCTCATCCAACTCTGCACTTACATGTGACTATTTCAGCATCTCTAAAAAACCTGTTAAATTCTTCCTCCTGTGGTCTTCAAAGGAAACATTTTCCTCCTGTGTAACCCCCTCTCCACCCCAAATCTCCCACAAAGAGAAGGCATTTCCTCCACCTTTGTAAGAACTATCTTGTTTTCTTTGCATTATTCCACAAGCATCATCCTCTCTATAAAGAGAGATCAGGAACAGCCTGTCAAACAAATACGAAGTCAGCTTCTGGAGATGTTTCTACTTCCATTATCTGCATTAACCCTTGACCAGGGCTACATGATGCCATATGCTTCCAAAGACAGGGGAAAAGCACGTCTTAGTGAAAGAGAACCCAAGCAAAATGCAAATGGCCAAATCCCCTCCACGCAGATGAAGCCTTGTAAAATGTTAAGTAAAAGCTGTACAAAACAAAACTTTAAAAAACCACATTTTATCACAATGACAGCAGTGTCACACAAATAAACAGCTCTAAGTTACAGATACTAACAAGGTTGTCGGTTTCAAAATAATTTTACCTAATATAAAACATCCAGTAAAACACCCACATGGTCTTCAGCAAAGTTAAGTGATGGAAGTTGACACAGATGATCCTCCTCCCAGACACTCAAAATTAAATTGATGTGTGAATTAATTGTGCCCTGAATTATCCAACAAGTAGTTAATCTAAGAATCAGACTCATTTAGGTCGGAAAAGACATCTAAGATCATTAAATCCAACCATTAACTCAGCACTGCTAAGTCCCTAAACCATGTCTCCTAAATGCCACAAAAAGAAAGCAGACCATCCGCAAGCAGAGTTGCTGACCCAAGGAAAAAGAAAAAAAAGAGGGAGAAAATATAATCTTCTCTCTTTTAAGTAGAAAAAGGCCAATAACATTCTGAACTTGTAAATACAACTTATACATGCTTCAAATGTACTCATTTTTAGTTTTTACAAAAATAAGCAATTTTTGGAACAAGCATGTAAATCTCAGCTTTGCCATAGAAGAATAAGGCTGGGGTCACCCTGAGATTTCTCTGGGTACAGCTAAGGGTGTCACCATCACGGGAGAGGACATGACATTTCTTGGCCTCTGGATTTTTCTTCTCCCTTCTGCTAATATGTTTGCAATAAATCTTACCAGAACGTAAGCTCTAGCTGTACATTTAGAGCACAACTCAAATTCTTTGGAAATTGTAACCTTTTGTGAAAGGGCAAGTTCAGAACTGTATATTTGAGGGATGCCATTAGTCTCTGCCTAATGGTGTGGGAAATTGTCTTTTTCATAACCAGAAAAGTTCTCTTCTTTGCAGTATTTCCAGACAGGGAAAGACTGGAGATGAAGAAGATGCCAGCTGATGAAGAGCACGGCAAATGTAGAAGAAAAAGATTGAGAATAGAAGATCTGAGGGGAAAAGAAAAAGAGCAAAGTAAATCAAAAGCCAGAAAGAGGCTTCAAGTGTAATAAAATATCCCCACACATCATGTCAGACCAGCCTTGCAAGGAGATATCTTCCTACATGAGACACCTCCTAGAGAAGTCAACTCTCAACCTTGTGGAAGCTTCCCATGTCAGGGCTGAAATTATAATGGAAAAAAATGGCAAATGAAGTGATTCCAGTCCCAGAGCAGCAGAAACAATATACTTTGTTCTCACAAATTGGGACCAGGTAGGTTGGCACAAGGTCTTTGGCAAAGAAACAATTTAGCCTCAAATTTGAGACCAGAGCAATAGTATTAGATCACTTACTCAGACTTAAGTTGTGAGCAGCTGTTTGGCTTTTATTTCACACAAAAGCTTATACTGTAAAAGGAATTCCTGGCCCACATTCAGATGCTATATTTGCTCATAAGCAGTGTTTCTCATTTGAGTCCTGATAATGCAATGCAATCAGTGATGAAAAAAATTTACAGAAGAGAAAAAGAATGAGTATTTCTTTAGAAGTCCTTACGTCTTGTTGTTTGCTAAAATTCTTATTTTAACTGCAAATATAATCAAAAGTACAAGTGTCTTCTTTCCCTTCTGGCCTTGGGCAAACACGAGATTGACTGTGTGTAAACAGTATGCTTTCCCACCCATCTGAGATCCTTCCAACAAAGGAATACATGAACTCTAATGAAAAATACAGTTTCCATTCTATAGGCAGAACCAGCATGTGCTACAGCCATATTCACTCCCCAGAAAGAATATGGTGTTTCCTGTAGCAAGTGTGAATGATCAGAACAATATAATGCCTTTTACTGCCATGTACCTGACCTACATTGCACAGTTTCCAGCAGAAAAAAGATGAGGCAGTCACAGTTAAAATTGCCAGATGAGGCCTAAATGGCCACATGCATAAGCTCTAAGAAATAAAAGTAATTAATGAGTAACGTAAGAGCAGCATTTGTGAATCCATTTAAAGAATTAGGCTTCCAGCCATAGAGCTAATCCATGTCAAGTCTGAATTCAATTAACAAGCAGGAGCATGATGGCTAATACAAAGGAACTGATGAGACAAAAAAGCAAAAACCAGAATAAAACCAAAGTGCACTTTCAGGCTGGGCACAGGCAATAATTGCACAAGCCTCTGCACAACCCCCATGAAACACAAAGGTACTCCAGAATTTAATCACAACTTCCATCAGAAGACAAGACAGCTCCAACCTAAGGCACCTGGCCACAGAGACATGAAACCTCCCCTTTGGCCATGCCCAACCCTACAGGACCAGGCTGCAGACATCAGTGTCAGGATGAAGGAGTGCTCACTCCAGGCAGGCAGTGTGGATCCTAAAGTATCCACATGTGTGGATGCTAAAGGATGGTTAGCAATGAGGCTGACTACAGAACAGCTGTAGGAAAATCAGAATTTAAAAAAAGAGGGGTATCAGCACATATAAAAACAGAGTTAAGACACCAGAGAGGCTGCTGACACTTCTCTGGCACATGCCATGCCTCGGAGGTGGTTGGCTTGAGGTGGGGAACTGGTGCAATTAGTGAAATGGGATGAGCCAACACTCACAGATTTGCAAAGGCAATCTCTGTTCCAGCCCCTTTCTGCCGTGTTCAGGGCTTGCTCTGGCCCAGAATTCAGTGGCAATGGATGTTTCTATTGAAGTGCAAAGAGGAGATGATTTATTGCTCACACATCTGGGAAATGTTTCAGTAACAAGTTCATTTTAGACCAAAGTCTTCTGGGCCAATGTGTTGCACCATAAGTCACTTCCAAGCACAGGCCTCAGCCAATGCCCTTCCGAGACACAGGTACAATGTGGAGCTCTGCAAGTGCTCATTAGACCCTCAAATTACCAAAAGGAACTCTGTAATTTGCTTAATCAGGTAATTTGCCTACTCAGTGCATCTTATTTGATGACCAGTCTGGTTTATCTGAGCTCACCATTCTGGCAAACAGCTCAAAAAGCCATAATGAAGTGACTGACTTTGTTCAGCTGCTTCTTCCAGATGCTTAATTCATTACCAATTACCCAAATGCATCTTTCAGAGGTACTTAGACCATTTTCAGCTCCAGTTGTCTATAAAGCAATAGGCCTATAAATCTTTTTACGTGGCAGCTAAACTATTCCCCACTATTTCCCACTTTAAAGTAAAAAAGCAGGATCAATAGGACAGAAAGGCAGCAGTGTGGGAGGTGTACAGCATTTTTCTTTTTTAATAGTGAAAAGCATCTTGAAGATTAAATGGAAAATTTAAATTATTTCTGACAAACCCCAAGGTGCAAATTTTTACCTGTGGATACTTGAATTCTGTCATCTGTGCTTTTTAGAGATCAGCTAAACAAATGCTGGATCGCCAATTTAACTTACCAAACGATATCCAGGAAAGGTTCAAAGGTTTAGCAGAGATGAGGTATTGTTGCTCTTTAAACACTGAGATGAGATGAAAAGAAAGAGGCAATTATTCTGAGCAAAGCTATCCAATATGTTACTAAGTTTGGATAAGACCATCGGTTTCCACTTGTATTTTAAAGAGTCCAAGTTTGGGGAAAAACAACACAAAACATGGTGAAAGAAGGAAACCAAGCCAGAAAAATATGAAAGGGAAAGACAAGAATCATCTGACTCCCTTCTGGTTTGGTGTTAAGGACAAGTGCAGTGGTGGGATCATACGGGCCTGAGAGAGACAGCATTTGGCACATTTTGGCACAGTAAGGGACGAAAGAGAATCCAGGAGGAAGATTTCACTTCCCAAATATGTCAGTGTGAGACTTGATTGAAGCATTTTATCATTTTATGAGCCTTTTCCCATAGACCATTATTTTCTTAGTCCTGTACTCTAGGTTCTATACAAAGACTTTTGCCAACCCTCCAAGTCTACCTTGCTCTTGAAAGACAATGAAAAATGGCAGGTTTCTCATCAAAGCGAAGCAGCAGGGTTGGCCTACATCTTACATTGATTAATATACGATGCCTATTGCTGTATCCTTCCAAGATTTTAACTGGAATCAGACCTGGATTTTAAATGCAACACAATAAGTCAAATCCTGCTTTCAATTTTGCATTCTGGATTCCAGGATACACTTTTACACTATTGATGTCCTGGATGTAATTTCACCTGAGGATCTAAAAGTATTTCAAGAAGAAACCTTGAGAGTCTTGCACAAATACAGATATACTGCCACCGAATTCTGAAATGGAGTTAAATGAAGCCTTTGAAAGCGCAGTTAACCACATAGTGAAGTGCAGCAGATGGAAATTAACACTGAAAGCAGAAAAAACAGGAATAACATGCTGGGAGGGGTCACAGGATTACAGTGTTTTCAAACCACTGCTTCAGATGGCATTTTTTCTCCCAACAGATGAAAATTTTCTCAGACATCTGGCTCATTCCTCCAAGAATTGTGCTGGTGTAATTTGATTATTCATCAGTATTCATAATCAGCCTTTCAGCATTTACTGCATCCATAACTGAATAATGCAGACCCCGTTTATGTTGCAGGCCAGGACTTTGAGGGATTTAGGGAGTACTGAGCAAGGAAGCTCAGTCTGAAGTTGAAACCAAATCCCAACATTTCCACATATTGAAGGCTTCAGAAAACATTCCAAAAATTCCCACCCGAAGAGTAGAAATACCTGTAGATCCAACAGGGTTTTACAGAAACTAAATGTGGTTCTGTAGAACTAAGGTAAGAACTTAGAATAACAAAAAATGGCATTTTCCACTTCCCCTTCCCTCCTCCCAAATTGTTCAACAGTCTCAGCATCCATTCTGGGTTTGGATTTTCCGGATATTTAGAAAGACCACACAGCCAGAGTAAATTCCCAAGGTACATTTTGCTTTGCAGCCACGTGTCCACATGATGCTAGTGCTACTCCCAGCCAGCTCCACTCACAGCTGTTCGTCCCCTGCAAGTCCCACCCCAGCCAGCAGCCTGTGGAGCAATGCTGCCACGCAGCAAGAGCAGGTATCTCACACCACATCGTCCTCAGCCACTGCAAAAATGTGACCCTGCATTAGTCTGATGTAGAGCAATGACATCTACTGAACTGGTGAGCAAGAAATCTGGTCCCCAGCAGGGAAATCCTGGGGAGCCCTGTGTCCTCAGGAAGCATCTCCTGCCACAAAGGCACCTCACAGGAGTCTTGGTTTGTGTGGTACATCACTGCCACACAGATGTGAGTGGTTGCACAGACCCATTACCAAGAAGCCCACTGAAACCACGGCTAAATCTTGTCCTAAACCAGGCTTTTGTTTGGGAGAGAGACATTTCCTCACCTCGAGGTGCAATAACCCAAGTTTCCTGGGTGAAAGCAAGCTCTGAATAATGACATCTGGTTTCTGCACAACTTGGCTGTCAAAACTCTCTCTTGCTGTTGTTTCTGTTTCTTATCTTCTTGCCCATGTTTGGAGCTCAAACAAGTCCCAGCTGAGTGAAGGAACTGGCTGCTGTAGGGGGTCAGCCCCCACGGCCCCTCTGCACACTGGGTCCTAGGCAGGGAACTCACCTGGGCACCTTCCCCATGGCCAGTCCAGTCCTGGGCACTAGCCAGAAGGGCACAAGCCTCCCCCAACCCCTGGCATTGCTTCATCTCTGTTTTCCTCAAAAGTGACCCACAGCCTTCTTCTTAGAGACAAAAAAGGAAATCTTATTCTCAGTCACTACTCTGCCACTTCTCTCCTTTTCCCAGCTCTCTCTAAACCCCTCCTGCTGCTGACAAAAATTATTTCCCACCTTCATTTTCTCCTGGCACTGTTGAATTATGTATGTTTACACTTGCTGCAGTACCATAAAGCAGAGTAAATTTTGCAAACGCTCTGCGTGAATCCATATAATAATAAATCAGATCCTCCAAGAAACTATGTGTCACTTGTATAAAATTGGAGTGTTTAAAAAAAACCCCCAGATTATCACAGCTGCTTTCCCCCTCCCTCTGGCAGCTCCTCAGCCACCTCTGAAAGCTGTTACTGCTCTGACTGACAAGGGGACATCAACAACCCAACACAAGCTGACTGACTGACAAGCCCCTTTCCTTTTAAAACTGATTTTGCTTGGTAAACCATTTAAAATATGTCAAACAGTTCAACAGTTCCCTGTGAAACTACTGCCAACTCTGCTCCCTCTGGAGAAGGTAATTATCTTATTTACAGGGGGTGGGGAACAAATGCTGAATTTCTTTTCCATAATAATTTATTAATTGTTATCATACTGAAAAATTTACTTTGGTAAAACAAATAAGATCCAGCCCTTGTTCATATCATTGCAAGAAAAATTGATTTTGCAGAAGTAGGGCAGTCCAGGGCAGGAGCCAGCTCTCACTTGTCCATGAACTGAAGGGAAACTGTAGAAAGCAGTTAGGAAAGAGTACATTTACAATGGGAGTAAAAAAGAAAAAAAGAAAAATATAGTCCCAGCACAGTTCACTCTGAGCATTTATTGTGCTATTACTGTTATAGCAACCAAGAGACTTTTATCAGCTTTGCAGAGGGCAGGCATGCAAGGCTCCTGTTCTAAAGACACTGCTGTTGGATATACCTACATGACAACAAAAAGGAGTTTCAATAAGAAATGGGTAGTACAAAAAAAAGATAAACAACAACTCGGGTATGACCACAAATTTCCCATGGTCACTTAACTTCAGCAGTAGTGACTCACTCAGATTTTATTGTACTCTTTTACAACCATGAAAGAGAATTCACTCAATTGTGTAGATGCTACCTCTTTTTTCAGTTCTCAAATTATGAAAAGTTGCCTTTGAAATTTCAGGGGTATGGGTTTTGCCTGAAAAAGCAGAGTTTGATGCTTATGGGAAGGGTGATTTTATGCTTTTATAAAAAAAAATATTTTAAGCTACAGCAGGAAATTGCAAGCAACTAATGTAAACTGGACACTTGACAATCACTAGAAAATATTTACACTAATATAACTATAACTGCCCAAAGGAAACAAACAAATGCCAGAAGCACAACTTAAGTTGATGGGATGAGAAATAAACACAAGAATAATGGATGGGTTCAGCCCAAAACCTTCGTGCACATATGTGGAGCAGTCTCTTCTCTTCCAGTGCTGCTCCTGCATCCCCATCTCCTTGGTCCTACCCTCCACTGCAGATGTGCCCTGGGATGTGTGAGTGCCTTCATTTAAGCCACTGTAAACCTCAAAGTTGGGCCCCAAGTTGCCCCACAGAAGGTTTAGATTATATAGTTAGAAAAATTTCTTCACTGTAAGGGTGGTCAGATATTGAAACAGCTGCTCAGGGAAGCGGAGGAATTGCCATCCCTAGAAGAGTTGAAAAGGTGTGGGGATGGGGCACCTGGGAACATGGCTGAGTGCTGGGTTAATGGCTGGACTCGATCTCAGAGGTCTTTCCTAACCATAACAATTCTGTGATTCCATGATTCCATGATTCCAAAGCATTTTCTCATTTGAGGAGGTGATGATGGAGCTCAGGAGAGACAAGCAGCTCATGGGGAACGCTATGGAAATTAGAAGCATTCTTAAGTCCATAAAATTCTCAATTTGGAGTGGCTGCAAACCCAGTGCTGCTGTGCTGTTTCCACGTGGCTGCACTGATGGTGCTGGAGAATCACAGAATGGGTCAGGTTGGAAGAGACCTCAGTGGGTCACCTGGTCCCAAAGCCTATTCAAGCAGGGTCATACCAGAGCACATGGCATGGGATTATGTTCAGGCATAACAGCGAGGGAGACTCCACACCCTCTCCGGACAATCTGTTCCAGGGCTCGGTCACTGCACACTGAAGCTCTTCCTCATGTTCAGGTGGACCTTCCTGTGCATCAGTTTCTGTCCATTGCCTCATTCTATTACTGGTACCAACCACCAAGAAGAGCCTGGCTCCACCCTCTTGACACTCTCCCTTCAGACACTTATATTTATGCTTACATACATTGAAATAATGCATTTTATGGGGCTACAAACACTCCCAACTCATACCACCCCTGAATCGACTTGCACAAATCCTAAGGGCTGCACCCAAAAACCAAACCCAAATCTCTTTTAATGGGTTTTTAAGCATAATCACTGTGACAACCTGAGAAACATCTGGGAGACACTTTATTCCTGAAGTGCTGCTGCACCATGGCAGCAGCTCCTGCCCAGAGTTAAGGAGGTGATAAACACTCATGCTGAGTGTGGCACAGACCAGCATTGTCTCTGGTTTTAGCTCTTGTTGACAGTGGATGAAATCCAGATTTGGAGCTGTGCATCCAGAAACAGCAGCTTGCTTTGGAGCCTGAGCCATTGTACTCTGCATTTAGGTGAAACCCCTGCTTGTGGAATGTGTGGTAGTGTGGCAAAGGGACATGAGCACAGAGCCACCACTCTGGGCTCATCCCACAGCACAGCACAGTCCAGGCAGCAATCCTGAAATACCCAAAACTTGAGGCCAAGGCCAGCTTTGTTTTGCTTGTGGGAGCTTCGTACCACAAATGGCTTAATTCTACTTCATGTTTTTGGTTTGCTGTCTTGTTCTGGAAGCTTTGCAGAAGCTGTTGTGTCTCAGATATGCACTTTGCAAAACAGAGGGATTTCCACCTTGTCCGGTGAAAGGCAGAGCTCTTTCAGCAAGTCCCTCGGACATCATGGCCATGTGCACAGAGCAAGAGCCAGCAGAAGAAATTAATTCAGTGCGTAAGGAACAAAGGATATCAGGACTGCCAAGAGAAATATTAACTTTTCTCAAATGTAAGCATGTTTGACATTGGTTTAACCATATTAATTTGCATACAATGCACATCTTGCACAAAATTGGGTGAACTAATGACAAAGTGGGTAATTTCACAAAGCAAACAATGTCAGGGCACAAAACTTAGTTTTTCATCATAAGACTTCAAGTACTTGACTCTCCACAAAGCAAACACAACAGGATCAAACAAGCCTCAACTGCTATCACCTTTCAGGTAATCCCAGATAGAAACCTGCTCTGAGCACAGATAGCAGCCCTATCACCCATCCCTCCCCACTCCACCAGCACAAAATTCCTGAAGATACCACAGCCCACTTGGAAATGCCCAGTATGAAAGGTGCTTGCTGTATTTTCATCTGCATCCTCATTTACAGCAGCCCCAGACTCGCAGTCGTGCTGCACTAATCCCCAGTTCAGCCATCCCCAACCTCTGCCTTCGCAGATTACCCCAACCCTGACCCGCCAACAAGTGAGATTTAATCCTCCCTTGAAATGCTTCCAAGCCAGATTCAAACTGCCAAGAAAAAGTCCACATTCCTCAATTTCTATCACCCTTGGCTATATGCTTTGTTGGCTGAATTATCTTAATAGAAATATGTAAGTACTCGAATGTGAGTGCATATTTATCTCCACCTCTGGAGAGAAACCTGCCTTGCCCTACAGCCATCACACCCCAGGGAGCTCCTTTTCCTCCTTGTGAGCTGGAGATTTGCAGATTAATCTCACCAAACCAGCTCTTTTCAACCCAGCAGCACAGACCACTCAAAACAGCTTTCCTGCATAAAAACAAAGATCTGTTTCTAGACATGATCCACCACTCAGGTCACTTGAAGTTTGCTCTACATTTTTCTAGAAAGCAGGGAAGATGTTTTCTCTGTTGGACTTTGGACACACTGAGTATCCCAGTTCATGCCCAGAAAAAGCTTTTTGCAGCCCAAGTCCAAATGAGTCCTCATTTTGACCAGATATTGGTAACAGTCCTGTTTCTCTCTCCTCCTTCAAACTCCTTGGACAAAGATGCTGAAGGAAAAGAGCCCAACTCTTTTTGCCAAGGGATGCACAGAATCCCTCCGTGCTTCCTAACACAGATGGTTTCCAAGAAAAAGTCACGTACAAACAACATCTGCAGAACTACTATAAGACTTAGACCTCCACAGCATCCTAAACAGCTGTCTGCCATAGAATAAACAAATATTTTTCTTGTTTTATGTCTAGCAGCACATTTTATCCCAGAGATCTACAGTGATGAGTTCTGAGAAGGAGGAGTAGTGTTGGGGGAGATGGGGAGAGCTGGGACAATGTCCTACTGAGAAAAGCAGTAGCTCCTGTGTGTCTCAAACTGTGCTTTTGGCCCTAAATAAAACTTACACTTTTAAAGGTGGAGAAGACTAGTTATTAATTAAAAAACAAATTCTGATGATCATCACATAGATTTAAAGTACCAGGGGACATGGGGGCTGCCTGGTAAAGAAAGATATCCTTTCCAAATACTCTCTTTAAAATTTCACTCCCTTCCACAGTAAAATGACTGTTTTTTAATTCAAACATCCCAATCCTCCATATAAAGATCCCAACTTCACTAATGGGCAAGATCCCAACTTCACAGGGCACAGGTCACTGCAGCTGTGGAGTGCTCATCCCAACAGGAATTTCTTCATGCCCTGCACAAAGGGTTCATACCAAAAGAACTGGCAGCAACTCCATTAAAATGAAATGTTCTCCTTCCCTTTTTTGTGCCACATGCAAGCTCCCCCACTAAGTTTCAAATTCTTTTTTAATCTAGTTATTAAATTGCCTTTTTTATCTTAGAAAAAAAAATTATTTGTTTATGATTTCTTTTTAGAACCAATGTAAGAGGTCAAATAAATTCCAGATGACATCCAGACTCTTCCGTATTTGAATTTTTTGTTTTTAATTTTGAAATTCACAAAAATGAACATATAAAGATCAGAGAAAAATGCAATGACCTTTAAATCCCTGGATTTTCATCTTCTCTTTGCAGTAGCAGCAGCGTCGTGGCAGGATCTGTGCTACATAATACCAACTTCTGTTATGTGAAGTGAGATTCAATTATCTTTATTTTTCAACCTGGCTCACAATACTCACTAATTCTTACTATGCCATGGGTTGAAAATCATATGGTAATAGGAATTGTGTCAGTCATACCTAAAGGTTTTTCCCATTTAGCAGTTGTAGCCATGAGGTTAAGAACTGGGAACAAAGAGAGGCTGCAACACAGCAATGGCAATCCCAACGAGCACACACTGCATTGCTTATAGTCTTAGTGCTCACAATCCCTAGTTTTAGACCTCATGGAATTGAAGTCCATGGAAGTGCTGCACACTTTTTAACCAAAGCTTGATTTCCTGACAATAACCACAGTTCATATTAACCAGCACAACTCCTAGAAGGGGCAATAGGTTGCATCTGAAAGCCAATCAAGACTTAATCCATGACTTAACCCAAATCATTTGGCAGTACAGGAGCATGGAGGACACTCTCCCTGTCAGCTCTCCTTGACCACAAAGGTCTTTGCCCCATGGCAAACTGACTTTTAAGATTGCACCACACATTTTAATACAACAAGATTGAAGCTCAGGATCAAATGCTGGAGGCCTGGAAATAAAATATTAATTAAAAAAAATATTTTCCTACACTGTTGCTCTGCCTGTGAACAGACTACAAAGGCTTTTCCTTGCTCAGAACTGCTGGTTTCCCAGCATTCACAAATTCTGGCCTCAGCTGTAGCTACTTAGGCAATAGATATGGCTCAGAGAGAAAACAAAATTGGAAAGAAAAACTATGCTGGCATTTTAGCAAAGTACTGGTCAGAGAGAAATCCTTGGGATCTCTGAATTAATTTTAGATTGCTTGAAATTTATCTCCCTGCATCTTTTTGATGCATCCCATTTCTGCTCTGAATTTCTCCATGATAGCTCTGTCTCCACAATCCCTGAAAATTAAAAAAACAAATCAAACTGCCTTTTCACAGTCAAGCAAAGTATAAGCCAAATAACTTGAATTCCAAGCTTTCATTTTAAGGGAAGAGTTGTCATAAAATTGTCACAAACTCAATCTGTGTATCAGTTCCAGGACTCCTTCCAGGGCAAGGACACAGGTAAATATTGGGAATACTGAAATGAGAGTCCCAGGGAGGCTTTGGCAGAGCAGCATCTCTCAACCCTGTAGAGTTACACATCAGGCTCAGCTCCACCTCCCCCTTGCAATGGAGGTTTGACTCAAAGAGGGCTTGGGTACAGAGCTGGTTTTGTGCCAGTCTCACTGCATTCTTTATGAAAAATTTGAATTGAGTTTCCTTCCCAAATCCTTCTCAGTTTTTTTTCATCTCTTAAGAGCGACAATTGCTCTTAAGAGATGAAAAACACCACAGTCAACACAGGAGCTTCAGACCCATCTTTTTATAAAGCACTTGTATGGACAGGCAGCTAAAAGTAAACATTTTGGAAAATTTGAAATTTTTTCACTTCGCTCTGATGAAGTTTGAAACTAATTACATCCATGCCCATGTCTTAAACCAGGGACATAACCAAGGAGCTAAGCTGGTACACCTTCCAAGTCTTTCATGTTTAATAGCCCCAAGCTAATAAAGTCAACAGTAGAAGACTGAAGATGAGTGTCCAGATCACACAGTCATGTATTTGCTCCCTCCTCAAGGGATGAGTCTCAGCAACCTCAGATGCTCCCTGCTGGGTTGTACAAAGGACAGCCAAACCCTCTCCCATGGGCCCTGGGTGTTCTGGTTCCACCCAGCTGGGTGGGAGAACAGATGATGCCTTGGGGCATGGTCCAGGAAAAGGAAGGGAGGAATACTGGGAGCTATCACAAGCACAGTTTGAGGATGTAGGTCTTAAAGCTTGCCAGATTCCTCCACAATTGCATGCAGCAGGTAAAGCTGATGGAGTCAAATAACTGCAAAGATTAATTTCCTGCTCTGTGGTGGAGATGGTGCTGACTGGCCAGGTTTAGGGAAACAATGAGCACGTCGCCTAGATCATAAATTGGTTTAAATGCAAGAAAAATTATCTGTTGGCTGGCAGGGCTTAATGCACAACAAGCTGTCTGGTGTGGACACAAATTAATCACACCCCAAAATGGACAGCTCAAAGCCTTGCAGAATGTCTGCATACACGCAGGCACAACGAAAAATTGAGATTTCATCAAACTGGATGAATAGCCTGGAGCACAAGGCATCAGTCTGGAGTATTTCCCTGCTGAGCATTTTAAATAGGTAAATGGTATTTTCATTGCTGGTATGATGAAAGCCATTAACTTCAGCTTGCAGTTCCTAAAGAGGAGATTGATGGCAGGGAATCAAGAAGCACATGAGTTCAAATGAGACAAGATTAGGTGCCAAAGCCTGAATTGCAGTATCCTTCTTGACTGAGATTTTATGACAGTTAAACCAGCAATAACCAATCAATTCTTTGCTTGACTTGGAGAATTACCATTTCAATTCCTTTCTCATGTTGGGACAGCTCTCTCTGCCAGTGCTATATGGTCACACTCACAAATCCTTCATCAGAGTTATTCCAGAACATTCACCAAGACCATATTAGTGCATTATTCCTTGGATCATGGCATTTTTAATCTGCCTCTGAATAGAATGTAAAACACAGAGATTAAATTAGTGTTTAATCACTGCTACTTATAGAACTTGCTTTATTTTTAGCCACTCATATTTGACTACAGTAGAAAGCAGTAACTGTGCCAAATGAGTATTTTACTTTAAAAAATAAAGATACTTATAAATAACTTGACAGACTCAATTTTCAAAGCTTAAATCTAGCATTTAATATCAGATTCTTGGAATTTCCATGGAGCTTTTCATGGGAAGAGATCAGAGAACATTCATACAATATTGTTATTCATATTTCACATATAGGGAATGCAACTCCTAAACATGTGAGATGCTTACCCAGTAATAGCAGTTATGGCCAGGAATAATGTCGAGTTTCTTGATTTTCACTTCAAAAGACAACTCTCATCCTGGGGACCAGCTGGAATGCTTTCACTGCTCTGTCCACTCATCTACGTGTTCTATTGCTGGGTAACTTTAACAATCACTTATTTAATTAACCTATTCGCTTCTAAATAAATTCTAGACACTAAAACCTTGAAAGAAAGCAAATTACTCATTTGCAGTCAATCTTCTGCACCTACCTTTGCTCTTTATGCTCTGATCTGATTGCTGAACACTAAGGGCAATGATTTATGAAAAAACACCAACACTACACAGTGTTTTTATTCTTCAATCCTGTATGTGAAATGTTGGTTTGTCAGTGTCATGACACTGCTTCTGACATGCAAAGCATCCATAAAAGGCCAACATTGTTTTAGGTGGCACTTCTGTCATAGGAAACTGAGACCACGACCATTGCCTTGTCCAAAGCATGGAGGCCCAGGTACCAGGCAGAAAGTAGGGGTGTTTCCCAGACAATTTTTTGACTTAAAAACTAAATAGCCAAGAACTCAATAGCAGCATTTGCATTTTCCAATCAAAAGTAGTATTAAAGTTGAAAGTGTTCTCAATTTTGTGGAAAATATTTTCCCTCTTTTCTTTTAGATATCTGAGGCAGACAACATATTTATGAAGACATCCTGCTTCCTCACTATGAGTACATGCAAGATCTCAGCAAATATCAAAATATTCCAGGAGATATATGAGCCACGAGTGACCATGGTTCAACATCCTACCAGCAGAGATCCAGCCAAGTCTTCGTGCTGGATGATTTAGATTTGATTTAGATTTGCTGGAGGAGGAAAGACCAGGGAAGATGTGATGCACATCATATTTACCCACCACCATGGGTCTTCCCTCCTCCAGCAAATCTAAGACTCTTTACTGAGCTCTTTCCCCTTGATCCATTGAACACTCTTAGAAAAACAGTCTTCAGAGAGAAAACTGAATTTTGTCTCCCATCTTACAGTACTGGTTCTGAAGGAAATGTATCTGTTTTGACTAAAAATATCCAAGCAGCACATGGGCTGTTTAGAGCATTTTCATAAGATGACCACATTGAATTGATTTCTGGCATTAAGGCCCCAAAAGCTTGAGCAGCAACATGCTTCCACATTCCTTCCTCCCTAGTAACGAAGACGGACAGTGACAAACATCCATTCTGCATGAGGTACACATTAAAAAAAAAGAATTTATCTGGACTTAATCGAAACTTGTCTTCATACCAACATGAAGCGATGCCTTGAGAACAGGGCTCTTTACTAAGAACATTTTTCTTTTTACCTTCAGCTGATTATGGTTTCCTTGCTTTGCAAACCCTAGCTTCAAGCCATATGTGTCTCCACATCAGTTTATCTGCTGCTTTCAACTTCTATCAGCCCCTGTTTTTACTCAAACAGGAAAGAATACAGAATGTTCTAGTTAAAGTCTATTTTTGAATATAATAAAGCTATGCAAGCCCATTTCCATTTTTTGGTGTCTCCAACAAACAAACTACCCAAGTTCATTAGGGTGACAGTTTCTTGGCAATCAAGTCATTTTTCATTGTGTCTATAAGAACTTATTTCATTAATCCTTTGGCTCACTCACAAAACTCCATGCTCAGCACCAAACAAAAGGACGCACATTCTGTCATCAAGTCCACACCTTGGGCATTTTTTCCCTCAAGTGTTGCTGGGGATGGTAGGGTGAGGGAAGAAGTCATGCAAGGGAAGACCTAAAAGTCAACCTAAGCAGGTCTTCAGCCTCATCTTCCTTTGTGCTTTGCTTCATCAATAACCTAATGAAGGAAGGGTTTTTTTTAATTGAGTTTGGAGTTTCTCGGAGGGGGGGTTGGCTTGTTTTTTGAGTGGGTTTGATGGTTTTTTGGGAGCAGGGGAAGGGAGTAACACACATGCTTTTAAATTCACCCTATTCTTTAACCATCTCTTTCAGAATCTATTTCAGAAAATAAAGCTGTAATCTGTCACCAAAAGATAAGGAAGCATTTCTGGAGCCCTCTCAAACAGTTTATTCCATGATCTGCACTCCATAATTGCAGAACTGCACGTTTCCATGCTATCAGCAGCCCTGTCTCTGCTATTTGGTTTATTTGGTATAGTTTGGGACAGGCTCAGTGCCAGGCTCAGCACATGGCACCAAGGATGGCACTGTGGATGGGCTCCTTGGCAGCTCCTTCTGCTGAGCCAGGGGCAAAACAGGGCACAGCTTTTGGCAGAACCTGAGAGGTATGAGAGTAATGCAAATGGCAACTGCTTAATATTAAATAGTGATAAATATGCTCATATTAACCGCAGAGAGAGAATTAATGTGGACATGTGCTCACCATACAACTGAGCCTTGCAAAAGGGAGTACTCCCTCTCCTAAATGTCCACGCTGGGCAAGAGCTGGAGAACTGGCTCCTGGCTGGGAACTGAGAAGGCTCTGAGGCTCACACCACCTCACACATCCTCACCTGGGGATTTTCACTCAACTGGATTTTGTAAACAGTGTCCCTCTGCTGTTCCTGAGACT
This sequence comes from Erpornis zantholeuca, assembly GCA_013400515.1. NCBI lineage: Eukaryota > Metazoa > Chordata > Aves > Passeriformes > Timaliidae > Erpornis > Erpornis zantholeuca. Next base: position 645,878 of record VZTN01025585.1, on the reverse strand, counting down.
TTATACTTAACTTAAAACTTGCAAATCAAATAAAGTGAACCATTCAGGCTTGGGGAGCACATGCTGTCCTTGTTCTCTCCTGGACAGCAGCAGAGCTATCCCTCCCTGCCGAACTCACCAGCCCAGTCCACCCTGCTCATCTTGCTGGAGACCTGCATGGTCCAGTGACCTCTTCATTATTGCTTTAAGATAATTAATTCATTTCCATCCACAAAGAGTACAAAAATCAATAAATGCATTTAACTTCTGGTTTCTTTTGGTACCCCTCAAGCTCCAAGGACAGACCTGGAGAGCTGGGCTGGACTGCAGGCTGGGCAGCTCCAAAGCTGTTTTGCTGTGGCTGCTGGCTCAGCCTTCTTACCTTCTCACCACCAAGTATTAAACCAGAAAGATGTGTTGCCTTTGGAAATAAATTTAAGCAGAACATCCAGCTTTAGCACAAGACTGAAGAACGTTCTCAACCTAACCTCCAGGGTACAAACTTCTCACACACGTGGGAACTCCTCCTTTCAGAAGAAAGGACAAAAATAGTGGATAAACCACTGAAAACTGATCTTGCTTTCACCCCAGTGCCCATTCCCATCAAACAGGGAATGCTGCACACAAGAAAACTTGGTCTTAATGTCAACCATCAACCACCACTCTGACACACAAAGCCAGGAATGAACTAATCCAACACAGAAGGACAACAACAAAACAAGGTCCTGCTACATGTTTGCTTAAAAGAACATAAGCCAGGAGGGACTTCAAAGCAAAACCTTCCTTGCACAACACCCACAGAGCCCAACCAACATTGTGATGACTCAGAAAATCCCGAGTGACACCATCCCAGTACTCTGAGCCTGCCCAGGCCAAGAGCAGGGAGGCTGGAAAGTCCTGCCTGGGACAAGGCTGGGAGCACTACGGGGTGACAAGAAAAACCAAAAAGAGGATTTTGTGCATATCCTCATGATCAATAGGAAGCAGTAAAGCTCAGTCCTTTTCTTTTCATCTGCTTGTACAACCTAATCTCTATTTTATAATTTCATAAGTCAGAGGATCTCTAGGAAAAAACGATTCTTAAGTAGATTCTGTAGTATAAATATATTACTTGCTGCTGCTTCCTGCTAGAACACACATCAGCACAGAACCAGGCAGCACAACTTTTAGGATTTCTTGGAAGAAAGCCTTTATATTCACAAGTGTCACCTCACTTTGAGCAAAACAGAACCATAAAACTGGCCTCTGCAAGGGCTATCTGCTGAGACACATCCCATCCTTTCCCAAATCACCAGCACAGGCAAAGGAACCCTTTTCAGATGAGGTCTGAGCACATCAGTTTTAGTCCCATAGCCACAAGACAAAAGAAAGGGGATTAAATTTTCTTTCCTCAAGCTGGGAGGGAAACATCCCTTTCAAAATGTTATTGAAATAATAAAACATTTCAATAAGCATACAGCTGTGGAGCAGCAGTGCTACGAGTACACACCACGTTAAAGACCCTGCTAGAATTTTACGAGTCTGCTAAAAAACAGAACCCGAAATCCTCTGCAATTCCAAAACATGCAGACACGCACGCAAAGCCCCCCCAGCAACAGCTGGCTCAAAAAAAAAAGGAAAATCACAGTGGTGGAAAACCTCCAGTCAATACCACCAGCACAGCCTGCACCCCTTCATGCTGACATGCAACTGATGTGTGGCAACAGGCCCCAGTGAACAGGGATGTCCACAGCCACCTCCAGTGTCAGAAGGAAGGACAAAATGACAAAATCTCTCAGCTCCACACCCAGAAGGATGTGGTTTTATTTCTGTTTGGGTTTTTTTTTTTTTGGTAGGTATCTCCTAAGAGCAACAGCCAGAGCTCTGAGCATTGAGACACCTGGTGCTGCAGGAGCCCAGAACTAAAATCTCATCTTCACCCCCAAAGTCCTACAGCTCCTTGCTTCATAGGCCCATGCAAAAAGAGAGGAAAAGAGAGGAAAAGAGCCTTTCCTCTTATATTTTAAAAGACATGCAAACCCAAATTCTCATTAGAACCAAGTGAGAGTGGATTATTTATACAGGAAACTGCCAATGCCTTGGGACTCCTATCATGGGGAAGAGCTTTTCCAGCAGCTCCACTGTGATTTCTGATGCAGTTATTGCCACAGGTCCCAGGGGAGCACAGCCAGGGAGCCAGGAGCTGAAGATGCCACCGCATTCATGTCCCAGCTCGAAGATTTTAAACAAAAGAGAAAGGGTGGTCTCATCCTCGGGATTAACTGCAGCAGGGAGGTCTCTCTTCCAAGCAGGGTAGATAGCATTAACTCGATTGCTGGGATTTCTCAAATCATTACAACCAAGTACTTGCAGAATCAGAGCTCAGTCACCCTGGGGTGGAGCAGAAAGGCAACCAGGGCCAAGCACTTCGTTTTTGCACAGTCCCCACGCAGAGAAATCCCTCCCCAGACACGGGGCCATTCAGCAGCCAAACTCAATGGAACTTCATCCCATTAGGGAGCTGGGAGAAACTGAGCAGACTGGACAAGAGGGTCAAGACCAGGAGCTAATCAAGTTGTTTTCGTTGCTTCCAACCTCAATTCAAGAATTCTGCTTCTTGAGTGTAGATGGCCCAGTGGAAAAGTATGAGGTGTGGAGGCAGGCAGGGGAACTGCTGGTACCTCCCAAGCAAGGACACCCACCCTCTGTTTGATCTGGAAACCCTCTGGCCTTGCAGTTGCCAAAAATATTTTAGAAAAGCAAGGGCAGCCTGTGTCTCCTGTTGCATTACAATTATGTTCTTCAGTGCTGGTTTCATAGAAAAAGCCTGATGCCTCCCCCAGGGTCTCCTGTATTGATCCAGCACAGCTGAGGTGCAGGCAGGAGTGCTGCAGAGACCTGGCATGCTGGGGAGGAAATGAAAGAAAACCAGAAAAAACAGATTGTGCTTTTATTTAAGTGAAACAAAAAAAGAAAAAGAAAAAAAAAAAAACAAACCCACAAAAAACCAGAAAAGAGAAGTTACATATACAAACACACCACACACATGCACATCTTTTGTTACAAGAAATTATATGTTTTACTCCAGGCAGAGTTTGTAGCTACAGTAGTTTAGCCCACAGGACAGCAACATTCATATCACCATTTTAAATAGGATTTTCAACATATTAGGCACACAGAAATTACTGTGGAGGCATAGGAGTGTTTAGATGATGAGCAGAAACTCATCACATACTAAAATCCTCATGGGTTTGGGCAGTGCAGATCTGTTGCACAAGCACTTGCACACAAAAGTGGCACCTGCTCACCAGCATACATAGAGCTTTACATATCACTCCAGGAAAAATAATTCATAGACTAAGCAGATAAGCCAGTCTCTGTCTTTTTCTGTACTCATCCATGCTATAACACCCCCCTGAGAAATAAAGGAGCCCCAGCTTTGCCCCTAGGCAGAACAGGAAAACACAGACTAACATGAGACCTGGAGGTAGAAATGATGCTCAGGATGGCAGCACATTTTAGGACTCGGAGTCCAAGCTCCAAGAAAACTGCAGAAATAAAACAGAATCACAGCAAATTCATTTCCTGGCACAATTTTGAGAGAAAATAATAGCATTTCCTTTCCAGTTTTATTGAAAAGCAAGTTCAAATTCAATAGTAACAAATAAACTAAAAACAGTCATGGCTCTGGAACATCCTGCGTCCCCCTCTGCCTTTACCAACCTTGAAGCTGTTTGTCTGCTTTGCAAGTGATATGTTTTTATAAAAACAAAAAGAAACACAATGAAACTGTGATTTATGGTCCCATAAAGGTTCCAGTTAAGAAAAGAAAATCAGTAAAATTTTGCAGAAACACTAAAAAAATAAAAGATTACTGAAGCAAGAAAAGTTTTCTAATGTCCCATTTTCTTCTTAGCTAAGCAAACATTTCTACTGAAAGGATTTACTGAAACACTGGATGTCCTCTTGGCAGAAAATGACAAGTTACCCAAAAGCCCATATTTTTCAGGGGCCTGTCTCCTGCATTCAGCAGTTGGGTGCTGGAAACCTCAACAAATCACTTTGTGAATTGAAAAGCCTGGCTGCTTTCAGTCCTTGTATCTCATGTGAAGCAGGGAACAGAATGGCAAAACAGAAACTTTGCACTAAATTTTGTGGCAGATTGCCTCATCTTGACAAAGAAATAGTTAATATCTCCACAATCCAGGCCTCTTTGGTGCAGACTATATTCTATATCATACAAAATAAACTTAAAGTGCCTCTCTGAAGATGCAGAAAGACTCCTCGTTTAGCTTCAACTTATCAGAACACCAGCACACTCCCCAGATTTCAGTATCTGCAGCACTTCAGAGAACACTTAAAACATTTGAAAAATTTTGAGATTAATCACGTTAGAAAATTAGGAACCTTATTTTATATCCCATTTATGAGTCAATTTATCTTTCCTGAAATTCTTTCAGGTTCCTGTTCTTTCTCCATTACTGAAAAGCCTGTAATGATTCACAGTTTACGTTAAATTATTTTTTCAGGTGCTTTTCTTAGCAATCCATTAAACAAAATTAAACCCAATTTTAGAATTAGTTCTCTTAAAAGTCAACATAATTTTATTTTCATCCCAATCTTCTCCTATTTTGCATGTCAGTCATCTATGTATAATTCCTTTCAGATGGAATATGAAAAGTTCATCTATTTTAGTGTAATGAGTGTGAGCAAACAGAGCACAGTTGTTTTCTATTAGCCAACTTAATATATAATAGAGAGATGGAGTTAACCCCCGTGCACACACACACAAATGAATGCATGGATGAAAAGAGGTGCCACTTTTACACTGTGCAGGGCAGTGAACAAGCAGAGAGAGCCACAGGCTCTTTTGTCACTCATAAATATCTTCACTTTTAAGGTTTTGACAGAAAGTTTCAAAGGATTTTAAGCCTGAACCAACAAGAAGCATCTTTGTTTATATGATCCACAACCCAAACTAAAAAACATTCCAAACAAAGCCCAAACCTGCCCCCTAAACAAACCCCAACCACCACCCACCACACACACAAGGTGCCATTTTTTAAGTCTTGATCTGGCTCTTGGGCCATGCCCCAGGAGTATTTTACTGCATGTGAGCTTGGTCAATCCTGCACCTCTCATGAACTTTTCCAGAAGAGTTGGGGAAGCCTTCAGTGGAAGAAAAGCTCATAGTCACTAAAGTACCAAAATAACTCACTCATTTTATTAGTCACATGGAATAACTTTAAACTGTTTGTTTGGGTTTTTTTTTTTTCTTTTAAACTCTTTTATTCATCACTGTCTACCTTCAGGTGAAGGCATTCCTAGTTTCTTCCACTTCAGAAGATATTATTTCTGATTTTCTACATTAACCTTCATGCTGGCAGCTTTGAAAATAAAAAAAACAACACATACTCCCTGAATATATACAGCATTTCGGGAGAAATATCTTGGACAAAGTCACTGAAATAAAAATAACAAGTCTCCCTTTTTATAGTTTTTGAAGATGTTTAGGCATTAAAAACAATGCAGTTGCCAATAAGCAAAATAATTCTTATCTGGAAAAGATGATGCTTTGCCCAGGAAACCACTCTTGTGGTATCCAACTCACTTTGCAGAACCTTGCAGAGAAAAAGAGTAAAGCATTAAAAAAAAAACCCAGAAAACTTTATTTTAAAAATAGAAATAAAACCTTTCAAAAGGAGTTTATCACAAGAAAATATCACATTCTATGATGTTGCAGGTTTCTCCACTGCAATGACCATCTTTTATTCCCACAGCAGCCTCTGCAGCAGATGGATGGAACAGCCCTTCCCACAGGGCAGGAAATGCAGAGCTGGGACAGGAAACTCTCTAACCTGAGCACCTGGCTCCAGGCAACCTTCAGAAGAGTCCCATGCCACTGCCACCCCCGTGCTCTGCCCCTGCAGACAGAAAAAGCCTTTGAAGCAGAGACATCACCTTGCAGGAGTGAAGGCAAGGAGCAAAGCCACTGGCTGGGATGGAATCCTGCACTGCTGCCTCGGCCAGTGGCTTCCAAAGCAAATTCTGTGCTTTTTATTGGAACATTCCAGTGGAGAAGGAGGCTTCTGCAAGCTGGGGCTGGCTCCCTGCCAGCCACATCAGCTGTAATCAGATTATACAGTAGTGGTTTCAGAAAGCAGAAGCATGTTTATTATCAAGCCACTAACCAGACTGACATTAATTTGGTCAAAGCTAAGCTAAAACAATCTCTCGGAATAACTTTCTGATTCAGATCACGTTTACTTAGTTGATGTAAGTATTTTTTGCAAATTATGCTTAGGGAATGATAGTGGTTACAGGCTATTATTTAATTTGTGATTGTAAAAGTAAGTGCCTTTCTGAAAAAAATTCCACTTAATTAAATACTACTAATTGTAAAAGTAAAATCAGAGGGCAGATTGTCCCTCAGTGGGAGATAGAACATGCAGAGTGTCAATTTAAATACAGGCTTGACATCTATCTCCAAAACAGAGTAGTTTTGGGGATTTTTGGTAAGTGTTAACATATCCACTCCTTACTTGTGGGTAGAACCTGAAAAACATGTGAATATTTTTGCCTCCCATACCCTTTGGATCCACCCATTGAAGAAAAATTTCTAAGATGCCTAATGATCACTAAAATGAATAAGAAAAGGGTCCAAGTGTGGTAATGCAAAAGTGGTGTGCCAGATCACTTTTGATGGAAGAGTATCAGCCTAACCCCAAGTAATATTATTTTGTCTGGCTGCAGATGTACCACCCACAGCAACTTGTGCCAGGCAGATGCACAGGGTAACTCCAACCCTGCAGAGATGAGGAGCTCGGCACAGGCCAGGTCACTCAGCTCCTTGGCTATAAGGAAAAACACATCCTGAGCCTCCTCCAGAGCAGTGCTTACACAAATCTTGCCTTTGGACTCAAAGCCTGGAGGTTCACTTCCCTCCTGACTGCATGGTATGGAAAGTTAGTGGAAGGGAAGGAAGAAGGAAGAGTTAAAATAGGGGGAGTCCAAACCCTTCACTAGGATCCTTCCAAGTGATCACAGCCTGCCCTCATTCAGCTCTGCTCTTGCCATAGGGCTCAGTCCCATTTTCCTGCTGTAGTACTTTGATTTTCTTACTTTCTAAAAAGTTTTTCAGTGGCTGTCTTGAGCAGAATAATGAATATGCAAGCAGTACAGGGGATGATGCATCTTCTGCAAGTGTCAGGTGGGAAAACTCACACATGTGGTTGGGAATAGCTGTGCCAAATTCTGGCCAGAGGAATTTCCTTCAGCCCATTTAAAGAGTCCCCTGCAACCTCAGCTGGACATCGTTTACGCTTTTATTTTCTATTCTAAGTTAACACAGACTTAAATAGTCCCAAGTTGCATTTCAGTAGCAACCCACTCCATGCTGCTCACCCACAGCCAGCCCAGTCCCTTAGGGTGCAGAGCAGGGCTACAGGGAGCACATCGTGGCTGTAACCTGACAAAACAGACCCCCTTTATCAACTTCCTACATAGACTGAGGTTTAAAACCAGCACATTTTGAGCTAGAACATCTACAACTCATATTAGACCCACTCTCTCCCCTCACTCCCCTGTGTTTTCTGAGCAGTACCTGCCTTGTTTGCAGTAAAATAATCCCTGAGCCCAATGCATGCAGCTGGCGTTTGCCCACCCTGGAATCAGGGTTTCCCCAACAAGGATCCTGCTTTTAAGATCTGGCATGTAAGCTGAGTGGCTGCTGCTTGCAGGGAGATGTGAATGTAATTCTTTGGTCCACCTTCTACAAGAATTTCTGTGTTTAATTTCAGAGCATTAGCCTATTCATCAGAGAGACTGCACATGCTTGAGGGTACTGCGTAGGAAGGTGCTGTTTGGGTAGGGATTTATCCATTTAGGACATAGTTATATGAAACCACTCTGTCACAAGGCTATCAATGTCCAGCTCCTGCAGGCTTTGTAATTCAAAATTTAATAGAAGTTGAGAGCAAACCACATAGTCCACAGGGCTTATTATTAACACAGCTCCGATGGCATCCCCGAATAGAAAATGGAATACAAAATTGCAATGGAAAACTACAAAAGCCACAAAACCAAAGCTTACTAGCATGTATCAGGTGTCACATAAGGAAAAATCTGACTTGGAGTTACAAGGAGAATGTATGTCCCAGAAAAAGTGAGGAGGGCTGCTCCCAGCACTTCTTCCAGCTCTGAAGTTTAGACATGAATTTAAGTCCAGACTGGTCCATACAAAAAACCTAAGCCCCAAACCAACCAACCAACCAACCAAGAAAAAACCCCCAAAACCTACCAAAGGACATGAGTAAATCACCTGCTAGGGACCAGACTTGTCTCCAGAACAATTCCTCAGGAGCATCAGTCACAGACCATGGCTGGAGCAGTAAACCAAGTAAATCAAGATAATTTGGTCCATTCTGGAAGAGCAGATCCACTTTTGGAAAAGACTTTTAGAGGGACACTTCTTTCTGGGCCCATTAAGATGGTAACTGAAGTGGAATAAATCTTTACTGACAAGAGTTTATTACAAGCTTAGAAACACCCACCAGATTTCTCAAGCTGCAGAATGAAAGCCCTTGGAAAACAGGAAAGCAAAGTCTTCCTGCTTATCTTGGTTTAGAGAATGTCACACTGATTTCCTGCAAATTATTCCAGCAGATTAAAAAACAGATAACAATAGAGCTAATAACAAAATAGAAACGAAAACAAAAACCCAGGTTCAGACAACTCCATGTGCAAGGTCTACAGTAAAATTCCTGGGTTCATTGTGGGAAATGGGAATGCTACCCCAGAGATTTGGGTGGTCAGGTGCTGGGCTTGCCTGCCATGCCCTGGCTGCTGCATGTGACATCTGGTAAGGAAATACCAGGGATCATAATTTAGTTTTAATTCTGACCAATGTGACAGCAAGGGCTCAGCTCTTCTGCAAAGGAGAGTGAAGGTCCCCTGTGGAGTTTGATGCCGGGAAACTTCAAACTGCAAAGATCTTTTTCTGAAGAAAAAGTGAAAAATCTGGTATTGCAAAGGGGACTGGGGGCAGGGGAAGAATAACAAATCAGGAGGAAAAAATGTACTGAAGTATTTACACAGCTGGTTGTTCAAGACAGTGCTCTTAAGATGGGCTGTTTTTCAGCCACATAGCTAAAAAAGTAGTCTTAATCCATAGGCAGCATTTCCACTGCTGTGAGAGAAATCAGCTCAGTAAAACCTCTCCATGGGCCATATGTGGCTTTGCTAGCCCTGTTTCAAACCCAGGTGTCTTCAGGAAGACATGACACTATCATGAACCTAATGTTTGCAGGTATTTTCTGGAAAGAACATGTCTACACGTTGCTTCAAATTATTTTTGCACATCCTTCTCAAGAAACCAACCAAATTAAAAAAAAACTTATTCCTTAGAAAAAAAATCAGTATCATTTGCTAACTGTGGAGGTACTAAAATAATTCAAAATTACTGAATTATTCAAGTGAAAGATAACATTGAAAACCCAAAGAATTGAAGTAATAAATTCACATCTGAATTTGCTTTTGTTCTCTGCAAATTAACATCAGCACAATCTCTGCCTGAGGGGCATGGAGACACCACAGCATCTTCATCAGTGCCTGGGCACAGCACACACACACCAGCTTCATTTCCAAGGGAGCCCTTTAGATCCACAACTGCTTTCTCACACTTCTCACATGTGCCTTTTAAATTGTTGTCAGGAAAAAATAAAACTAAGCCAATTAAGGTCTAGAGAGGAGTCTGGCCTGGTGTTGCCTTCTGAAGGTGGCTTTCAGCTGAATCTTGTATTCCTACTTTTATTGCTTACCCAGTGGGAGCCAGAGAGGACCAGGACATTGGAGGTTCAGCCTTGGCCAAAGGACCAGAAGAGGCTTAGCCTCCACAAACCAAGACAGATGGGACAGATTGCCATCTACAAACACAGCATAAGGGAGGTACGTCCAGTTTTGTTTCCAAAACGTTGTTTAAACTACACAGCAGTGTTGGCATGAGAATACTAAACTGACCAGGAATAAGATGATGTTGAAAATTAGGAGTTTTGCAAGCAACAGAAGATCTGGAGTAGCTTTTGGACAGATGAGTCCAGAAAAAAAAAAAAAAAAAAAAAAGTGGTTTTAAAACAGAGCTTCACTGATTTAAACCAAGGATTAAACAAATGCTATTGCTTGCTGGAAACTGCTCTCAGGAGTTCAATCACCCCTGTGCAGTTTCCACCTTCCTAGAGCACCTCTGAATGACACAGAGGGAGCTGAATTGCCAAGTTCCCCTGCAGGGAATCTCTTAGGACAGATTTGACAATGCACAGTCACCAGCTCCGAGCTGTATCAGAGCCCCAATCCCATGGTGCTTACCCTTCCCATGTGCTCCTGTCTCAGCACAGCAACTGCTGCCTGCTCAGCCACGGCTTTTGCTGGGTATCTTATTGAAGTGTTAGCTGACAGCAGCTACTCGAGCACTCTCCAAACCTGCTCCCCTCAGACCATCAAAGGCAACCAGAATACATCAACACACAGCTACTGCAGCAGGAGGATGCTGACAGCACATTGACACAGCCCGAGGGGGGCAGGAGCTCCATGGGGCAGGTACCACCCAAAGGATCTTCCCCACTACCGAGGGATCTCTCTCTAGGAGCTCCTTGTTCTCTCCCTTACAGAGCCAAAAGGGCTTTTTGTACCTACAGCCCTTTCCATTCAGTGCATGTGGCCGTGAAGAGTTTCTTAAAGGTCAGTGCTCTTTCTGCACTGCAGTTTAATGTCAGAGATGCCTGTCAAACAGAGGATTTGCCTCCATTTGAAAGACGTGCTTACAACAACACATGGCTGATTTTTCCAAGAGATTACAACTGCACGTCTCTGAAACAAACCACAAAGGGAAGCAAATGAGGTGTAATGCAGAAGGATTACTCAGGCATCCCATATTCTAGGTCTCATCACTATATTGATTTGTCATTTTATAAAATACCGTCTTTTAAATAAACTCGCTAAAGATAAAACCAGCAATCAGTTCCAATTTCTTTATGGTATTTCATTACTTCACTGGTTTGGGGTAACAGTATGCAAAATACTGATTCTAAAGAAACTTTTCTTTCCCCAGGCCCCTTAGCATATTTTCAGGCTTGAATCACAAACACAATATAAATCACTTGAAAAAAGTCAGAGACATTTTAAAATAACATGAAACAGTAATGTATTTGTTTTTTTAAGCACGTGTTATCATTTGGAGCTGAAGTACATGACAGTAGCGATTTAAACAAAGTAAAAGGAACAGATATTTTTATTTTATGCATGTCCACTAACTCATTAGTATAAGATGAATAGATTTTTAACGTATGGTGTAATGGGATCGTTTGTTAGTTTTTTGAACCCTGTTGAAAAGTTTATCGAAGCAGCTATGGAAAGTTCAAGTTCTTGTAAATGGAAGGAACAGTACTCAAAAGTTTAAGATAATGTATCAGTGCTTTAATAAGCCTTGCCCTGAAAATGCCGATTAGAGCAGGCGATTATTTCTTTCACAGTTTAAAACTTTTGCATTGCTGCATAAAAGTTGAGACAGTGCCAAGAGCAGGATAGAATGTAACTTTTGGTTTATGCATTTCAAAATAGTGATTTTACCTTCCACAGACTAAACACAAAGTTTTCAACAGATCTCTAAGTTGTCTTAATTTCAGCTTAAAATCAGTACACTACCTAAGAGACAAAGAAGACTCTGTCTTTAAGTTTGGGTTTCATTTCCCTGTATTTTCTTGTCATACAGAAGGGAAAATCACCAAAATCACCCTCTCAGAGCCATAGGTTTCACTCCAGCAAACACTGTATTAAGCCAGCAAGGGCAGACATCCTGGGGGAATGAGACTTTACCGAAAAAATTGCAGAACTGGATTTATCTCAAGTTGGAAGGTTTTGGTGTGGCAAGACAGCATTTGCAGGCAAGGGTTACTGGTTAAGTAACTTCATGGTCTTGGAAAGACCATTAGAGTTAAGTACAGAATGAAATATTTGTCTTCTGGACACACACAATTTTAAACACACTAAATACACAGCTGAAAGTAAAGAACTGTCCTCAGACAGAGTTCAGAGGTACAAGCCAACTCCTACAGAGGGCAGCTGTATCACTATACAGACTTCAATTCTGCACCAAGTTGTGCACAGAGGATAAGAACTTTTGGATATTCCTTTGTTGTTTCACAATGTTAAATAAGCATCAGGGATTTTGTTGTTTCTAAAACAGATAAAGCCCATTTCAACTGAACCTGAGTAGCATCTTTGTGAGCTGCTCGACTGAGGGCTGGAGGGAAGAGGAGCTGCTGATCCAGCCACCACCACATCCACCCACAACCCCCCTGTGCAACACCCCACATGGCCAAAAAAGAGTGAGGAGATGGACTTGGTCATCTTGTAGAAGTCAGAGCTCTGCTGATTTACACCAGCACAGGATCTGGATTAATCATCACAACCTGCCCGTGCTTATTTTTACATCGTGCAAAACGAAGATGAAAGGATGGAAAACAAAATCTCCTAAGGACAAAATGGAAGCTGGAAGAACACGCATGATACCCATGCTAGTGCACAGGAACATCTGGACAAGATGGGAAGGAGTCCGAAGCTTTCTCCCTCCACGTTAGTGGGAACACATTGAAACTTGACGATGGCTCTGTCCTGTGGAAATACCACAGCTCTCGTCATCCAGGCAGTCAGGCTTGAAATCCTGACATCAGCATCAGAACGGGGAGGGGGGGAATGATTCCACTCTTTCTGCTTTCCATTGAAATAAAACAGTTTGCAACAAAAGGCAAGCGCATGCATGTGTTTCCCTCAGTGTGTTTCCAATCACAGCAGTGTGTTTAAGTAGTCAGGCTGCATTCAAGCCTTAAAGCTCAACAGTGCAGAGAGGGCAGATGACATCCTGATGGCAAACGTGGCTGTGTAAATCATCTCCAAATGACAGTGTCATACACGGAGAGCTGCTTAATTTGGAATGTGCCAAACGGTGCTTTTCCTCATCTGGCATCATCTATACATCAGCCAACAATTCCTTCAGGGATTGTAATTCTTGCCATAGACAAATGCACAACAGATGTTAGGAAAATAATAAAAAAGTCTCCATCGAGGTAGCACAGCAGCCACTCCTGAAGTCAGCAGCAAACTTGCAAACAGCCACAAGCCCCTCTCAGGCATCTGGCTCCCGACCTTCAGCACTGCCTGGCAGCCACTGGGCGAAGGGATGAGGAGGGACAAGTAAATGACCAAAAATTCAGACCCTGTACACCTCAAAGCTTCTGTTTCTGATTCAGGTTTTCCAGAATGACACATTTTAGAAGTGTACAAATGCCAGTCAATTTTCTTGTCCGCTTTTTCTCATAAATGATGCAGGATCATTTTCTTGCCATGCTCTCTTAGGAGGTGCTTTACCAAGATTAAAGTTACAGGCAGCATTACCAACAGGGTTAAATAAAATATGCTTTATGCTGCAGTGTTATTAATATGCTTCAATAGAGGGGTAAACCACATTCCTTTTTTTGAGTGAGCAGCATCTATCCCAAAGCATCTCTATGATTTCAGCCTGAACAGAGGTGGTACTTCAGCATATTAGTCCAGTTTGTGCATTTTGTCAGAGCTCTGTGCTTTGCAGCCTCTGCAACTTGTAATGAAGAAATCAGCACTGTGAAACCAGTCTGCTTTATTTCCTATTTACACATATCCATGTGCCCAGTCCTTTGACACGCACACCTTCATTCAAAACACCTCAATATTCCATAACTGCGCAGGAGACAGTCCCCACATGCTAAAAAATACCCAGAGGGAGCAGTAATTTTTAAGGATGGTGGTTCCATATTGATACATTTTCTGTGTTTCCTCAGAAAAAATATGCAATAATTCTGTCAACTATTAAGAGACTTTTCCTGTCTCTTACATATGCGATTTAATGTTTTGGATAGAGACATGAGAAGCTGAGCAAGGTATAAACACCAGCAAGGGAAAACAGTGCCCCAACCCCCCAGCCCCACACAGCAGTCACCTGCACACAGTCCAGGGTCAAACATGAGCCTTATCCAGGCACAGCTGTGGTGACAGAAGGAGAGTGATGACAGAAGACCACAGGCTGCACAGGAAGAAGGGACACCAGTACAGTCCCCGAATCCAGCACAGAACATCCAACCCAGGAAACTTCAGGTGCCAGACTGAACTTCTGATCCCAAGGGAGCCAGAAGGGCTCAGTGACAGCCAGCAGCCTCAGGGACCACCTCAAGGGCAAGATGCATTTCAAGAAGATATCTTTTGTGAATGGTATTTAAGGTAGAAATTCATGTCAACAAACTTGGAGATCAGAAGAATTATCTAATCCAGCATGCTCTGTGTCAACAGACAGAAGTGAGAAGCTGTAAGAGCCTTACAGGTAGATGACACAGACTCACAAGACACACTCAGGAGTCAGCCACCTGTTGAATTTCAGAGGGAACTTCTCCACAGCTCTTTCAAGATCCTTGGGAGTACCCTTCAGAATATCTTGCTCCTCAACCACAATATATCACATGGTTTAGGTCTTCCAAAAGGCCAAGGTTAGCTGTTACAGTTGATATTTTTCATCACTTCAAAGCTTGGACTGAGATTCACTGGCCTCTCAGAAGTCTGCTATCTTTGGCATCCCCCAAAATTGAGGAAACATCAGAGTTTGGCTATTTTTACCACTGGCTTTCCAATCTAACCTTAACAGCCAGTGTCCACAAACTACATCCTGCAGCTCTTACTCAATCCCATGGAAAGTTTGCTGGAAGAAGGGATGAGTAAAGGTTACAACACAGTTGTCTTATTATTATTAGGGACACACAACAGCTGTACATCCAAGCTTGGTATTTTTACAAGCCAAAGAGCAATCACGCTTTTCTAAACCTTGGCATGTCTTTAGTTCTCTGTGCAAAAGTTCCAAGGGGCATGAGTCATCTTACAAACCCATAAAAATCTAATTATGGCTAATGATCATCCTTTTGTTTACACTGTATGTAAAATGCTAACTGCTTCTGATACTCCCTGCAGGGGCAAGATTTACCATCAATCTTGAAATGATTTCTGTCTCACCAACAGACTTAAAATGGCCCATTTAAGGCAGAACAGAATCCGCACCACACACAAAAATTTTGACTTATTTGCCAAAAAGCTGGTTTGTCTCTCATGAAGCTACTGAAACATTGTGCACTCTAGAGCTGCTCTTGAATTTAGAAAGAGGTTCAGAAAACCACATAATTCGACTAAGTTCCAGTTTAAAGAAAGCAATGTAGGGCAGAGCCTCTCCTGGGCTGCATGGCAGCCCATCAGCTTCAGGCCATGCAGGGAACAGTTTTTCTGCTCTCACACAGACCTGAGCAGTGCTGAAGGGGTATCTGGATAGACTCAGCTGGAGGATAGAGAGCAAACATTTCAGTAATCAGGGTTACAGCCATCCCAGCACCCTTTGAAGGGTGGAGAGCTGATCCTGTGGGACCACTGCTGCTGGGCCCTGTGAAGCAGGTCACACACATCCACTGCCATGGGGAAAGAAGACAACCACCTTTCCCCTCACAGAAACTCACTGCAGCTCTTTGATGTGTTTCAGTGGCTGCACCCTGGTGAGCTGCAAGACACTTAACCAAAATCACATCAGGAACTGTTTGCCCTATAAAGAAAGCATTTGCTGGTCTAAATTGAACCGCAGGGAAGCATAAAACACCAAATAAGGAGGCTACTGGCACAGGGGTTTATATTTCTCCCTTTTCCAGGGACAGGTGGATTTCTTTAACTTTTTTTAAAATTTAAACTAATTTCAAATCTGCTTGCACAGCTCTTGTGGGAAAAAACATCCTCCTGCAAGCTTGGTCTAGCTTAAATCTGAACAACTCTCAGAGAATCAGCCAACATGACAGTTCTTGGAAAGCTGCACAAGTGCAGATGAATGTGAGATTTCTTAAAAGAATTCCATCAGATCTACGTACTGCTCATAAAACAAGCCCAGTAGCTGGCAAATGCAGCAAACTTTCAAGGTTAGAACAGGATGGGAGGAATTGGGCTTTCTCCTCGGTGACAGTTTCTTTTCAAGCTGATTTTTCACACTCCAGAATTACAGGTAGATGGGAACAGCAGGTGTGGGTGCTTTCCCCAGAGCTGCCCAAAGCAGTGCAAGATGGGCTCGTGCACTTGCTCATGCTCACAAGCCATGCCATGGCATCCCAGCCATTGAAATCCCATTATCAGCAAGCATCTAAGTGGGGGCAGAAGAGATAAAGACAATTTATCCCCACAGAAACATTAGTCTAAAATAAGCACCCTCAACAAGCAATCCTGTTGTCTGCAGTCATAAATACCAGTTGGGCTAAGCCAAGCCCTTAAACAACAGGCCTGGTTTTATTGCTCCCAACTCCCACTTATTGAGAAATAAGAACTGGTTCTGTTCTCTTCATTGCTAGGCTGGGAATTCAAAGAGCTGCTGCTGTTCAAATGGTAATAAAACAGGGAATACCTTCTGTAGTGACACTGGCTGGACTGACACAGAAAGCAGGAGGCAAAGTTGGTGAAAAACCTGGACTTTGACACACATATCTGTGAAATTGGTACATCCAAGGCAAGGCTCCTCCCAGACCCCTTCCCCAGCTGCAGAGGCCAATAGAGAAAATTACCCTCTCTGCCCCTTCCTTCCCTCCTCCCACTCTGCTGTCCCCAGCCACACAGACACCAGGGTAAGCAATGAGCTAAGGAAAAAAATGCAAGGCCTAATTACAAACCAGGAGTAAAACATTCCAATGAGATGTGGTTATAAAATAAACAAATCTAACATTATCTCTGCCTGAAAGAATAAACACTTGCAAGGTATTACCAGGGGTCGCAAAAACTCAAGTAAAAACAAGATCCTGAAAAGCAGTATTTCTCTTCCCAAAATATTTTTATAAGGAGGAATAAAACCAAACAACAAAGATGACCCTATGAGTATTAAACTTCTGGCACTGTACCATGAATTTCTCCAAAGGGTTTCTTAGTGCATCTTAGCAATTCATAGAGGAAGTGGCCCTCTGGCACCAACACCCAGCTCTCTCAGCTTTGAAGTCACAGAGGCTTCTAAACAATGTCTGTATGACACTTACCCTGATGCCCTACCTCTGCACAACAGCTTTTGACCTTTCATCCCTAGAAAGACTTTCCAACTCCCAGCACTGTCTTATAAGACACTATTTTCTGTTCTTTCAATATTCCAATCTCTAAGGCTTCAAAAGGGGAAGGGAAGCACTAATCCATTAGCCTTTCACCACTCTTCCAGCCTTACATGTTGATTGTGGTTGACACCCTGTTGTCCCTAAAATAAAAATAGAGTGCACAAGTCAGATATGAAATATCTCAGTGCCCTGATGGAAATAAATCACTGTAGAATTATGTTTACCTTTGAGTTTTCAACTATCAGTTTTGAAGAGTCTTTTGGTCTCCTGCAAGTTTCAAATGACACCATAAAACCAAATTTTCTTCACAAGACATTGTATTTAACCAAGATCACTGGTCCCTGTGCTTTGGGACCAGTGAAATTTAACAGATTCAATTGCTACTACATAAGAACAAATGAGGAATTCGGTCCTGTATCTACACTAACATCCAGTTGCAACCCAATGAACCCAAAACATTCATTATTATCCAAGGAAACAGCCCTAATAAGAGCAGTCTCATGAACGAACTGGTGCTGCTTGCGAAATACCAGGAGTCATACAAGAAAAAAAGTTTCCATAATATCAGTAGTATTTGAACCTCTGCTAAGCACCCAGTGAAGAAAAATAGCAGCTTCCCTTCCAAGAAGTGACTAAAGCAGCAGATGGTTCAGTAAGGAGAATGGTAGGTTGTGTAATGTGAGATTTAACACGCTCTCCCTCTTTTGCCAAACTGCCAGGATTACTTGAAGACCCATTTCCAGCGGAGGTTCTCCTGCCCTGGGTTAGGATTAAGAGCAGATTGTGAATGGTGCCTACCTTAGCATATGCTGGTTTAGGCTTTATGGCACAGGTTGCTCAAATGCAGGGAAAGACCACTTGCAACATTAGCAGGTAATTGCAACTTCAGGTGAGTGGTGAATTTAAGCACCAATTATCACTTGTAACACTAATGAGGATCTTCACATGCCCTTGTGGAAGTGGAGCCCTCACAATGGAGCATTTATGTGATTTTTTTTTTCTTTTACCCTCAGACAGCAGTGGATTCACAGAGATACTCTAACCTGCACTCTGTGCCTGATCACAGAGTGAGACTTGAACCCAGCTCTTCAAACCCCCAGCTCCACATCCCAGCCATGGGACCCTGCCAGTACCCCCAGCACACCATGCTGCCCTGTGCTCCCCAAATCCACTTCCAAAGGAATGGGAGGTTTTCTATTTGCTGGTAACAGGAAATATAGAGAATTCCCCCATTGGTCATGTCAATGGCAGACATCATGCCTGAAAAGTGCAGCAGAGTATGCTCATGTGTGGGAATGACCTGCCTGGTTTCCCAGCCAGACCAGAAATGAACTTCTGTCCCAAGTCAAAGGGATTCAGAAGCAGCAAGTTACTGGCAGCAAATCCTTAAATATCAGGGGATCCACCACAGTTCTTTCTTCTCAAAAATCTTTATTGCCTCCCACTCCTGAGTTTAAAGAATAAAAGTTTCCAAGCCCAGGGAAACAGCATTCGAGTGAAGAATCCTATAAAGGAACAATAATTTGGAATTTGTAACTGCTCAGTTTAAAAGAGCACTGCAGTGATTGAAAGAGTCAGCTAGAAAGTAATCTGAAGAGATAATTTTATCTGCTGTCAACACAGAACTTCCCGTCTGCACAGCATTTATCTCAATGTGGAAGTTGCTCCCTTTCTCATAGTGACTAATACTTTAAAAATCAATATGAGCATCCCTTGAGTATGTTCCCTTCAGAGTCTGCTTTGCTGTTTAATACTGAGCCAAGAAGCTGCACAGGCAGTGCTGCCCAGACCCCTGCAGCCTCAGTGTGACACTGTCAGGGGTCCAGTTTCACCCATCTGATTTTTCAGGTCTCCAGATGCTTCTCAGAGCTCGGGTCTCATTTCACAGGCTGTGCCGCTCAGCTGCCTGCACACATCGCCCATCACACTCCCAATAACTTGGGGTTAGGGAATGCCTGTGTGTAACTCAGTAGCCCTGATGATTTGCACCATCAGGAACTGTTTGGAAAGATCAAAGGTTCACCCTTTTCTTTTTAACCAGTAACACCTTCCCTTTTCCCCTGTAGCACAGGCTTTGGTCGTTCTTCATGTAGTATTATCTTCCTCCTCAGTATTTAACACTAAATAATTTGTGTGTATGGGTTTAAACCTCATTATAAAGCAAAAATCCTTCCACATTTCTCCCAGAGACATCATTAAAGCTTTTAAGTGGGACTAGACACACCATGGTAGAGCATGCAGATATTTGAAACACGGGAAAGAAGAAAACACAACAGCCCATGGGTTTGTGCTGAGACCCAAATATGGAATTTATTACTGTGTTTGTGCAGCAGATGCAATACCCCAGTGTCATTTTCAAAGGAGGCAGATTTTTGTTCTTGGAAAGGGTATGTTAAGAGCAGTATTAAAAAAAAAAATCAAATAAGCTATTTTTTCATTTGAGAGTTCAAACCACAGCTGAGGAGAGCTGCTAAGCTTTATTTCCCTCACTAGCAAAGCCAGTGGCTCAAAACAGAGTGAAAATCCTCCCTGCAGTACTCATAAGTAGCAGGGCTATGGATTTACTCTTTCAGAGAGCTAATTCCTACAGCTGCTTCCCAACACTCCAGTTCCTCATTTCTGCTACACTGAAAACACCTGGCTGGGAAAGGACAACCCTGGGAGACCTGCTTGTAGATGTCAGCCTGGATTTACTCTCTTCAGCCCTGGAGTAAGGAGCTCAGCACATGAGATGCATCAGAGATGTACAGCTGAAGCTCTGATTGTGCTATGACCAAAATCCAACCCAAAACTTTTTTGGTTTAATCTGCAGTTGGGGAAATAATTTTTAGGTTTTCCTTTTGGCACATACCTACAAATCCTTGTATCTAGCCAGGAACTGGCATTAAAATCCATTCACAAGGTCTGACCAGGCCAGTACCAATGCCCTCGGGTGCACCCAACACAAGCAGCTGCAGCAGGGAATATGCTGATCACATAAAGCAAGCAGCACAGATGGATCTGGGACAGGGCTTCCATGCTTTGAACAGCAAATTTTTTTACACCACCATCCCCAACAGTGGAGCAAACCCCCCAAGTCCATGAAAAGCAAGAAACATTCCCAGCCTGCAGCCCTCATGCTGTCACACCCCATCCCTCCCCCAGCACCACCTTCTCTCACAGGATAAATTACTCTGTTTGTATTAGGCAAGATTAACTTATGTAGATTTAGCTGTGCAGCTGCCATAAATCAAAATGAAAGAAAAATATCTTAAGCATAATCTCTGTTTATTTAATGGTTTCTGCCCATGTCTCCCATTTCTTCTTCACTCCAGGCTGGAGCCTTGTAGGGTTTCCCATCAGCTGTGGCCAGTCCATTGGCCAGCCATGGCCCCATCCAACCACACTGCCCACAGAGGGAATGCCACAACCCACGAGTGACTTTATTGGAGGGCTCTGAGTGAGCACACTTGTCATCAGATCCTCAGGCATCTGAAGAGTCGCTGCAGCTGCCTTTCATTGCACATTAGCACATCAGTGCTCCTGTGCACCGGCCCTGCCGTGCCAGGCGATAACACACAATGGTTCTTGTATGTGCTTTATCAAACAACCCGGCCTAATCCTCATGAAAACATGGCCTGATGAAGTATATTGGCGTCTTCAAGGTTTATGTGGGCAGATCAGCTGTTTTGTTCTGCATAGTTGAGCTTCCCCTTGCATGCAAGCGGTGCCAGGGCCGGCTCTCCCTGGCGGCGTGGGCAGACAGAGCTGTTATTATGTGCTTTGCAAGGGCTCATGTCCAGCCTTGGAGCTCACAGCATGCTGGGGAGGCCTCCCAATGTGAAAATAGGATGGAGAGGTGCTTCCCTGTCTTTTGAAAGTATGCTACAACAATCTTTAATTTAGCTGGAAAGACCACTTAACATGGGCTTAATGTTTTACCCAAGCGTTGCAAGTCTCATGGTGAGACTCTCCCAAGAATTTGGTGCCAAACAGAAATCTACAACCAGTTATAAACCCCTTGCTAAAGATCCCTATAAATCCCACAAATACCTGCTGTGGTTCATGCTCTCACAAGTACAACAGTGAATCTCAGATACAGATGGATTACTGGCACCTTCAAACAATTTTAGCATTATCTGGAGTAGAGTTTCTGGGCAACAAATTCCCTGAAAGTAAAAAATTATACTGTTGTAATATTTTGCACAGACATGATTGTATTCCTATGTCAGCTGCTCTGAGCAAAAGTTAAAGTTTCTTCAGCGGGAAAAATACTTAGATCCTGCTTGTTCCCTCATCCCAGTTACTGACAGCACACTTTGACTCTTCAGTGTTACAACATCTCGGATTCAAAGGTAGATAAAAGTCCTACCAAGCTGTCCAGTCCATCCATGTTCTGCATCTCCTGAGTCACAAAACTGTCATCCAGAAGTGCATGAGAGAAAAAGATTTACTCTTTTTTAAACCCAGAATTTACTTTAGGTGATTTCTGGTAAACTACACCCACAGCTGGGATGCTCTCCACACACATCTATCTTCCTTGCCTTTGAGGAGGCAATGTGCTGTCACAACTTGGCCAGTGCTTTCAGGCTGAGCCCAAGCCAATCTAGAGCTGTTATTGCTGAGCTTCTGAGCCTGGAGGAAACACTAACAAATGAGAGTTTTCAACTGGCTAGAGGTAAAACGCCTGACTTCTCTGCCTTGGCTTTGCCACTTATGTAGATCCAGCAGGGTTGAGGGTGAAGCAACATTTCTCTATGAAGATACTTCATCCAGAGATTCTTCCTCTGCTTTTGTACCAGAGTGAGACCACAGCCATGAACCAACACCACAGAGTTCAGTAATTACCCTGAGGCTGCCAAAGAATTTCTGTACTTTATAGATAGAAGACACAGAGACATCAATTTGCCAAGCTTCGTTGACACTGGTCTTGGGACAGAAAACCAAACACAAGTGCTCTCAAATCTAGTCCACAGCTGGACTCTTCACTGAAGGAGGAAGCAGCTCATCATCTCCTTTTCCACCCCAAGCTGCACGAATCCAGCTTGAAGAAAATTACATCCAACCTGCAGGCTCCTACCCTAAGGTAATAGGCGAATAATTGCCAATTAACTATGCTTTGAAATCCATGTTTTTCAGCATAGGAGTCTGTTTTTCCACACTGTGTGTGCAAGTACACACAATAAGAACCAGACCCATCCTGGGTGGTATAGAGACAGTAAACTCATCAGGAACAGTGTACTCTACCATATGAGACATCGTTTTATTTGATGCCAAAGAGGAAAAGGGGGTGGGAGGAAGGAGGATATGTAGTGCGTTTTCTCCCTCCTCTCAGGCACAATCAATTTTTGTAAACTCACACTGGAGCCTGTTTCCACCCAAAGGGCACTCATGCACCTCTTGGACATATGTCTCAACAAAACATCATCAGAAACAACTTACAACAAACACAACAGCCTGTTCTCTTGAAATTTCTATCAGGAACATTACTGAAATGGTTAAAAATTATCAGTAAGGATCCTATAAGATGCTCTACAGCACCTAAAAAGAAAAGTCTATAAAAATATGTACGAACCCAGTATTATAAAGTTATGTTCACAACAAAGAACTAAATCACCAGAGCCAAAAAGAAGTGAGCAATTTTGTTCTCAGGGCACTTCTATTATAATGTGTTTTACAACCACTTGACTGACGTCAAATTCAATAACACATCATTAATAGGATTTTTGTTCAGCTTACACTCAGATGTTTTTCCTGTTTTAAATCTCTCCTTATAAATCTCAAATTAGATTTTATACAAGGAGATTTATCAAGGTTTAAAAGAAAATATGAACATAGGTGGTGCTTGAATTGATATACCATAAAAGTGCAGCAGGATGAGTTTTTATCACAGACAGGATGCGAGTTAACACATCACAGCCCCGTGCTATGGTTATTGCCAGGTAGGACCAGCATCATCATTCCTAGTAATTTCTTCAAAAGGAGAAGGAAATCAGAGGAGCAGTAACTCCACAAAGAAAAAGTGAATGAAGACTTCTATATATTAGACAAAAATTGCAGTGCAACAAGGCTGCAAACAGTGATGAAAGCTCTCTCATTTTGGCGTGTTCTCACCTGAAACTAGGGTGGCAATGGGTCACACTTCAATTCAATTCTTCTGCAACCACAGTATTATCTTCACACAGAAAAAGAAAGAAAAAACAAAAGGAAGAGGTAGCTATATGAAACCTTGTAGCAAGCTGACCTAGAAGAGGCACAAAGAGGACAGCCATGATCCAGTGCATGCTGCTACCTGAGCCCCAGGGAAATGGAAAACATAAAAGTTCAGGTTGGCAGCCAGGAGAAACATGCCATCAGGAAGATGTATGAGATCACCACATAAGCTCCCATGGAGAGAAACAGTAAAGCAATTTCTTCCTACTTTTAAAATCACCTAAAGGGCTTTGTGGGAGGGCACAATCCTGTACGGGAAAAAACAGAATTGAGGCAAGATTAGGGTGATCGAGGAGATTTATTGTTATGCAGCACCAGCAGGTTTGCTTAGACCATGGCAGGACCAAGACCCAACAATCTCTCAAGCAGAGATATTCCCACAGCAGGAAGTGTGGGCAGGGTGCCCTGTGCCTCCCCTGTGCCACCCAGCCCAGCACTGGGATTCTGGATGGAGCCCATCCTCACACAGAGATTGTGAGAGCAATGGTGGGGGAAGCACAGAATTAAAGAACAGCAATAGGCACCATACATTTTACCTCCAGGTGATTGGTAAGGGGCCAGAACATGTTGGAAACAACTTCATTTTTTCACTGTTCAATAGAGATTGAAGTACTTGTTAATGACTGCCTGGCCCCGAGCCTTGCTGCCAGGGAGGAGATGTCAATCAGGCCAACATGCCCAGCAGTAGGAGAGATGTAGAAGCCAGGCTCTGGGGAAAAGTCAGTTTTATAATTGCAGAAAAAAATTTGTGAGAAGGTTAAAAAAAAAAAAAAAGAGTAATGGTTTTGGGTCACAATGAGGGTTTGTGGCATGGTGGCAGGAATGGGTGCCTGGAAGTGGAACCCCCATCCAAGGCAGGGCTGCAGCTCAAGCTGGAACACACAGCAACTACCCTGGCACACACCAAACCATCACTGTCACACCCGAGACTAGCAGCATTTCCACGTCAGTCCCAGGAGACTGGAGAGCAAGTGACCTCTGAGTGCCAGCAGGGCAGCAATGACAGACATGCCATGGACTAAAGAGCAGAAACACCCACCAAAACACACCAGCACCAGGAAGGCAATGGGGGATGACAGCTGGGTCACAGCTGACTTGCTCTAAGTTTTTTTGAGCCTGTCCCACCAGTCATTCCAACATGAAGAAATGATGGAACACCAGGAGCCCCAGGAGAAGATCAGCACCCCAGCACCAAGGTACTTTTGAGTGCTGCTGAGGGTGTCTTGGCCATAACTCATCTCTACCACATAAATGCCCCAAGAGAGAAGAGCTAGGGGAGGATAATGCTAATAAAACATAAAGACCTTGGTGTTACATTAGTATGTGACTGCAGAATCACTATGCTGACAGTGAAGGAAAAGAGAAAGCAATGCCTCAGCCCCACAACTCCTCTTTGCAGTCCCCTCCCCTCACTCAGCAAACCTCCCCCAACTCAAACTCATCCTATCTGCAAACAAATGAAAACCAAACTTGGACTCTCAAATGACTAATTTTAGTTTTGGATTTGTTCCTCTATTTTTTCTCTCCCCTAAAAAAAAAAAAAGGAATAAGGCTGTAAGGTATAATGAAAGCAGCATGTGAAAGCAATAAACCAACTGCAGAGCAACCTAAACACCCATGTGTGGCTGATCTGGTTTCTGTGAGTTGGGGGAGATGCAGAGAACAGCTCAGCTCTGGCTTCACCATGCAGCAGCACCCACAGCCCACACCAGAGACAGGCCTGGACCCCAAACTGCCATGTGTTGCAGAATTCCATAACACACCAGTGCTTGGGTTTTCTCCCCCTGCTACTGCTCACTCCATTTCTGGACATGGTGTTTCTGTGTTTCCCCATGCCCAATGGCATCCTTTGGTAAGGTGAGAGTCCCAGTGCAGCTGGGGGGCAGATACACACCTTGACCTGGCAAAACTCCTTTTCCCTGTAAGATCTGACAGAGCCCAGACACCTCTGCTTGCCACTAAAGCAGTGGAGCATTGCACCCAGGGCTGGGGCCACCAGTGTTAAAAGGACATGGACCTGTTAGAGAGAGACCAGAGCAGGTCATGAAGATGCTCAGAGGGCTGGAGCAGCTCTGCTGTGGGGCAGGCTGAGAGACCAGGGCCTGTTTAGCCTGGAGAAGAGAAGGCTGCAGGGAGATCCTAGAGCCCCTTCCAGTGCCTAAAGGGACTCCAAGAGAGATGGAGAGGGACTTTGGACAGGGGCCTGGAGTGACAGGAGAAGTGGAAAGGGCTTCAAACAAAGAGGGCAGGGTTAGGTGGGATACTAGAAAGAAGTTCTTTACTGTGAGGGTGGTGAGGCCCTGGCACAGGTTGCCCAGAGAGGCTGTGGCTGTCCCATCCCTGCAAGAGTTCAAGGCCAGGTTGGACAGGGCTTGGAGAACCTGGTCTAGCAGAAGGTGTCCCTACCCATAGTAGGGGTAGATGAAACTGGATGGTCTTTATGGTCCCTTCCAACACAAATCACTCTGGGATTCTATTTGCATATCTGGGGTCTTTGGATCCTTTTTCCAGAGCTGCAGCACCATGGCACAGCCTCCTGCTCCATGAGCTCTAAAGGCCCAAACAGACAGCAGCATGTCTGCACTTTCAGTCAACATGGGAACACTTCCAAAAGGAAAACCACAAAAAACGTGCCTCTTAACACAGGATACCCCAGTGCTAACAATAAGCTTTTATCAATTAAAAAAAAAAAAAAACAGCTCTGAAAATGCTCCATGCAAGAGTCAGCTCTGCATTCAGATGGTGTTTCTGAGATAAACTTGCCTTAGGTACAGCAGGTAAGGGGAAGTTCGTCCCTTGGGTCATTGGGTTTCCCTGTCCAGGCAATATTTCACATACCACATGAAACATGAACATTTTATGCCTTAAGGAGATCGAATTGAGTTATTTCAAATGCAATACTCTAACAACATTGAAATTCATCTGGATTCTACTCTCTGCATTTCCAAACAATATAGGAATTATTGACTTATTAATGTGAAGGACATTTGTGTATTTTACAAAGTTAATACAGCTCTAGCAACGACCTAGAAGAGCCTGTGACCATTTGAAAATGAAAATAAGCCATTGCTCACCACAGGGCTCAGGGCAGATTGTGGTGAGTTTCCCTGTGCCTTTGTCAGCTTGAAAACCAGATGTTACTTCTGAACAGACCTCTCCTGGAAAACTCAACTGCAAGAACCTCAGTCCCACTGGCACAGCTGAGCAGCAGCCCAGCGCTGCACACTTGCATCTGTGAGCAGAACTGGACACAGAGCCCACCCCAGCAAGCCCTCCATGCTGCAAAATGTGTACCCTTGCCCTTTTTTTCACAGCAGCAGGCTTGAGGTTCTGGTTTTTGTCTAGAAAACAAACACTTGGCCACATACAGGCTTGGTTACTCTATGTGGTGAAAGGGCCGCTGCAATTACTGCAGTGTGCAAGACAAGAAGCATTTCCTTGGGTGACAGCGCCAATGGTACCCAACCAGGCCCTGGCTCAGGCCCAGAAGAGCCATTTCCATGTTCTATTTTCAGTAACCAAGTCAGTTCCCAGCCCATTTCGCCACACAGAGCTGCAGACGGCTACTTGTGCTGGTGTTGCTGCTGTGAGACGCTTTGGTTGGATGACAGCTTGAAATAACTCCCTACTTCAGCAGGGTAACCAAGAGCAGACCTTGGCTCCTGCTTCTTCCCGCTCCTTTGTAGCACTGGATCCCAAAATAGAGCTAGGGATATGTTTCGAAGTTCTGAGGTTTTGGTTGTTGTTGCCTTTCAAACCCCGGCCTCAGAGCCTATTTGCAAAACCACAGAGCAAACACAAGCCATTCCACAGTCGTGATACTTCGTGGCAAGATTCAAAAAAGCCTGGAAGGACCTCTTGGTAAACTACGCACATAGGATTTCAAAGCCACGTATAACTTCGTTATGTAGTAAATCAAAATGACTTCAGCGTTTAAGCAGCACAGTATTCCATGGAAGAGGCCATCACACTGCAGGATTTATGGTTGTTCCAAACATGAAACACGGGCTGGGATCACGCAAGCAGATCTGCAGCCCCAGGACGTGCACGGAGCACCCCCAGCTGCAGGGAGGGTCACAAGGACAGCAGAGTTTCCTCGCATGATGGAGCTCGTGGAGCTGGGGCTGTGGCCAGCACTCCCCTACACACACCTGCTCTCCACCTTTCTCACCTGTTTTGCACTAAATAAGCAGCAAAAAAAGCAGGAAAATAATGGTCTTAGTTTCCGGCAAGGTGATCGTATTTTTAATGTAAGGATGCAACTCATCTGCACACACACAGATATCAATTGCATCCACTCTATATACTAAAAAGTGACAAATGCAAGAGAAATACATTGCAGACCTGCTCAGAGTGGAGGATAGTAGCGAATTGAAAACATGGTAACTCAATTCTTCACCCATGAATTCAAAGCTACAGCCTATGTTATTCTTTCCTTTCCTTTCATGGAAATTGAGGGGGGGAAAAAAATGACCTCCACAAACCCCCAGTGATGGAGAACTCAAAGATTCTGGTTTCCCACCAGAAGCTCTTCCTGGTAAGCCCCAAAATCCCACTCCAGGGTTCCTTCCCTTCCACAGCTTCCTGCTCTCTACTCCCCATTGGCATTTCCAGGATTAGACCCTGAGCAACCAGAGGAAAAAAAGAAGGTGCTAAAACTCCAGGCACCCATCACTGTCCCTCAGGGTGCTCTGCTGCTGCTGAGCAGCTGAGGCTGCTGGTCCAGATCCCCTCCTCTTGCTGGACAGTCGGGAGCAGAGCCCATGAGTTACATGGCCAAAGAAGAAATAAACACAGTTTACACCAACCAACATTTCCTGTTGATTAATTCTCCGACCAGACCATTTCTTCTTTAAATCAGAATATTATATCCAAAACATTCAAGTTACAAAAAATGTAGTGTTCCCCAACAAGCTTTCAACAATACTGCACAAACTATCACTTTTTCCTTAAAAGTACTTGTGCCAAGGACTTCTGTTGCATCCTTTTCCACCAGCCCACACAAGCACTATCTTGCTCACACAGGTGCCTGGGCACAGCCAGCAGAGCTCCACACAAAGTAAGATTAAAATACTAAAACAGGCATCGTTTCAGATACAAAATTTCCTTTGTACCCTGCCTTACTGGGTTGTTTCAACCCTGACCTTGGCCTGCTGGACTTAGAAATAGGCCTTCAAAACGAAATCAGAATTATTCCCTGGTGAGCTGCCAAAGACAACACCACCACCAAGGTCCATTTATTGGCACAGTTCCTAGAAAGACCCTTGTAATTCCCCAAATTGTACATTCTCTATGGATGAAAAGGAAAACAAATAGTACACCCAGGCTTTTTTTCCTGAAAACGTCCTCGCTGGAGAACTATTGTGCTTGGAGCTATGCCACTCAAATTCATCAGAGGGGAGAATCTGTTTATTTGCACATCAAGTACATCTTATTGTTTCTGGACATCAGTATGTAAATTGTCAAGTATAAATTTATTTTTCCGCTAGCTTAAGTTTTTTTCTGCTCTATAATTGCCATAATCCACGAAACAGCCTGTGTTTCAAAGAGCTCCATTTTAGCATACTACAATCACATATGATCAGAAAATCTGATTAGAAAAATCTCCTACTGGTATTTAGGATCTTATTTTTCAGCTGACTCAGAACAAACTTCTCCTTGGCTCCAAGAGATATTTGACATGTCTTAAAATAAAATCTTTATTGAAAAGAAACCAATGACTAATGACTATTTTTTCTATACTGATGAAAACAGACATGCACACATATTCTTCTGTCAATGGCACCATTCCAGTGCTCGGATTAATCAATTCCTGCACAGTTCAGAAATGTTTCAACAGAGCACAGTCATCAGTTTAAAGTCAGTAAAATCAGAACTCCGAGGAGGCAGAACAAAAGGAAGCCATTGGGAAGGGTCTGAAACAAAGAGCAATCACTTGACAGAGTTCAAGAAGATTGCTGACAACGCTCTCAGACACATGGTACAACTTTTGGGGTCATCCTGTGGTGAGCCAGGAGTTGGATGTGATGATCCTTATGGGTCATTTCCACCCCAGGATATTCTAAGATTGCATGATCCTAACCCATGGGGCAGAAGGCCTGACCATGGCCCCAGAGGTTTGGGTTTACTCACTGCTGCCCTTCAGTAGCAACTTGCTCAAGGTTACAATGCTGTCTCCTTCAGCAAGATATTTTGTGCCTATACTTCTTAGAATTGTTTTTGAATTGGTAAATGCTGATTTGTTTAGGATAAGGCATATCTTCCTATAGATTGGGTTATTATCTCAGGCTCTGCGGTTCTTAATTAAATGCTGCTTCTACTAATGAAAGGATACAGGCATAAGGAATAGACTTAATTTTCTCCTCAGTTGCCCAAATAGCTGCTTCTAGTAATTGCAGAAGACTCAAGGCTATACATGTAACTGAGAAAGACCCAGCTATCCTTGGACAGGGCACAAGTTTCTTTCAAGCTGTCATGTTTTACTATAAAACCAGCAGATAATTCATTTGGAAAATAATCACAACCAATGACTCCACGTCCTTCCAATACTGTAAAGTTGTGGGTCTTGTCACAGATCGAAAGCTGGAAATGCTGACAATACCAGATTTTGACACAGAAAATAGATAAAACTAGTGAAAGCACACAGCTAGGATTGAGAGCTGTTTACCCTCTATATGCCACACAATATTCTGCTTTCCTGCCCATAAGAGCCAAACAATGCAGCAGGTCTTGGCACTGGACACTTCAGTGTGATCCTGATGGGATTTCTACTGGCCTCCACGGGACAAGTCAGTGGGGGGGTAGTGGGGGTATCTATTTTGGAATCAAAATCTGCTTTTCAACAACAAAAGCCCCACATTAATGCTGTTACATTTCATTGAAGGCTTCAGACTTGTGTACAGTAGTGATCCAACAACAAACAGTGCTTTTTTTTAATCCCCAGCTACATAACCATAAGGCAAAGTGGAAGATTTCCCTCACACTTACATTCAAAACCCAGGCTTCTGCATACAAAAATATTTTCTGAGAATCCCCTTTTGGTGACAAGGAGCAACAGACATGAAAACACATTTAGGAAAGGATTTTTTTTCTGTACATAAGTTTAAAACTGAGTGACAAGTCATTGCTTGTTTTGGGATAACCAATATTCCTGAGGATCAGGAACACCAGAACTTGCAGGCTGAAGTGACCTTTTTATGAGCAAAATACTTATGCCAAGTCAATTGTGTGTACTATAAAGTTGTTATGAATTCTAACTATTATGCAATATAAAAAACCTAAAGCTATAAGAAAAGAGGGTGGGTTTTTGTAATCAAAACCAAGGTGTAAATAAATTTTTTTCCTCGAGTTTTTCCACATATCATCCTAGTGACTGTAGGCAAGGCTTAATATGCTAAACACATACAGTTCATATAACTATACCCAATTTCAGATCCAAGTTTAACAGGCTTTCACTTTAAGAGTAATTTTGTCACCATCTGATGCAAAAGAAGGACAATTTCATGACTATTTTAGGCACATCTGACATCATGTGTTAAAAACACTGATGGCAGAGGTAGAATTTCCCGTAAAACCCTAAGCCTGAGTGTGAGGACTCATGAGTTTGTGATGTTCTCTGGAACTTATGTCATACATTAGGGTTTGGCAGTAGCCTTATTTCCTTCTCATTTTCTGTTCTTCATTAAAACATATTGGGAACAGGGCTTAGGTTGTTCATGTCTCTATTGCGTAATTCTCTGCTTTAAATACTTCTCAGAAGGTGGGAAGTCAAAGGAAATTAAAACAAAGGAAAACTCCAGTGATGAGAACAAAAGTGTGTTTGGGAATAAGCATCCCTAAAGGAATATGCCAGCAGACATGTCAGGTGTGCTGGAGACAGAAGGACAGACTGCTGCTTTCAGCCCAGAGTCTGCTCCTTAGGGGAATGGAGGCACAATAAAGAGGCAAAGCAGCAGATCTGGTGCCAATTCTTAGGGAGATTCTGTCGACAACATCTGTGCTCATGTCAAGAGCTCAGACGATAGCAAGATAAACTGGGCTTTCCCCAAACCAGCAGTTTGTAAAATCTAGAAAGGAAATCTGGAACAGGGCTGAGAATTAGCATTAGAGCTTCCTTAATCATCTGAGCTACAGAGCAAATTCTGCTCTATTTTCACCCATTCCTGTGCCACCATGGTACAACACCTCAGCACCAGCATCGAGATGGAGCTGTGCTTTATTTCTGTCCTCAGCTTCCCAGTGATGACAGCTCCAGACTGACTGATATGGTACTCATCTCTTCCTCAAAGCCATCGTGCCACGGTTACTGCTTGATTTTATTTACAACCCCTCAAGTCTGCCACCACCTCTCCAGCCCCCAACGCCTGCAATGCTCATCTCCAAACCTCTTCCACAAGGCCATCATGTCAAGGCAGTTCTCAGGCACAGTTGCAACAGTTCAAAAGGATCATATCACCCCCAGCCAGCCCAATAGCACTGTTCCCATGTAAAACAGTTAGGTAAGAATTCAGCTCTGTTTATTTACAGACTTTGTACCAATGTGGTATGAATCACAGCAAGGGGAAGGGGCACACATCCATAATTGCTCTGGGAATAGACTGGTTTGCTTACTCCAAAGGAAAGCAGGGAATTTATTTAATGCAATAGGTCAGTTGTGCAGTACTACATCCCTGGGGAAAAATTCTTCTCTATCAACCAGTAACAAAAATAAATAGATCATTCTGCCCAACAGTCACTTAAAAGTGCTGCAGCCCATCTGCACATGAAAGTAGAATTTAGGAGAGTTACCCACAATAAATTAAACTCCAGCTCCTCATTTAATAAGTTATAGTCTCCCTATCAAAACAAGATAATGGGAAATGAGACTATAAGGATGCACTATAAACCTAGAAGGACTTTAATCAAATCCTAAATTATAAGGAATATCTGCAAACTGCATCTCACTACATCATTAAAGTAAGCATTTGATACTTTAGTCTCTTCCTATCAAAGCATGCCATTCATCAGAACTGTGTTTCTGCTTAGGAAATGCAAGCAGTATCAATTTGATTATTTAAATTAGAGGTACTAAAAAACCATCCACACTGGACTAAAAAATAGCCCCAAAATACTTATTCAAAATGCTTGTTAAATTTTACAGCACTGGACAGAGATTGAAACATTCAAGCCAACACTGAGCAACAAAAGCCTACTTAAAATTTATGGATAAATTTCAACTTGTTCAGAAGAGAACACATTATTTAACGTCACTAGAAAAATATTATTAGAATATGTTTCTTTTATTGATGAAATATGAGTAGAAACACACTAAGGGGATTGATACATGGACACACAAAGACCCACATTGTTCCTTCTGGAAGTAACTTCTGAAAGCATAAATGAAAACTCTTCACTGCTCTGAGCTTCAGAAGTAACCCACATATAAGAAATATCCTGATCCTTGTATCTTTCCCATCAAAACCCAAATACAGCTCCTGTGCTTTGTCATCAATGCCTCACAGCTTTCAAAAGCCTGATAGATTTTAGGGAAAGCAGATGAAGCCCAAGAGACAGGGCTTGGGAGCACACAAACAAGCTCCTGATAATTCACAGGAAAGAAGATAAGTGGGTTCAACCTGAACCCCTTGAGAAGAAAACAAGAGAAAAGCCTCCTTCAACACCAGTGCCTGGATCACACACTGCTCCATTTACCATCATCATGGCCTGCAACAAGAGGTTTCAGTAAAACAAATAACCTTGGAAATGCAGCAGTTTTAAAGGCAGTTAAAACTCCTAGAGCTGGAGAGAGAGGAAGGGGAGAAGCAGACAGGCCATGCTGAAAGAGCATCTCCCAAAACCTGGAGATCTCATGCCTGGAATCCCATCACATGTTTCTGGGTTGGACCCTGGTGACTTGGCAACCTGGAAAGCTTTACCTGAACTAGATGAAAAGAGCAGAGAACTCACCCCTGACTTTTCATCACCACTGGCTGGAGAAATCACAAGCACAGTGTGAGGTCTGGTGGGCTCAGACACTGATAAACTTCTCTGCTCAGTGGGAAGTAGGGAGAAGGGCTCCTATTTCCACTAAACTACATCTTGACTTAAAAACAACAAAACAAAACAAACCTAGGCCTCCCATCATGCCTTTTTTTCTGGTAAATCTCCCTCCAAGCCTCACCTAGTAAAGTGCTCTAAGACAGCTCTTACTTTCCCAAGGCTGGCACATCCCCATACCTCAAACTGTCACTGCTCAGGAAGCCACAATCAATCTTTTCAGGTATATTTGGCAGGGGAAGAAAGAACATTTTTCCTCAGAAAACACCCCCTGAAAGAGGCTTGCATTTGGTGCAAAAGGGTTGGTGGTTTTTCGTTCCTGCAGGGAACCCTCAGTGGAGAGGAGATGCTTCTGGAAGGTAACCAGGGTCAGTGCTGCAGACCTCAATTAGTCATATTAAAAATCAGCAAATTTTACAACCAATGTGCCAGTAACAGCATTTAAAATACCAGGGTGATTCACAAAGCTGAAGAACAGGCTTTGGTTCCTCTGGTGGCATTCAAGCAGTGCCTATGCTTTCAGACTCATTCCTTTTTACATGCCTGCATCGAAAATATGCATCCTCTGTTCTCAGAGCTGCAGGTGCCCAAAAGCAACCAGAGGAACCTACAGCTCAGGGAAGCAAATCCAGGCAGAAGGCAAAATAGTTACTGTGTAGGGAACAACTCCTCCCAGAGATCCCAAACCTTGCAGGGATCTCCCTGAATCCCCACCCTGGTGAGCACTTATCCATCAGCACCATTTTCAACAGGAATCAGACAAGCCCATGAAATGACATGTGATAGAAGGCTTATATCATTTTTTACTTCCATAAATAAGAGCAGGGAAAGAAGGCTGGGGATGACACTGCATCCTGATGGGAAAACTTAAGGCGCAGAGATGTATCCAGCTAAAACATAAACTCATAAATCCATGGGCAGGAACCCAGGAATCCTCAGTGATGTTTATTATTCTCTGAATACTTTCTAATAAATTCCCTCTTTAGTACAAAGCCTGCCTGATCCAACTGTACATATTTACTTAGTATTCTCTCAAGTGGCTTACAGACTGGCTCAAAAAGAAAAATTCCCATAGTGCTTTTTCAAGAAAAGCTGGATATACTGGTTGGATACAATGGCAGACTTCCTTTCATTGCACTCCAGATGGTTCTGGTCCTGAAACTGATATCTACCAGGCTCACAGGTTTGCAGAGAGTCCATCCACTCAGTCAAACCACAACCCAGCTGAGCATTTAAAATCCTGCTACATTGGGGCAGAGATTGCCAAACAGAAATTAAAAAATACACCTTTGCATAGTGTTAAAAGGAAAAAGCAGTAGCAAAATATGTCCCCTCAGACCTCTCAGTTCTAGACCATCTTGTTTCTTATGCCAGCAGCAATTCTCCCCCTCCAGGGTGTGCTTTGTTGTTAGTTGTATGGCAGGAGTCACTCTTTCTCCTCTCAACCGCATCTGCTGAACAGCAAATTAAAGAAGAAATTCGAACCTGAATACACCAATAAGTTTGACAGAAACCTTTATGTGTACTTCACTTTAACCTCCAGGGCTCTAACTAACCTAGTACCTTATGTGAGAGAAAGAACTTTTGTGCTTACTCGGCTGCAGTTTGTGGAAGTGTTTTGAGCTCCCTGGGCTGACTGAAAGCCTGAAGCTGCAGGCAGGCAGGTCCCAGCCCCTGCAAGGCTGACCAGCCCTGAGGCAGCTGGAGCCAGAGAGGACCAGGAGAGAAATGGGTGGTGGAAGACATCTAATAATGCATCGTGGTGGTGGGGTGGGAGATGCAGAGAAAAGGATGCTGACAGAAGCCAAGAATAATTGCCATTAAAACACAGAAAGAAATATAAACATGAAAACAGAAAGTTTTAAATGCTCTTTTTCCCCCATTAAAATATCTTTTTGATTTTTTTTTCTCTAGATAACACACTCCAGCAATTATGCCAGGTGTGATTAAAATCAATTATCTTCTCCTTGAAAAATTCAGAGAGGGTCAGCCACCCACCTCACAGCACTGCTGACAGATGCCTGAAAAAAAAACAACCAACCCAAACCAAAAAACCCAACATTTCAGTTCAACAACACTCCTGGAAAAGACAGACCATGTGTTCTTCACCTCAGGGTGAAGAAGAGAGGAAGCCTCAACTATTTAACAGACTCAAAAATTTGGAAGACAATCCTCAGTGCCACATGTGGCAGCAAGGGTTACTTCATTCAAGCTAAAACAACATGTTAAGAGCTTTTTTTTCCTCCCACTGAAACATTACTTAATGGATGAATCAAGGAGAGCAACCCTGAAGGGCAAACTTCTCTTAACTGTGGAAAAAGCATGTTAAATAAGTAGTACAACACTTCTGGGATGCATTCAGCATGTCCTGGCTGCAGGCCCAGGAACATAAATCCATTCCTTACACTGGATTGAGTTTGCTTCAGTGTTTCCACTGGATGCATTCCAAAGCCCTGTCCATCCCAACAGCAGCATGTCCACACCCCTCCATCCATCCTTTTTCAAGAGTCTGGTCAACTAAAACTTCTTGATTGCCCCAGAGTAAGTCCAGGCCTCAGAGCTTGTCATGCCCAGTTAGTAACTCATGAGGCATCGCCAACATCAATCCAGGGAACCTGGGCTGCTCTCACATATGGGCACTGTTCAGAACAATCTCAGCAAGAAGGAAACATCTTCAGCCCATGACACCATCGATTACACTCAACAGCAGTGGCAGCAGAGGGAAAACAAAGATTTCTCAGGGGAAGAGGAGTCTGAACTCACGTTCGTGCAGACAGACTCATCATCCCCTTTTCTTGGATTTCTTATTATAAGAGAAAAGTATAAGCAAGATCCCAGAGGATCAAAAGACAAAATGTCAGTGTCAGATGATTCATGACCGCCCAGTTCCTCTTCATTTCAGGAGTGACAAAGTAAAATAAATTAAACCCAGCTGACTAAAACAAGCCATCCTAATTCATGGATGAACCAGGAGAATCAAAAGCGTATGACAGTGTTAGCAGGAAGGCCTTCTTTTACATGCAAACAGCCCTCACTGTGTAAATGGCCAATTAATTTATGGGAGCCAGATGTCCCTGTTTAGGGCTGTTGTTTACCTTACTGCTCTGCCCTTTGATGGATTGATGGATGTCACCATTTTTCAGCAGCGAGTGAGCAGCAGGGCCACTGCCTCCCAAGCAGAAAGCCCTCGCTATCCCAAACCTGATAATTTTCCTTCTCCACAAACTACATTCTCCTATTTCCAGACTTGGTTTGTAGTGAAACATGCTTCCCTCAGTAAATGAAATGAAAAATGATCCTCCTGCTTTTAACAAATTTTTGTATGGAAATGAAAGCCAGACTCTCCCCATATCACAATGGGCAGAGGCACTGGTTCCAGAGCTGCACCACAGAGTGCCAGCACTGCCAATACAAATATTCAACACAGGAAAAAAGCTTGCCCCAAACATATTGCCTATTAATATTTAATAGCAATAAAAATATGAAAAGAAAAAGAATAAAACAAAGATTCATTAGGTATGAATCACAGCATCAACATAATAAGCAGAGCAAATTTTTCTTTAAAGAAGATACGCTAAAGTTGTCCAGAATCAGAACCTAGTTTTATATTTGCACTAGGCTATAAAGTAAAATCCAAGTCTAAAGACAATTGGAACACTATAGGAGCTTGGCAGAAATCAAACTCTTCTAACCTCCTCGGCTGACAAATTAAATCCATAGATAAACATAATCCATGTGATAAACAAAAGAATAAAAGCAGCTAGAAG
The DNA here is from genome assembly GCA_013400515.1 of Erpornis zantholeuca. Classification (NCBI taxonomy): domain Eukaryota; kingdom Metazoa; phylum Chordata; class Aves; order Passeriformes; family Timaliidae; genus Erpornis; species Erpornis zantholeuca. The sequence goes on along the minus strand of VZTN01025585.1, from coordinate 608,740 downwards.
TAGAAACTAATTAAGAGATGCATTGTACAGTGAGAATGTCCACATCCTGTGCAAACCATTTTTAGCAGCTGCTCAGCAGTTTAATATGCAAACTGAACTTGAAAAAAGAGAAAAGGTGAGTTGCCACAAAATATCAGTGTCCTTGTGCTCTATCATGATTAAAGATCAGTGCAGACTGCCAGCTGCTCTCTTCGTGCTCTCATGCAGCAATGCAGAAAACAAGAGTTCAAGAAGGGGAAAACTTATTGTCTCTCATCCACCAAAACAGATAGGAGATATCCCATCAGTGTTGGTGTACATTTGTCCCCTAAACACTCATCTGCAGTAGATTCCCAAATCAATGTGCTGCTCCAGCCCGCACTGCAGTCACAGTGCTCCCAGCAGTGCCCTGGGAACAGCAGCAGCTGTTCCAGCTGTGCCAGCTGTTCCAGCTGTGCCAGCCTTTTGGTTACCCTGCCCCTGATAAGGAGTGAGCTGCAATCCCCTAGTCCTGAACCACTGAAATACAGGAACTTCTCCCTCCAAGTGGTTTTCTACCCTTCTCTCCTCATTTCAGTTTGTTTTGTTTTGGTTTTTGTTGGTTCGTTTTTGTTTGTTTGTTTGTTTGTTTTTTTGTTTTGGGGTTTTTTTTGTTTTGTTTGTTTTGGTTTTTTGGGGGGGGTGTTTTTATTTTGGAGTATAAAAAGAGAGAAAGGAGCCTGGAACACTGAAGTTCACACATTCTCCACACATTCTCTAGTTTTACAGCTTTTTGGTTTTGTTCATCTTTTGTTTAGGGTATTTTTTTTGGTTTTTTGTTGGTGTATGGGGTTTTTCCTTTTTTTTAACGTTGCTTTTCTGTTTGCTTACTGATGTTATCTATGCTGTGCTTCAACAGATTTTGATCTCAGATTCCTTTGCAACTGTCAAAACACCCACTTTGAAGCAGGCAGCAAGGGAGGCTGTTTGGCACCTGTACGTCATGCTTGGAATCTTAACAAATACCTCAGAACACTGAAGCCCTGGACCTGAAGCCACCCCACATCCCTCCCCCCAAAACACTACAGAGTAATTTACCACAGCACATCCTGCTGAACAGCGAAGGTAATCTCTCTTCAAAAGCCCAAACTTGCAAGTGTCTGTGCAATTTATTTCCTTGATTAGTTCAAATTTTTCCCAGTAGTCTGTGTAAGAAAACAGTATAATTCATGGCTGATTCTCAAGGCTTTCAGGTCAGATAAAGCTTCTATTGCTTCTAATCTGTTTGTAGTAAGAGCTGATAAATTGAACAGAAACAAGATTTGAGCCTAACACTAATAAAGGAGCGCTTGATAACAAGCTCCATCAATCTGAGTGATGTTTCCACTAAAGATGATGCAGCTCAGATAGGAGAGACCTAAGCCTCAGTACAACTTTATATACCTGCTCACTTAAGTGGCATTCATGGGGATTAACACAAACAGCTTAATTTCTTTGTATGATCAGAGTATTACTTAATACAGATCAGTTTTCCCATTTTTTCCTCTTGCTACTTGTACATGGATTTCTGCAACTACCCAGTCAGTGCAAAGCACCAATTGCTAAGAGAAGAAAACCTATACTCATTTTTTCCCACAGACTTCCAAGTTTAAAGATCAATTTTATATTGTATTTTATTCTATGGATTTTCATCTGTTCCATCTTCAGTTTGAAATGTTCTCAGCAGTGAACATCTGTTTGAAAATCTCTTACAAAACCCCACTTAGTCTATGGCCCTTTAATCAAAGAAGGGTGAGGGTATTAAGAATTTAAAATAATATATCCAAGTTTAAAAACAAATACATGTGTTTTCTATTTGAGAATGTGTGTTATTACTTTCACATTCTGACCTGTTAAGTACACATGCTCCACCACAAGTCTCTCTGGAATTTTGGCAAGAACCAGCATTTATTTAATAAAAGGTCTTATTAATCGTAGGATTGTATCGTTGATACTTTGCATTTACACAGCACATTACATTTTCAAAGCACTCCAACATTAAATAATTCAAGCAGCCTGTTTATTTGCATAGATGGATGCACACAATTGTAAAGGAAATTATGAAACGTGTTCACATGTTTCTGTCTGAAAGGAGTTATAAAAACTAAATTCTTGAGTAAATTGAATAGTTCACTATTTTTGGCACCGCACTATGAGAGAAAGCCTCAAAGCAAAGCAAAACTATTCCAGCATGTTTGATAAGGGTTTGAGAGTGGGATTTCTCTCACCTGCCTTGACTTCCCTTTGAAGGAGAGTTTTCCATTAGAGTTGTTCATCCCAACCCCTTTATAGTCCAAGGAGAGGATCTGTGACAACCTCTAGAGAGTCCCCTGTCCCCAGGAGAGCTGCTTCTCACCCGGGACTTTGATCAGATCTCTTGTGGACTCAGACCCAGGGAAGAAGTACTTTTAAGGCAGATGAATCCAGCTCAGTGTCTGCCCACCTCTGGCCCATTTCATTGGACAATATTAACTAGAAAGATGAATGTAGCATGTAAAAGGACCAAGGGCATTTTGTTGTTATTGAAAGGCACCAGTAAAACAGGCATTGCAAATTATTCTGAGCCAACCATTTGCATAGATTATTTACAAACAAGGGGGGTCTTGATTCCAAGATACAAGCAAGATTTTAGGAGTCCAGAAACCTTAAGGGTCTTATATGCACCCAGGTACCTTACATCTGTAGTTCTAACTTTTGGAAATTCTTCCCTTATTTTGATATGAAAAGACTTCACTTCACAAGCAGACAAGCAAGACCAGATCCTGGGTCAATGTAAGAGACAACCACTTGTTCTGCTATGTGATTTTAAACTAAGACCAGGAAATAACACCTGCAGCTGACTGAATTTGAGATTATATTTTTTTATTCTATAGGAGAAAACCATGATTTTAAAAAATCACCCAACCAAAAAAGCCCTGATGTAACTTCAGATGCCAGAGTTCCATTGAAATTTATTGAAGAACTATAATATCTGGTTTGGATGGCACAGCTACACAAAAAATAGCTGAAACAAAACTCAACTTATAGACATATTTTGGGAAAAAAAAAAAAAAACAACACAAAAAACCAATCTTAATTCTAATCATAAAATCATTACTGGATTATTTTAGTGAAAATAAAATCCAGTGAATACCCGAACCAACCACCTCAAAATTTGCTGACATGAGGTTTTTACTAGAGCTACGATTTGAGTGCTGCCTACCTGCGTGGGAGCAAGGTGCTGCTTTAAGCTGTTCCCCAGCTGTGCAGTGATTTGCCTGGGCACATGCTCACATGCCATCACAGCAGATGGTCTGCCAAACCACAAATCCAGCGTTCCCCATGGCGGTGAACAGCGCATGCCATGGCCATGAGCAGGATCCTGCGCTGCACGAGGGCGTGCAGGGCTGGGGGAAGAGGGTGTCACACGGCTCTGCTGTTGGCAGTCCTGCTGACGCACATGATAGCATTAGCAAGAAGTTGAAACATGAACATGTGTGGGATGACTCTCCTCTTTATTATTAACCCGTGTCCAACAGTGGGGAATAGGGAGAATGCTTTTCCCAGGTTGAGAAGATCATGTCTTGAGCACTTGCACCAACTCTCGTGATCACCCTGAGACAACTGTAGGAGCTGTGCTGAGGGGAGCAGCATTTGCACTCTTTCCTGGCTAAAAACCCAAATCATGCCAAGCAAAATAGCCAGGGGACTCTTTCTGCTCTTGGGCAGGTACTTGAAAACATGCAAGAACTCTCTATTCAGTGGCTCTTCTCTGTCCCGTAAATTTCATCGCCCTTTTCGCCCTCCTCTGCACACTTCAAAGGTCCTCTGTCTCCTTTGGAGAAGGGAGGAGACACACATACTGTCTCAAGATGTAGGTGAGCCCAAGATGTCTCCAGTCTTTCCCAATCATTACTCATTCATCTCCCACACACAAGCCTATTTTATTTATCTGCACCACATTTTGTCTGTCATTTTATCGCCTGGCATTCAGCAGCTGCTGGGTAATTACAACATGGACACACCACATGTATCTTGTCATTAGAAAACAACCCCCAAAAACCCCACATAGTGGAGCAAAACCCCAACCCAACCACACCCAAGCTCATCACAACACATGTTCAGCTTTAACTTCAACGAAAGCTCCCTGGAGAGCTATGAACAGATGTGTCCTCCAGGCTTGTCCTGGTTTTATAGAAGCTGCTTAGTCAAACACCCCACCACACCTTCCAAGTTACTTTGAGAGCCATATCTTAAGGAGTTGGAGGAAGGCTGGTCAGGAAGAGACAAAGGAAGGGCCAAGATTGACCAGACCCATGCATTTTCAGAGAGATACTTTACAAAAACCACAAGATTATTGTTTGGGACGTTAAAAGTTGTCTACACAGAAGTTAACTCCTAGATGCATAAATATCACAAGAATTCATCAAGCTGATGGCACATCTCACTTTCTTCAAAGTTCACAACTGGAATACATCCAACCAATACATTCTCCAAGAAGTTTGAGTCTCTTACCCTTTCTTATTTCCAAGAAAAGAACACTCATCTTTCACTCATACCATACCCACTTCTCCCCTTCACACCACAGGATTACAGTGGTTTATACCATAGAGGGTTTTCTAACCTCCATTTTTCAGTTTATCATCACAAGATCTAAAAGCAGCTCAACTTCTATGCAAGTCCACAGACCTCATTTCTCAGTGTGGACATGAAGGTGCACTTCAGAGCAACAACATTCCTGCTCCAAAATCTAACAGAAGAATATTTGCAGAAGACTTAAAACCATGCAGTTGGATCATGTCCTCAATAGGAAACAAAGTCCTGAGTAAATAAACACACATCTCAAAGTGTTTCTACTTTTTTTTTTTTTGTTGAAAAAAACCCCAAAAACTAAACACCCCCCAAAGCAATTTTCCAGACTACCTAATCTTGAAATAACTAACAGTACCCTGATGTCCTGGTGATATTCATCATGGAGAGAAGTCTGAGATCTCCACTCCCAGGGCGCTACTACAGCTGCCATGAAGAGCACAGCTCCAAGGGAAGGACTGTCAGAGGTTTACTATTAATTTGACCCCAAGTCAAATCATCATCATTTTCTCATTTCTGGAGACAGGGTAGGATGTTGTATATACCAAAACCTCCCTAATTACTGTGGTTTCCTTTTGGATAATAATCAGGAAAATATACGAGTCCATGAAATATAAATGGTAAACAACATGCAAAAGGAGGAAAAAAATGGGAGAAGCACTCATATTGTTGCTCTTATTTGTGTATGTAAGAGCCTCCTTCTGGGACTAGAGCCATGGTAAAATTCCATGTTTACACTACTTATGAAATTCAAGGATAGAGAGAACATATGATTGGACAGATTCCTTTAAAGATTTTATTACTTTGAGTCTTGGTCTGGTACAATCATGAAGATCTTCCCAAGCGGAATCAATAAAGGCTTTACAGCATCCTGGATAGTTGGCAAGTTTGTTTTTATCTTCTTCCTGGCTTTGTTCTGCTTCTCCCCCTTTGAAGTTCATCACAGAATTGAAACATTTTGGTGCTTGATGGTACTAGTCAAAAAGATTCTGCTGCACGTTGGTAATAAAATCCACCAACCCTTTTAGAAAAGAGGGCTGTGCATAAACTAAGGATAACTATTAGAGCAGTCATTGATCCCTCTCCCTTGTCTGCAGGGGAAAATAGCCACTACTGACAAGCTGCAAAAGACAAAATGGGTTTGCACTATGGAGAGGAAAAGTGCCAGCAGAGCTGCAGGAGCAGAGTCCAAATCCTTGTGCCCTCACAGCACCAGCCCCTTCTCCCGTGCAAACCAGCAGGGCCATCAGAGGCAGCCAGCAGCTGAACATTAAGTTTCACACTACACAAAACATACAGCTCAGGAGATTTGGAGCCCCCAAATAATATGTGAGCACCTGTTCCTGGGGCAGACTCATGGTGCATCCTGCTCATACCAGCGCGCTCACGGGGGGATATTGTTTCGTTGCCATATGTACCAGCCATAAATCACAGCCAGAGCCTTTTAGTCAGTGTTGTTAGCACTGAGTGCTGCATTTACATCTGCAAACCGCAGAAACAGTTGTGGTGCTAGCAGCACACAGTTCCCTCACATGCTTCCAAATAAAAAAAATAAAAAGAAAAGCGGGTTTAAACAAGTAACATTACCTAATGGGCAGAGTCAAGCCCAGAGCCCAGATTCCTCCCCTTGCTTTTGATCTGCTGCTTGTATTTAAAGACCTCCCAGGTTACAGAGCTGTCCCCATCAAGAGGCTGGAGAATGACAGCTGCAAACCTCATGCTGCCCATCAAACCCAGCACAGACTTCAAGAGCTCATGAGAAGAACTTTGCTTATTTTTGTTGCAACACACAATATTTTTCTCCTGTGTTTATTCTCCCAACTCCTCCTCTCTGTGCATGTGTAATTGACCTCTCCATTGACTCTTTACTACTCTAGAAAACTGCTGCTGAGACCACGAACCATGGATTATATTACTAACACTTAAATGCCTGCTAAAGCAAGGAACAGTCATGACCGCTCAGTTCATTCTTAAAAACTCCTTCTGATGTTCAGCACCAGGAGATCCATTAATGAAAAGGAAGGATCACCAGACTCATAGAAGACAAATTGTTTCCTCTCTGACCCTTGAGGAATGACAGCTCAGTCCTCAGCTGTAAGTGTCCTCAGGAGAGAGTGGCTTCAGCAGCAGGGGTGTCTGCAAGATCTGCTGTGGCATCACAGAGCAGCAATGACAGCCACAGCAGCTGTGCCAGTGCCTTTCTCTCCAGCTCAACCCCTGGCTCCATGTTAGATATCCTCAAAACCCAGCAACAAGTGGGGAGAAGTCCTGGTCTCCTTTTTCCAGAATAAAACAATATTTTCAGAGGAGAAAAGAAATTTATCAGCTTTGGGAAGTGAGCATACCAGTACTATCCATAAGGGAAATCCATCACTCTCTTTGGAAAGTTGGGATCTTATAGCCTGCCAGGCAAATTCTACCCTTATAAGCACTCGTATTTTTTGGAAGTCCAGTGTTACCCTGCCCCAGCTACACACAGAAACTACAGCAAGTACTGCACAAACACAGTGCAAAGGTGTTACCCAAATCCCTTACTCAAAAAGCTCTCAAATCATGAAGCAACAGCCCAACCAAACCAAGACAGAAGCACAAAACCTCCTAATGATCAATGAAGTAAAATTGTCCCACCAGCCAAGACTTTTCCTTTATTTTTTTAAAACCTTCAGAGATTTATGAGTGGGACTCAGAATGGGAATGATGGGATGGTTTTGCAGATGCCTACGTGCAGCTGCTCCCAAGCATGAAGGTGCTTGTTTGAACTAAAAGTGAGAATTGGGCAATAGAAGCACTGGCAACAGCTCTGTGTTATTTTTGATGAAGAACATTTGTTTTTCTATGGAGGTACAACACAAACTGAGGTAATGCTAAATGTATGTTTGAGGTAATGCTAAATGTCTATGAGATGATTTTAGAACTCTGCATCTAAGAACTTGACATAATTTTTTTTTATATACAATTAGAAATAAGCTTTTACAATGCTGACAGTCAGGTGTAACCTAATGTGGGATTCTGCATTTGAGAAACCAACAGAACAAAAAACCCCTTCTTTTAAGACTTTGGAGTACTTTACACAAAATCTTCTTTAAAAAGCATTCAGTACAAGGCCACAGGAGAGCTCATCTTCAGGGATATTGAAGGAATACCAGTGATTACTAACCACTCCTTTGGAACACCACAATTAAATAACAAAAATCCCATACAATTATAGTCGTATCTATATGAACACAAGATCAAGAAGGTGCATCCCATTAAGAGGATGCTGTGTTAGGCAGAAATGCATCCTACTCCTCCAAAAAGTCAATGGCAGTTTGGCAGCTGATATGCTTGTGACTTGGAAAGTCTTTTAGTAAGATAAAGCAAATGTCTAATTTAACACAATCGCCAAAACTGTTCTTATCTGTTCTTACTAAACCTTAAGCTAATGGCTTACACATGTCTGCTCAATAGCAGTGCTCAAAAAAGCACACTACATGCAGCTCTCTTTTTTCTAGGTCACAATACAAAAATCGTAACAGAAGGAAAAAGAAAGGAAAATCTTCTTGTAAAATAAAGAAGCCTGGGATATTTCAGGCAAAAAATATGTGGAACTAAGTTAAGTAATTCAATCCAGGAGACAAACCTGCACAGCAGACATCCGATTTATTACTCATACAGGAGAACTAACCAAAATTCTAATTGAAAAGCCTGCTTCCCTATTATTTCAAACCATGAGGAGGCAATGAAAAAAATGGAAATAATAATTTCCAAATTTTTTTTCCAGTAGTTCACTGGAGTTCTCACAAGATCACTAAGTATATGGCAAAAAAGCTTCATTAGCACTTGGGAAAACATCCTTGTAAGGTAAAACTCTCTGAGCTTCAATCTGTCAGCACCCACAGGGCAGGTGCACCCACCACAGCTTGGGAGCAGGGATGCAAAATAAACAAACAATTGCTATTTGCAAATACTTACACTAAAAAAGCAAAAACCCTGAGGACCATCCTTCAGAGCATTTTGTTAAACTTGCATCCCTGCAAGGTGGGAATGACTGGGCAGCCTCAGCTCCCCTCCTGGGGCAAAACAGCTGCAGCACATCAGCAAGGCCACCTCTGGCCATGCCAGGACCTCATCACTTCCCAATCCACCCCTAAACGGAACCTGCACAGATGTCAAACAGCCAAACAACAGCCAGTCTTCTAAAGAGGCAGAGGTGTTTAACCTGGGAAGGTTCTCTTGCCAACACAAAAGGGGTTGGGCATGCACGGAGAGGGCAAACACCTGGAAGTCATGGCAGCAAATGCTGTGTGCAGCACAGGAGGATGCAGATGGGCTCTTGGATGGGGCCAGCCAAGAGCAGGCTGCTACTGGAAAACAGCCTGTCCTGTTCTTCAACCCCCTCTTCCCAGCCAGGTACCCTGGACCCTGGCACATCCTTCCCCTTTACCTTGTCCACCACCTCATCTAAATGGTTTTATCTTGGACAGGATCACACATTGGCACATCACAGTGTCTGAGTAAGTCTTAGCTTAAACCAAGGCTCAAACTGAGTAAGGCCTCTTCCATTTCCAGTCATGTCCTGATGAACCAGGAATGCTTTGAGAAGCTGCTCAGAAGCCTTTTCTGATGCTGTGGGCCCTGTTGCCCAACTCCTGAATATTTATATAGAAAATGTTTTAAAATACCCTCTCATACAATGAATATCACCAGGAAACTGCAAGAGGACACTTGTAGTTTGAGGCTCAAGTTCTCAACAGCATTTTGCAGTTTTTGATGACAGCTGAAGAGCAAATTAAAGACAGAAACAAGGACACAGCCCCAAAGGTAATCCCTACAAGACCTTTAATAAGCATTGCATGGAATTTCCTGCAGCAGCCACACTGCTCCTACCCAAAACACAGCTCTGAACTCCAAATAGAGTGCCCAGTTCAACACAAAGTTATAATCCCCTTCTGGAAGGGCTGCACATCTATTTTTTTGGCTTTGCTATTAATGAATCAAGCTAGAAATGCTTCTAAGTATATGCAGTCTTCTGCTTTTGTTCCAAGCCTGGAGAGTCACCGCAGGCTTTCGGCAGGCAGGTCCTTAGCACTCCCCAGGCACCCCTGACCCCTCAGCCCTTTCATTTCCTGCCCTGACTTCAGAGATAGCTGGCTTGAGAAAGCAGCAGGACAGGGGAAAAATAAATAAAATAAGATCCCCAAAGCTGGGCCTCCCTCTGCATGCTGCCTGGGAACCCCCAGCACATGGCTCAGGCTCCCTGGGAAGTGGCTTCATAGAGGGGAAAAAAAAAGTTTTAAAAAAAGTTTAAAAAAACAAAAAAAGCTGAGAGTCTTTGAGCTGGTGGTCTGTCAATTCTTGTGCAAAACTGAGCAGGGAAACAACAAAACTCGCAGAGGCAGCATCAGCCATGCACTAACAAAGGATGTGCAGCAATCTGTAAAACCCTTGTCCTGCAGCCTCTCCCCATCAAAAAGGGTATGGGATGGTTTTGTACATTTTCCCCCTCTCCTGTTCATTAGACCACTCAAAGACCCTCCCTTCCAGCTGACATGTAGCACTGCCAGTGAAACCCTGTAAGCACATGAGGCAGCTTTACAGGGGATTCCTGCTGTCCTGGAAAGGCACAGGCACGTTAATGTTAAGAAAGGAAAATGCACCATTACCTCTGGTATTTGAGGTGCTACAAGGCACCCCAGCCCCAGTTCTTTAGACACTGTTGAAGCAAGCTGTGAAGGGGTTTTGTGGTTTTTTCCATGAGCACAAAGCGTGGGGAAAGTCATCTCTGGTGCCATACCACCACCACTGATGTCTGCTCAGCATTAGCAGCACCAGGGGACAAACTCAAAGGCATCACCGCTAACAAGAAGCTGAGTGGTCCCAGCCAAACACTAAAAATGTTTCAGTTTTTTCAACATTAGCAATCGCTGTTGCTTTTCAAAGTCTTATTCTAAAATGGGCGTTTCCCCCACAGACAGCAGTTCCTGGAAGTAGGGCATTGCATAAAAATCTTACTTTCCACCAGAGAAGATTCCCATCCCCACGGCTGAGGCTGGGAAAAGGAGGACCTGAACACAACAGGGGCTGAACAACTTGAAAACACTTCAAAGATACACTTGAACTATGATGAAAGCCCATGAATTTAAGATTCTGTGATTAACAATTCCATGGTTGAAAATCAAAGTCCTTCTTCAACAAGTTAAAATTCAAATACAAGTGTACAAATACACATTTAATAAATACTAAATATGAATTCTGTCCTGCAACATTTGTGCATCAGGTCTCTGTGTGGTGTGTTGACCCTGGCTGGTTTCAGGGTGCCCACTAAAGCTGGTCCATTACTCCCCTCCTCAGCTGGGCAAAAAAGATACAGCTAAAGGCTCAGGGTCGAGATAAGGACAGGGAGAAATCACCCACCAATTACTGTCATGGGAAACACAGACTGAGCTTGGGAAATCAGTCACAGCCGTGACTGTCACTCTCCAGGCGCTGATGCAAAGAGGTTTGGGGGAATACCAGGGGAAAGGAGGGAAAGTGTTGCAGGACAGCAGAAAAGACAGCCCTGATCAATATTCTGCAGTTAAATAGGAGGCACTGGGAATACCACACATTCCACCATTTCCTTACCTTCTATTCAGTAGAAAAATTAGGTTTTTTCTTTCTATTCCTTTAAACATTATCTTCAGGAAAAAGCACACTTCCTCAGCATGGCAGCACCATGAAATGCAAGACATAATCAGAACATCACTTCATCCAAAGCTCTTACTGAGCTATTGAGCAGAAATGCTGGTGCAACGAGTTTAAGTTTAACAATTCCCTTTGAGAGATGGATCCTGAACATCCAATTTCATTTATGTGCCCTAAGCCACCAGCCTCCTCCAGATGAAGATTGGGCAGTCAACAGAAAGGGCTATAAAGAGCTTCCTTTGCAGCAGAGCACTCTCAGCACAGATGAGATTATTTTTTTGTAGGTCACATCAAAATCAAAGCAGTTTCCCTCCTTTAATCCAAAACATGGGCAAGGACAGGAAATGCCACACAACCTCCAAACTCACCCTAGCTGAAGAAGAGACAGGAATCTTTACTTGAAGGCAAAAGTAAACATAATTTTTCCATCCTTGTCATGGAGATTAAAAGTAGGACAAGAATTGCTTGTTGCTGTTTCTCTGCCCTGCAGCACCTGACCTGCCCAAATTCCCCACATGGAATGCTGACTTGTCCCATGCTGGTGAGTGTTCAAAGCAGGGCTGAGCCCAAGGGAGAAAGGGCTGGTGACCACAAGGCTGCACCCTGGAGGCAGAGAGAGCTGGAGAGCAGAGGGGTGGCTTCCTCCAGCACTACAGGAAGAGAGAGCTGTGATATGGAAAGGAACCATGATGGAGAAGGACAGCCAAGAGTCCCAGGGAACACCTGCATGGTGCTACATGCATGGACAGTGCTACCCTTGGGGACACTGAACCTCTTCCAGCAGCAGAGACAGACCCCTGACCATTCCCAAACCACTGCAGACACAGATGCATTAAGCACCATATCAGCTCCCTGGTCATTGTGTTATCCTAGACAAGACATTTCTTTCATTTAAAGCGTACAACTCTCATCCTCACCTCAGATGGGAATTTCAGAGTTTCAGAAGAAAATGCAAATAGGTCATATTCAGTATGCAAAACAAAGGCAAATCTCCAACCTGATTATGTTTCCAACATGTAAGCCTTACAAAAAATCTAGAAATGAAAAAATCCTTAAAACTCCTGACATTATGGTTTAGGGTTGTTTGTTTATTTTGCAATAAAATGTTAATTATTTGAATTGCTAGAAACAATTCTGGAGTGTCATGCAAGCCCCAGGCTGCTAACCAGCTGTTGCATAGGTTGTAGTCAGCTTAATAACCAGCAACAGGCCAAGAAACAGCACCTGGTTGATGATGCTGACATAAAACGAGGCACTTCCAGTTCTGACACCCTGTGGGTCTTTGATGAGACTCTTGTCTCACCCTTTCCAAGTTAACTGCTTGTTTTCACTCTGCAACCGATTTTGTGATTAGCTCCTTAACACATCAGGGTCAGCAAGGACAAGTCTGTCAATCCACCAGAGCTGATAACGCTGAGATGGTTACCTTGAGCCTGGCTTCTCCAAGTTTTACTGAGTTTGCTGCCACTCCACCAGTGACATGACCAGAGAAATCCATGCCATCCACACTGACTTTTTAAGAAAGCTTTCTGCTGCACAGAATCCTTACTTACTGTGTTTTGAGAACAGCACATCTTCCCTCTCTGTGGAACTCAACTCATGCACCCTTGTCAAGTGCTGTGGTTTATTTATAAAGTGAGTATTGCTTAATATTGCTATGCCATTATAACATTATCACACACATGCGGGAACTAATTTACATAATGTTATCTCATGGTTATAAATAGTTTTTCTATACTACACTCAGGCTTCCCAAATTTAGGTGGTCTTGAGGGTCTTCTGTGATGAAGGCTCAAAGTCTTCCTTGCATCTGAATTTTTCAACTTTGTCTTTGGAGCATGCATAGTTATGATGTTCCTTGGTCTTTCTGATCTAACCAGTATAAAGTCTTCATTTTCTGGTTAATTGGATTTACATTTGCCAATTTCTCATTAGCACATCCTGCTGCTTCCCAATATAACTATACTTGTCTACTTTTGAAACTATTCACCTGGTGAGTTTCCATTTATTTAAGCATTAAGCAACTAGTTAACCATATATGAGCTATTACACTGTATAAAAAGTTTGATTCAGGTTATATAGGTAAGAAAGTTATGATTCAGGTTATATTGGTATCATATAACCCAAGCTGTATAAGCATCTTGTAACTTTGACCCAAGTTATATAGGCATCACCACAATCCTATATAGTCAGAATATTAACATTTTTGAAAATTTGACTATTTTCCATGCCAGCATGCCAATGTCTGGAACAAAGTAAGCAGAAACCTAAACAAGAGACTGAGACACGGGGCTGCTGTCACTCAGTGAGACTGAGAAAAGACTCTAAAGGCCACTGCAGCAAAGATTTATTTGAAACGAAAGCAAAGCCAAAAAAAGACAAATCATTAGTAGTCACTTACAAAAGGTTCAGAGAACTTTATACAAAAGAGAAACTCAACCCAAAGTCAGCTCCTAATGACAGAAATTCCTATGAAGAAAAGTTCTTTGTGCAAAGAGCAGAGAAGAAAGATTCCTGTGTCACTAAACCTTCATTCTCCAGCTTTTCACCAGTCGGAAAACACCTCATTAACAGTTAATGTCTACATAATGATTGTATTTTACCGGCACCTGATTTTTCTAGTCTTTCCCAGCCTTGTCAGTAGACATCACAACTTCCATCACTGCACTGTCTATATAACCTGTCTGTCAATATTCCCACATTTCAAGTACAGCTCCAGAGCATCTAAGCCCTCCTTGTCCTCTAACGACAGCCACTCATGTCCCACTTAAGGCTGAAGCTTACCATTTGCAACTAGGTATCTTTCAAATCCCTATAAAATACCTAATATTTAAAAAGTAGCAGACAGCACAGATGCAGTTTATCTGCCAATGAACAATCCAGCCTTTCCCCTTTGAACTGCTTTATTTCTCCATGGGCAAATTGAACTTTCCATTGAAAAACACTAAATCAAGCTTGTTGAATTTATACTCTCTTCTCGTGTTAGATCTCTCTCCCTCCCTTACCAAACTACTCTCCCATAGGCACTGTGACATTCTCTGGTGGTGACAGGTTGTTGTGTCACCACAGCTTCTCACTTCTCACTCAGGAAATTCAAAAACAGCTGCTGACACAAGCTGGGACAGTTGTACACTCACTCAGTTCAATACAAACTGCTTCTTCATTGCAGCTTCTCAAGAGTAACAAATGGATTAATGGAGAAAGTGGGAAAATTCAAACCTACATGCCTCTGGCAGAAATGAAATCCAAAAGAAAGGACAAAGAGATGCTTCCAGGCACATTTGTTCCTGGTCATGCTTTCACCATCATTTGGGATGTGCACTGGGAAAGAGATAGATTGAACAAAGCTTTGACACGTGCTGTAAAACATCAGCACCTGCACTCAATACTTCCCAAAATCCCAGGTATATTGCTCTATTCTCTACTCTAATACACACAGAAAATGACAAAGCACCTTCTGTGCAGCCATGCAAGGAAGAAGACCTCACTTCAGCTCCTCCCTGAATCCACAGGCTCTAGTGGTCTGGGTTTGCCAGATAAGCTCTGAGCAAGAATGTGAAGCCTGGGTGCTGCTCCAAACCCAAATCTGAAGTCTGCTGCTGGCCCATCACTGCTTGACTATTTCGATCTGTGATGGATGACTTGCCACTGCTTAGAGTCTTACAGAGGAGATTAGATACCTCTCCAAAATGAGATGTTTTAATCTGGTTTCTGGAAGAAACCCTGCACTGGGAGGTATGAAACACAGATTTAACCACCCTAATAATTCTTTTTGGCCTTAAAAAAAATTTCTAATCTGTAATCTGGGAGTGTTTGGCATCTGTTATCCAGAGCTGAGATTACAACCATGCTGCTCCTTCGCAATCACATAAACCTACATGAAAATCTCACAAAGGAAAAGAGGTGATAAATATGAAATGCTTAATAACTACTGACTTGCTGGTCAGCAGATGGCCACTCCAAACTAGAGTGCATCTGGAGTTCTTTTCTTCCAGAAATCCAGACAAACCTTGACTAAGCAGCCACCAGACATCTGCATCACACACCCAATGCCTCAGAGGGTCCCATGGCTCCATCCCTGAGCACCCACTGGTGAGGACAGGGAATCCTCACAACCCTTCCTCTACACAGCTTGGGGCAGTGCACACTCCTACCCAACACACCAAGGACACACTGACCTTCATTTGAGCCAAGATCAGATATTCCCTATTGCCTTCCCTCAAAAGAGGAGCTGCGCAAGACTGCAGCTCACATGAGCTTCATCTAGTGAAAAATTACTAACACCAGCTGAAGACAAATTAAAAACCCAAGAGTACACATGACTGCTTGGACTTGTAGATCCCTAAAGTCACCTTTGCACCACCATAAATGGTGCAACATGAGAGCTGGAGAGGGACTGCTGACAAGAGCATGGAGTGACAGGACAAGGGGGAATGGCTTCACACTGACAGAGGGCAGGGTTTGATTGGACATGAGAAAGAAATTCTTTACTCTAAGGGTAGGGAGGCCCTGGCACAGGCTTGCCCAGAGAAGCTATGACTGACTGGAATTGTTCCAGATTTCTGGAAGTGTTCAAGACCAGATTGGATGGGGTTTGGAGCAACCTGGAATAGTGGAAGGTGTCCCTGCCCATGGAAGGGGTGGAACAAGATGATCTTTAAGGACCCTCCCTACCCAAACTATTCTGTGATTGATTCTACAAACTGGATCAAAAAGTTCCTCTTGGAGCCAGCCAAACTCAGCTAAGCCTGCATGATGATACAGAACCTGCTTCTTCCAATATGTGGGCTAATTTTGATCATCCAATGTAGGATGACATTAGGTGCCTCAATATCTGCACCTACACAAAGTCCCATTTCTTTCCTCCAGCTGTTTCATTCACACAATCACATCCATTGCCTGCCCAGTTCAACACCTTTAACCCACTATCAGAAACGTAATTTTGAGTTGCAGGGAGGCTCTGAAGAGCTGATGAGCCACATCATGCCTTCCTTGACCCCTACTGAACAGGGAGAAGGCTCAGAGATGCTGAAGTTCACTTGTTATTTCACAGCTCTGATTTTGAGCTAACAAAGTGGAGCCCTATTACTGAAAGTTTAATTATATTAGTGCCTGTACAGCCATAGATAGTGCATTTATCCATCTAGATTTAAAAGGCTTAACATTACATGGAGGAGGAAGAAAGGCAGAAGACCACATCAAAGGGACAGCAAGGGCTTTGTTTCACATTAATTAGCAGGAAGACTAATGCCAAACGTGCAAACAACACTGAAGAAATTCACTGTGGAGTTACGGGGCTGCACAAGGTGTTACAGCACAAGCACTGTGAACATTCCCCTCCTTTGGGGTGAAATCCTTCTTTCACAGCAGGCAGTGGGAGCTTTGGGGCTCAGCAGTGTAACCAGACAAATCTGCTGGGAGCACCCAGCAGGGCAGGAGACAGAAGACAGACACCAGCAGCCACATCTCTCTATTCACCAAGGGTTGAAGCAGCTTCAAAACACTCCTCATGGCTTCCTACTTAGCTCAATAATCATGGATAAGTGTGGCTTCCAAATGTGCTAAAAGCCTGAAAACCCCATTGAGTTCAGCCAAGCTCTGAGGTTCAGCACCTTTGGGATGAGAAAAAAAAGCCACCAAAACATGATGTATTTTAAAGCAGGCCTTACATGTATTATGCACATTTTGTTCAGGCCAAACCCTGTCCTCCAATGTGCACAATCATCTCTTCTAGAGAACACGAGCATTTATAAACAGTCTTAAAGATGGGCCTTTGATCTGCTTCCCAGTTATTTATTGAGATTCACCCCAGAGAGCAGTAAAATGTAAGAAGTAGTGGGAGAAGGCAGATTTTACATTTTACCAAGTTTAACAGAGCAAAGAAAGCCTTTATGCATTTTAAACATCCTTTACCAGCTCTGTTAAAATACGATCATTGATTTTAGAGCAGAAAAGGTCCAAAGCATTTCTAGACAGTTGGGATGTCTCTGCACATTTGGGAGCCCCTCTGCTCTCTGCCATTCACCTCCAACCCTCAGCAATAGAAAATGCCAAGGGAAAGCAAAAAGATGTATTGTACATAAGCCCAAGCTGCTTAACAAAATCTGCTCCACTAACAAAATTGCACACACACACAGCTTTTGCAAGACCAGAGACCCAAGCAGGGTATTAGCTCTTCATTTATATTCAGCCCTAATCTAACATGTCATGCAAATGGCACAGGAGGGAAAATGAAACCAAAAAACCTTCCCAACCCCTCTCTTACCCCTGAACTACCAGACCATCTGTAGTTTCAAAGAAATTCTAGCAAGCACAGCTCAACATCTGCACCTCATTAAGACCTAATTTGAAACAATTGCTATTCCCTATCTCTCTTGTTTTTCCTGGGTAGAACAGCTTTGATGTCTCCCAGTTGACAAAAAATATAAGAAATAGGCATTAAAAAATATCAACTGGAAGGTAGGAATTCATTCACATGAACAACAGGTATCAGTGTTCAGCAAAAAGAAACCAGAGCCCTGCGCTCTCACGCCTCCCCCAGCCACAACTACTGTACAGAGCAGGCAGATGCTGCCTCACCTCTTCAGAACTCTCCTGCTAGGAGCAATCACCACTCGCTCCAAAGGCACAGCCTCTTCCAGCCTGGGATTGGGAATCGAGGATTCCCTGTTATCCCTGGGACAGCATTACCATGACTTGTCTTGCGATTCTTTGTGACAATTGCAAGTTGGATTTGATATAAGCAAGAAACGGCAGAACAAAATGTGAACCCAGGTGATTAATCTCTTGCAGATATAAACTTCACCTCTTCTTTTCTTTCCTCATACCTCAAATATTATTTTGGATGTCTTCAGAAGACCCACGTTTTTCTCATGATATGTTAAGGGAAAGGCAATTTAATAAAAATGAATTAGTTTCAAGTTCAACACAGTAGATGCCTGCTATTTTAATCAACAGGGCAATGACTTTCCACTTTTTTTTACCTACAAAAGAATACAAGCATGTTATGAAAAATCATCCATCAGCTTCCAAATAATCCATGCAGTTGAAAAGCTGACATTCTACCCATGTGTTTAATCCTATGTGACTCATACCCTTATTCTTACAATGAAATTATTAATACTGGAAAACTGCTCTTTGCTAAGTCAGTCTCTGTAGGTGCCACACATGAGTTGAAAGCTTATGAAGTCAAAGACGGCCTTTGGTTTTCATGCTAAGTCAGCTGGTGACCAAATGGCACACAGAGAGTTTAAAATGCAGATTTCATAAAACAAAGCAGTTGCTTGCCTCTGCAAAACTTTGCCCAAGCAAAGGCTTCTTCAGCTAAACCAGAGGTGGCTGAAAGCATATTTACCATATGGGAATTTCCTGGTTTGTTTTCATCTGAATATGAATAAGAAAGACCGATCCTTGTAGAAGTGTGGAAGAAGAAAGCAGAACTAAGCAGAACAGACTCAAGGCTCAGATGATCTAGAACAGAGCTGCAAGAAAGGAAAAGCTCCCCTCCAGCCAGAAACATGGGGTGGCAGCACAGCAGCAGCACAAGACACAGCCCAATTTGTATTTGGCTCTGATGTTACCCACACCAAAGTCCTGCCTGCCCACCAGCACAGCCACCACTCTGCCTTTCACATTGGAAAACCATTGCAGATGTGGGACTGGCTGGGGAGACACCAATACACACCTGGGCAGGCCAGTGCCCAGCAGCACTGCTGCTCTCCTTGGGCTGAAGCAGGACCCCCCTCCCCTATGCCAGCACTGGTGAGAGGGCACAAGGTCCACGAGCTCCAGCCCAGCAGCCAAGAGCTCACATTTGTCAGAACTTGGGGGAACACCCATTTCATCCCTGCTGCTCCCCACTGCAAGAGCCCCTCTTCCACCCTGACTCTCGCAGCATCAAAAAAGGAAATTACCCTCTTGCACTGCAGGCAAATCAATAAGGAGAAGAGAAGGCATTTCCCTCACAAAATATGGGGAGGGGAAAGGGGCCGCTCAGCACAGGGTCCTCCAGAAAGGGCTGAGGTCTTTGACTCTGCAGCTTCTGTAACCTCAACCCACACATCATCTGTCAGTGGCAAAGGAGATGGGGGAAAGTGGGATGTGTGCTGTGCTTGCCCTAGCTGGGTTTGGCAGAGACCCAAAAATTTAAAGACCAGAGGAAGAGCAACTTAAGGAGATAAGATTTACAAGTAATTGGAAGATCTTCCACCAATTCAACAGACAGGGGACCAGGTCAAAACCAGATGTGAATTGCCAGTAAATTTCTAGCATCCTCTCACCCTCACCTTGCAGAGAGGCTTTTCCCAGAACTTTACACTAATGTACACAAACTTGAGGAGAAAAAAACCCAGTAACAGTGCTTTGGATTAAACCCATCCCAATCAGCTTAATGCAGTTTTTAAGTTGCACATTGAGCCTGCAAACATGTTTTCCCAAGTCATAGGTTATAAATATTTACAATTTCTGCAGTAACAAAATGTGAACAAAAAAACTGCCTACAGCTCATCAGGAAGGATATTTAATGCCAGGCACAAGTCCTTGTACATGCAGTAGTTTCAGTTTCTTCCCCTGTAATGTGTTTCAACACATTATTTAACCTACTGGCACCATCGTGAGAGGAGTTTAATCCAGCACTGTCCTTGGAAAAGGCTTTGCTGCTCGCTCCCAACTCCAGCCCCATCCAAACCTGTGCTAGCCCATTGCCGGTCTGACTGCAGGGTGAGCCAGAATAGAGCCAAGAGAGAATACTGGGGACAAACTGAGAGACCAAAGTGGGATTGAATCCCTAATAGTTCATGCCAACCAAGGGGGAAGAGACAGTAGAGGGACAAGAGCCAGCACAGAGTCGAAAACCCTTTGCTTGCAATATGAGCAGATCTGGTTCACATTGCCTGGGAAAACGTGTTACAGAGAGGTTTCATGATGTGTCTAAACAAACCTAGGAGCAGGATTTCTCCAAGAATGGCCCTTTCACCCTGTCATGGGACTTGGGCAGAGATCAATGCAGCGACCCCCAACACCAAGTGCACTGCCAGGGACAGAGGGACCATTTGCTGGCAGATTGTTTTTCATCAGTTTGCTGCAGTGTGACTCCAGACTGGAGGCTCTCCCTTGCACTCAGGGCTGAGGTGCCTTCACGCATGACCCCATACATCTGTACACATGCATTTGCATGTGTAAACACATCTGCAGAAAAATAAACAGATGAAAGTTGAATCTGGCAGAAGCCTTGGAGATGGTCTCCTTGGAAAGCTTCTTACACACAAATCTGAGCAGGATGCTCCTCCTTGTCCTTCCTCCCCATGGAGACCCAAAAGACACAGAGGTCTAGGAGACCAGGTGTGCTTTAAAATAGAGCATTTTTTAACTGTAGCCAAAATCAGAATGAATACAATCCAACCACCACCTAGAAACAGTCAGCTCGGCCCTGCTAGGGCTGCGCCTGCTCAAAGCTGGCAACAGAATTTGCTGAGGCATCTGGTTTGTCCACAGCTTGAACAGGCATTAAATAAAGACTAATAGCAGAGGCTCCTCCTACCACTATGTCCCATACAAAATTTATCAATGAGAACAGCAAGCTTCCAGGAAACTTGCAGTGTTTCATGAGAGCAAGGACATTTTCAGTTTACATAACTGGATGGACTTCTGAAATCCCCTGTAAACTAGCAGAGGCAATTCAGCTTAGAAGAATCCCCTAATTAAAAGCACTAGTAAACCAAGTCTCACGCATGGATATAAAACAGCCTGAAGAACCAGCAGCTGCTGAAGAAAAGGCAATAAACACCAAACACCCACACACACCTTAATCTTCCTTGCTCGCTGCTCAGCATTTGCTGTCATCTTTTTTCCACTCCTTTTAGGAAAGGGCAAGAATTAACCATTTTAGGACTCCTGTTACTTGGATGTATTTTTCCAATCACTCAAAGTGCACAAGGGAAATTTTTCTGACCACATTTTGTCCTCCCATGACATGGGAACAGCAAACATCCCCCTCATGGCTCCGTACTGCTCAGGGCACCAAGCTGCTCCGAAGGCCAAGAGCATCTGCAAAAGGGTCTGAAAATGTTTTGGGCTGACCCAGCTACACATCACAGCCAGGCATAAAGAAAAAGTTGAGTCCATGACCTCCTTTGGGAGCTGCACCCAGCCATCACATTACAAACAGTGGTATTTACTCTTTTTATTAAACTACTTCTTCAGTGATTAAATAACACTTCTCATTCTCGTGTAGAAAGCAGAAAAGGCACAAGGACTACTGGGAATCACTTCTCCGTAAGACTGGAAGTCTCACACTTGTCCCAGCCCACTGATAGCATGCAGTGTCTCATTTCTAAATTCACCATGTTCAATGGTTCCACTTGCCATATTTTAAACAACAGCAAAGCCACCGTGAAGGATGCTATCATTAGGAATTTATCAAATACAAGAGGAGCTTCCACACAGATACCAGGCAGCACAAAGCCAGGTTTTTATCAGGAACACATTTCCATGGCTCTGGAAATACAGAGGTTTTCCTGATTTTTATGAGCCCTTCATATTCCAAGACAGCTCTTGTAGTCCAAGAGTAAGAGCTACTCCTTTCAGAAACGTTTTGTCCTTTGAGAAAGCTGTGTGCCATTGGATTTACCCTTTAATTTTTTGGATGGTTTACTCTAAATCATGAAGTTTGCTGGTAGCTGTCCTGAGCCATGCAGCTAGTGTCCCAGGAAGCTGAGTGCCACGAGGGACAGAGATACCAGGGACACCAATTGCCTCCCATCAACCACCTACACTGAGTTAAAAATAATAATAATAAAAGTCCAAATATCTCATCAACCCTCTGACTTGTCCTCAGGCTTGAAAAGCAATGCTGGCAACAAGCATCTTCTTCCAAGGAAAGCTGATCTTTCAGCTTGAAAGCTCAGATATGAGCTGTAAACAACTGCTGTTAATTCTCCCCCATAGCCATTTGTTCTCCTCTCTCCAACTCACTCTGCAGAGCTCAGCCACTCTCCTGGTCAATGTGCACTAAAGCCCATCTTGTATGTGGCAGAGGAATCCCTTTGCTTGAATCTACATTTACTATTGCAGCACAAAGCTTTATCATAGCTCCAGACATTGAAACTCACATGCTTTTTTTTGTTTTATCTTCCTTAAAAATCCAACCAATCAAACAAAAAACCCCCAAAATTTTGTGGAACTTCCCCTTCCCAATATCCTCCTCTTCTTCAAGAATTTCCTTGCTATTCCCCCACATCACCTGGGAAATTTGCTCATCCCTGATACTGTTTTTGGCAATTCCATGACATTCCAGGGGAATTTAGCAGCAAAAATGTAGCAGCTCTACTGCCTTACCAGTTATTTGCTAACCTGAATCCAGAACCACTCCATCCTTTCATTCAGCATTACAGCTAGCAGAGCTGCATTTCTCCCACCTTCTTTCCCTGCTTTATTGCACTGCTCTGACAGAACAGAAACAGCACTTTTTGGTCACCCAGAGCACCACATTGACTGTTCTACACCAAAAGCATTAAGGTTGCAAAGAAAAACCACTTTGGACTCAGGATATTCAGCCACTCAAGTGAAGAGCTGGTGGTACAAGCAGCAGCATGGCTACAGCAGTGACTGTCTGATTGTGGAGGGGAAGTCTTTGCATGATGGAAACTGCATCTTCAAAAGCAGGTCTGTGTCTCATGAGCATAGCTACCTACTGAAGCAATGGAAAGATGAGGTCTGTGCCCTGCAAACGCTTTACTGTGCACCATGAGCATCGCCTGAGTCTCGTGAGCCATGCAGACACCACACTTGTCCCATGAGCACGGGACAAGAAATCCTCCACTCAACAAAGCCTGTGCAAGCACAGTGCTAATTACCTCTGTGGAAGTCATTTGTCATCAAAAAGCCCTCATCAGTGCTGCCAAGGCACAAGCTGGAGATGGAATCCCAGAATGGTTTGGGTTGGAAGAGACAATTAAAGGTTTTCTAGGTCAACCCCCTGCCATGGGCAGGGACATCTTCCACTGGATCAAGTTGTTCAGAGGCCAGTCCAACCTGGCCTTGGATATTTCCAGGGATGGCCCATTCACTGCCTCAAAGGTGGTCTCTAAACACAGACATGTAGGGTTTTAGCCACAGTTTTGCCCTTTCTGGCCAAGCCACTTTGGTGAGGGAGACACACTCAGCCCAGGCTTGGCATCTGCTGTTTCTTTCAGCAGACTTTGGCTGTCACCAATGCAGTAATTAGGCTGTCCTGGTAATGGCAAGCACAAAATGCAGTCTATTTAAGATGACTTGAGTTGGCCAGGAAGAATCTCCTCCGGGACCCTCTTGGGAACTTGAGCTCTTCTGGTCTCCAAAAATGATTTTACAACACCCACTCCGATTAAAGAGATGCAAATGCAGCCTGACACTACTGCTTGTGGCTCCTAAGCAACCCAGAGCCTCTGAGTGATGGCACTAATGCCACTGCCCACATGTCAGAATTCAGCACATATTGCACCAAAGTATTTTTAATGGCAAGCATCCAGCTAAGTGAGTAAGGGAAGTGTTTCATGGTCCTGATTACAGCCCAAGTCTTTACCACCAGCAATTTGCCCCCTTTTCAAGTTCTGCCAAATGCCAGGGTTTCAGACTGCCATGACAGTCTAATTCAGCCCCAATCACCACCAGGCAGAGAAACTGGGGTGTAATGCCATTTTTGGTTGGTTTAGAAAATAAAAACCAAATACAAACAACCAAATAAAAACCTCTTTCTTAACATTAAAAGAAGTACTGCAAAGACAACCAGCAACAGCAGCTAAGCACCTATGTCAAACCATACACCACAGTTGTGGTCAGCAGATTGCATAGTACAAGTCTCAGCTTTTCTTTAATGGTCTTTTTTTACCAATTAGGTTGATTAAAAACAGAAGAATGCAATGACTAGTTCCCAAAATAGAAAAGGTTGGGTCAAAGTGACTTTGGCAGGAAAAAGCTGTTGATGGACACAAAGATTTCAGCTCTGCAGAACTTGGGCTTATCAAGTTGTAAATTGCCATTCCAGAATTGGACAAAACCACAGCTGTCTAGTTCAAAAAATTTTACTTGCTCAAGCCATTAAATTTTAAGTACCTCAGCAAGAGAATTTTCTTTAGGAAAGCACAGAAGCAATAGAACCATCTGAACCCATATACTTTAAGACTGCCTTTTAAATCAACAGGGCAAAAGCCATGGATCCAAACAGATCTTAAGGTACTAAACTCAATCCTGTACTTATTCATGAACTAGAACACAAAAAGATTCTCTATATTTCTTTTTTCAAGTTGTTGATGTGGTTCTCTTGAGTACAAAGAGAAGTTTTTTCTACTTCTCTGCTTGTTTATGGACAATTATCACAACTCTGGATTAAAAAAAATAATCATTTACAAAGTCCGGTGTAGGAAGTCCATTCAGAGTGCAAGTACCTTAAATGCCATAATTTTATACCCTTTCATGAAAAGGGCTTCCTTGTACATTTCCCTAAATTTGGTTACATGTGTCACTCCCCTCTTCAGTTTTTAAAAGTGAACATATACTGCTCAGAAAAACACACACCTCAAAGTCAGTTGTGAAGGACTTTGTACTTAATCAAGTATTAATACATATTTTGTGTTAACACAAAGTACTCATGCAACCAGTTCCTCCTTTCTGATGCTTCTATTTCCAACAGAGCACAGAAATAGCAGCTTTTGAAAATATCTGAGTCCAAGCAATGCATGTGAATGTAATTGCTGGGGCACTTTATGTGCTGCAAGGCTGTATTGCAAGATGATTGATTTCTTATGGCTGAAACTGTCATGTTCAGGCAACATTAAGCTTTGAGTTATGGTATTTAATCTGCAATGTGTCACAAGAACTAGATTAAAAAGGACAACCACATATTCATTTCCAATCCTCCAAAAACTCAACAAAAATACACCAAAGGCAACAAATTAGGGAATCTGTGTGTCTCCTTCCCTTTCCTGGCTACAAAATACCACTAAACATGTAACTCATTCTGCTTGAGGAGTCAGAGGAGATGAAATACATAAGTCACTATGGGAATTTATTATTAAAAAGTGACAAGGGGAAGGATAACATTTTCCTCTCAGACCCCCACAGAAGTCTGGGGCTGTGATACAGCTCTGGCTGCATGTGCCAAACTCCCAGGGAGAGTGAAATATCAACCAAAATCAGCTGAACAGGTTTGAAATACCAGCTTATCTTCTTAGCCATCAAATAAGCTCCCCAGTGAAAACATTGCCCAGGACAGCACAGGAAACCAGTTTCTACCCCATCCTAAACCAGGGATTCGAGTCACCAGAGCTGTGTTTTATGGTCTAAGACCAGCTTTGGTTCACAGCACTTGGTAACATAATACGAGGGTTTTCTTTAGGGAACAGCTACTTTCCTCAGATTTCTAGGCTGCATATGAACCCAAAAGACCAGATTAACACATCAGTTAGTTTGTTCAAACCAAAAGCACTGAAAAATTTACTGAAACTTAAACGAGAAACATGTCAGAATTAGGGTATACCAACATCAACGCTGGGCTGACGTACAGTGCAGGAAGAGAATGGCAAAGCAATCTGCATAATTGGCTTTACCAATGGCTGGCTGTGCTCTGCATCTGTCAGTCCCCATCACAGCCAGACAAATGGCTTAATTAAAATGCTCTGATTTCACTTAAATGAAGCATATACCAGATTTCCTCTCAGGTTACCAATTTAAAGCATGAGGATAAAACTCCTCATAGGAACACTGCAAAGTCTAGAAGTGCCAAAACCTATAAGGAATGAGGGAAAGCAATTATCCATCAGTTTATTTAAACTTGTTCTCTGAAAATATTTAAGCAGGAATTTCACACAGAGATAAGCCACTCAGTAAGGCAGGAGGTTATAGTAAAGATATGAGGTATTACATGTGTGCAGGCCTAGGTTACAGCAGAGAGCATTAGGACTAGATGGCATTTCCAATTTAATCCCCTTTTTCAGTTGCAAAGAGTTTTATTAAACAAATTTTGCAAAGGACTCAACTTTTCCACGCACTGTCTAAGCCCAAAGGCAGTTTTCCTTGTAAAACTTTAAGCAACGTTAAGTCAGAGTTATGAGCACCAGAAAATAAGAAAACACAAACCAGGTTTTGGAGAACCCATTGGTTGAAGGAGGGGAAGCAAACTCATGGGAAAATTTATTCACAATTATCTTTACTTAAAAAGCAGAATACTTCTGAACATATGGGCATCTGCAATTCCAACTGGGAGAGGGGAAACCTCTGGGCTAGATAGTCCACACATAATGAAATACGATCCCTTCCTCAAAGGCCTGACAATCAGGGCTAAATCCAGAGACCCAGGCAGGCCAGAAAAACTCAAAATAATTCACTCCCAGCCAAGATTTTGAAATATGGAGAAAGAACAGAGAATATTAAGATAATTAACACATATTATGTTAACTAAAGACAAAGTTAGAGATTATTATTATTAAAGAAATTCAGTACCACATCAATGTCATCAAAACATTTAGGAAAGAAACTAATGTCTCAAAATAACAACACTTAATTTTCCCTCAAATTTTATCTTTGTAATTAATATTTTGCAATTTCCTTCCCAAACAGCAAGCAGGAACCTGCCATTCCTCACAGCTCCCCTTCCCTCCCCCATCTTTCTTCTTCCAGGAGAAAAACGTGATGGGAAAAAATTCTTTCTAAGGAAAGCAGAGCAATGCTTTCACATGCATTTCTCTCTAGTTATTCCTCTTCTCCCAACCTTACAATGTAATTTCCTCTCCAAGGTACTCTTTATCACTGGAGATTAAAGGCACATTTTGTGGCTGTTTGATTTGGCCTCTGCTCAGATAAACAAGTAAACTTCAGGAACGCAGAAGTCGACAATCAAGATCAGTTGAGTTGACAGCAACCAGATAAAAAGAAGCAGGTCAGGGTCTGGTTTGCCTCATTTTCTTACACATCCTCTTATCCTGCTACAGACAGGTCTCTGGGAGGAGTTATTACTCACTTACACAAAACTACCATTTTTAAAAAATAAAATAATTACCTTGTAGAAGAAAATTTACAGCTGAAGTCAGCATTCAACAGCATCAATTTTATAGCTTACTTTTTAGCCGAAAATTAAAAAAAAAAAAAAGCTCTTCTACCAAGACATTCACACCACAGGTAGTGATGATTTTCCTGTCCCCTTCTGCCTTCCTCACGTGCTCTAAAGAAAAGACAAAGCAGTGCACATGCTGCCTTCCCTGCACTGAAATAACAGAAGGTGCAGAGGGAAATATTTTAGAGAGCTAGCACTGGGAAGAGGTGATCTGCTATACAAACAAAAATATACACATTGAATTACTCAGACATTTTTATTGAGACAAAAGCCACCACTCCTGCACACAGAAGCAAATCCAGAGTGCAGCCCCACCACACTGTACTGAGCTAAACCTTGGTGCCTTATCCCAGCCCTCACCATCCCAAACCACCCAGCTCTGTATGAGCTCAGCCTGCATAGGGCAGAGTTTTGGGAAAAATAATCAAACTCATCCACCATCCCCTTCCCAGTCCCTTGCACAAGGCCTGATCCTGGTGGAGAGTGCACCTGTGTCCTGTGCCTTGACTTCACCTCCTCCACTGCTTGCTCTAAACCAGACACCCTTACATGTTACAAGTCAAAATTTAAAATAATAGCTGTAAAACCACCCAGAGCAACCCTATAACACAGAGCTGGGGCAGCCAAGATCAGAAGCATTCGGTGTTGGAGAAATTTGCTTTTCTTTAGCCTAACAAGGGCCAAGGAGACACAGTTTGTTTCAGTTATTTACCACAAAAAACAAACTGCTAAAAGCTCAAAGTTCTGCAAACTACATAGAGGACTAAACTTCCTGTATCTCCAAAGACAAGTATGGCAAGATGCCCATTCAGGAAAAGTTTGCCAAAAGGTATTTTAGGGCCATTTCCTAAATTTTCCTCAGTCATAGTTTTATTATTTATTTTGGCTTTCTTTTGGCAGTTTGGGGTTGTTTTGTTTTTAAATTAACCATTCAGTAAATGGGGCTAGCAAAACTCCTTAATTTTAGGCTAAAAACCACTCAAGCAATAACTGAAGTTCCTACAGCAAGAAGTTAAAAAAAGAGACATTCACTGTGTTCTGCACTGGGAGTTTTATTGATGGTTAAAAATGATGTTCAGTTCAGCAGAGCAGAAGATGTTCAGTTCAGAGCTGCAGAAGAATCCATAAAAGAAAACAGATTCAAGCTAAGAAAACAAAGACTGTGAATTTGCATCTATCATCATAAATAGGTTTAACTGAGGTAGTTTAATAATTGAAAGGGGAGAAGAGTTTTTTAAAAGGAAACAAGAATTCTTGATTCCTAGTGGATTTTCACAGAGTGTCTTACCTGGTTAGACCATATCAGAAGGGGAGGATGAGAAATTCAGGAAAGCAGAAAGAAATAAATATCTTGTTTTTATTATGGGATTATTTCTCAGAAAGAGTGGTCCAAGAGTAATAGAAGAGCAGTTTATAAGCAAGTCTTTTTCAGACCAGAACGAGCATATAGTTTTCCCTGCTGGATCATGAAAGAATTATGTGGAGTGCAGGGTTGAGCTCTCAGCTCGTGGCAGATCTTAACTCCAAAAGGGAGGTTTTGCAGGAAGCTGCCCACCAGCCTTTTAGAGACCCCAGCACACAGGGCAGCTCCTGCTCTCTGCAGATGTGCTGCTGGCAGATACAACAAACTGGGGAATTTGGTGTTGAACTGCACTCGAGAACAACATGACCCCTTCAGCCTGACCACAAAAATTAATGCCTAGTAAATGCACACTCAAGCAACTTTAAACACACTGGTGTTGCCCATATTGCAGGATGCAATAATAAACTCAGATCCCATGGGTCTTCCCACCATCCACCCACAAGTGTGTGTTAGGAGGAAACACAAGGCTAGGAACCAAAATAAACCCACAGTGGTCCAAGCCCCCAGGGCATCTGCCCTACCGCAGCTCACCCTGGGGAACAGGAGAAAGGTGGATGGGCCACGACAAGCCAGGGGAGAACCAAAGAGCTTCACTAATTCCTGCAGCTCTTGCCAGAGAAAAGACCAGCAGAGAGCTGGGGTTGCAGGCTGAGAAGGAAATTGTCTGCTTGAAGGAACAGAATCCAGCCAAAAAGAATTTACGAGGAAAGATAATTACAGGAGCATTTGGATGGATCTTAATTTACTCTTTAAAATAGCTTCCATGGATGGTACCTTGAACTGAAGTTGGGGAAGGATGAGTCATTGTATTCTAATACCCCCATTAGCCTGTTCAAATGGATGTACTGGAAACCCAGAACTGAGTTTCACTCTCCAGTAAATCTGAATGTGCATTATTTTGGCAAAAGGCCACATTTCATTTGACAAGTTTAAAAAAAAAATTATTTCTTTTGAAACCAGAAAATAATAAAGTGAACAAGAAATACACAAGCAGCATGACGCTCATTTATTTTTTTATACACCACAGAAGGAATGTAATTTGAAATGTGAACTTTGGCAATTCATCACACAGCCTTTCAGACTAAAGAATTTCCAAAGAAGAAACTAAAATGAGCAAGAGGTTTAACATCGAGAAGCACCTACCACAAACACCAAACCTATCAAACATAGGGAAATTTGCTTTAAATGCACCAAGCTCATCTCTGGCACAACTCTCCCAACTTTGAGGAAAATCTGACCTGCTGTTCTGAATGCACCCATGGAATAGTATTTATATCATCTCATCCTAAAATCAACAGACTCATGCAGAAGAGGATTTTTAATGAAAGTACTTAAAGACTGCAGGTGACAGAGCAATTTAAACTTGTTGGATAGGTCACAGCTACCCAAAACTTTCACAAGAGTTAATGTGACTGCTGTGTTCATCACTATTCTGTTGGGTAACAAGAAGGATTTGTAGTAAATATCTACACATTTCTGTAGGCCTATTTCTGAGCCTGCTTTAGCTTACACAGCAACTTGTTGTATAGAAATAGAGGTTTCATATCTGTGATTTTCACCTGGGACAGCTGGGGTCATCCTGGACAAAGTATCCCTTGGGCCAGAAGAGCACCAGGAAAACCCCAAGCCTCCAGAGAGGATAAAATGCATTGCATAAATCTGTTTTATGCTACCACTGATGGAGAAACAGAGGTTTTTCCATAGGATACATTGAAATAATCAGCAAGCCCGTTCACTGCTTCCACTTAAAATTAATAGGCAACCTTGCCCTGCCTTATCTAGGGAGCAATTATTTCCTAATATGGACAGGGAAGTCATGCCAATTTTGCCCTCTGGGCCTCACAAAACACACAGCCTAATTCACATTACCCAGGAGCAGCCAAGCCAAAAATTTTTTAGAGGCAGAGATGTTCTTATATCTGCTCTCATTAAGCAATTTCCTGTGGTATTTACTGAGTGGCTACAGTCTGCCAGTATGCCTGGCAGCCAGACCCCTCCCAGCCCCCCAAGTTTTTCAAAGTGCCTTTTATTATTATTATTATTACTATTATTAATGGGGTTTTAGTGACTAACAGTGATGCCCAAACAGCTGAGAAGTCTGGACAAGAAAGCACAACCTGACTGTTGCCAGAGCTATTCCTGCTGCTGGCTCTGCAGAAGTCTAATGGAATGGTACACTCATCCACCCCAGGAGGAAAAAAAGAAATTAATAGTAAAAAAAAATAAATCATAAATTTAAAAAAAAAATCCCTATTAAAAGTAACCTATTAGAAAACAATGAGAATCAGTGTCAGACTTACGTCAAGCAAACAAACTCCTATTTCTCCTGTTTTTTGCCAAGTGTACCAATCCCAACTAAGCTTTCTGGACTCCTGCAGTCACCAACCCAACTTATTTCACACCTTATCCATCATTTCTCTGCAAATTTTGAATACAGCCATAACTTTGCTTGTTGGCTGAGGTTGTAATATTCGACTCCAACATCACCTTCTGGAAAAATAAGAAAAAAAAAAGAGGTAGAAGTGACTTGAAACCTTTATGTTTTACAAATTTCTGACATCTTAAGTTCTTATTTCTGTTTAAAATTAAGTGTTTTTTGCTTTGTTACTGTGAGGTGTAGACATGGACATTTAGTGAGGACTAAATTTCTCCTGCAATTAAAGAAAGCAGCTGAAAGGGTTGGTTAAACATTACAGCACTCAAACTGCCAAGCATGTAGTGATTGTCAGGGAGGAAACAAACAGATACCCCAAGGTAAGCACAAATTGCATCAAATTAAATTTAAGTCAGGCTGGAGTTACTTGGTGACAAGCTCTGCAAGGCGACTGAATTCACAAATGCCTCATGAAAATGGGAAAATTTGAGCCAAGCTTGCAAGATAGCTCCAGTGGACTGCTTTTCAGCACTACAAATTATCACAATTTTCTCCTATTTCTCTACAAAACTTCTATTTTCTTTCTCTTTCAAAGAAAAGAAACATCTCTTCAAAGAGACCAACATCACCACTGTAGCCAGAATGGTTATACACTCCAGTTTGTTGTCAAAAGCGGTACAGAGGACACCCTTCAGATAAGAGTTTATTTTTTATGTCCCAACAGAAAAAAGCAAAAGCATTTTCTCCACATTAAGTGGTCTTAAAGATGGGATTTGAGCTGCTCTGGAAGCATTTATATAATTGAATTATAATTTGCTTCATTTAGGCTTGTGGTCTCTTGCGCACTGTGTCCAGTGCACAAATCAGGCATTTTGTACAATTCAATTACAGATATACTCAGGAACCTTTTAATATCATATTAGGTTTCATAATTGATTCCTGCTGTCAGCATTCAGTCTCTAGATTTGGTGAGTCCCCTCAAATTGTATGCAGAGTCTAATGGTGAGTTATTTCAGATGTTTATAAGTTTAAAAAAATATGTATAATTAAGTGTAATACATAGGTTAAGGCAGATTCTGGGGACCAGATCACAATTACAAAAGTGGGCATAAGTCTCTCCATGTGTTCAGAGTGGGAACATTCACCAGAGCAGCAGCAATTTGTACTTGTGCCTCTCTCCTTGATATTTAGGTTGTGAATTTTTATTGGAAAAAGAATGCATACATGCTATTGATCTATAAGGCAAAATGTAGAGTGTTATTGTTCCTCTCAGAGTGTTATTGTTCCTCTCCTACTAGAAAATAGAATACTTCTATTTTTAGAAACTGGAAAAAACCCACGGTAGTACATCTGCTAAACAAACATGTTAAAACTCTTGCCTAAAGTAATGGAAAATGTCATGCTCTGCTGATAGAGCAGCATAGGCAACAACTCCTTTAAAAACTAAAACCAGGTGTTACCACTCTGGATTTTAGGAAGACTAAGCCCTTCCCACATTAGTTTACAGAAGCTGAGTGAATCATAAGAACCATTTTCCAGAGAATCCCCGTTTCCCCTGTTGTTAGGTCTGCTCAGGAAGCACGGAGGAGCTCACTTCGCATAGAGGCTTGTTCTCTTCCAAAACCCTCTGAAAATCAGAGACTGTGTTAATGAAAATGTTTTTATACAATTAGAATAGCTTCAACAACCCAAAGCAAGGCCAGGGTTTTGAATTACCTATCAATTCTTCCATGGAATTTGCTGATGTGTAGGTTTTTGCAGAAATCTTACCTTCCTATTAAAAAACCTTCTTATAAAAAAGGTTATTTTTAAGTGGTTAAAATATCTTACGTACATACCAAAACATAGGACTATCTTAGTAGTACCAGGACTGTTCTCCCAGTCTTCAGGTTACAGATTCAGTAGAGCAGATCCAACTCTTCTCATAATTATACCTAAAATCATTATTATTAAGGTAGGAAAAGTCCTCTAAGATCATGGAGCCCAACCATTAACCCAGCGCTGCCAGATCCACCATAAACCATGTCCCCATGTGCCACATCTACATGTCTTTTGAACATCTCCAGAGATGGGGACTCCAGCATTCCCTGGGCATGACAACCCTTTCAGTGAAGAAATGATTCCTAGTATCCAGTCTAAATGTCCCCCGGAACAACCTGAGGCCATTTCCTCTCATCTCACTCCAGCACCTCGATGTGTTTTTGCAGCAAACAGACCAAAAAACCTGCAAAAACTTCACAGGTCTTGAAAGAGTCTTGGTAGGTTTGTGGTTCTGTAAATCCCAGCAATATTGCATGAAACCAAACCCCAGCAGCCCTGTTCTGTCCCACCTCTACCAAGGCATTCCAGCCCATCCATATCACAGTTCCCTTCTTTCCACAAGCTGAACACCTGGAGAAATTTCTCCCTCTCTGCTTATTCCTTCATGTTAATCTCTTGCAAAAATGGAAACTTTTGAATAATAGATTTCATAATTTGTGGAAAGTGGTGACCATTACACACTGCCCTACCCCAGCAACACAAGGCACTAACTTTCTGTCAGCAAGCAGACCAGGAAACCAAGATGGTGCTGTAGGGAAAACGGGCAGGGACACAACACAGGGTTTGACAAAAGCAGACTTCCATACAGCACATATCCACTTCAAAGCCCAAATTTAGTAGAATGACTGGTACTCCTCTTCCCATTTGTTTTGTTTTAGTGGTTCATGCGTGCAGTTTCATGAAGCAGCATCCATTTTTCCCCCGAAGGCTCTTTTAAAAACAAGCCAGTGAGAAGGAAACCTCTGAGCAGCTACCTAAAATGAACCTCCAGTGTCATCACAAGCAGCAGACTAAGTTTTTCCCCTATATACTAGGGTGGGACCATAGAAAACAAAAGTTTTTCCACCTTCCACACCATGTGTTGTGTGTTTAAAAGAAAAAAAGTAGTCTATGTTTTCAACACATGAAATTCATAAACAGACCACATGAAACAATTACAAATGCTCCTTCAGCCTAAACACACTTAAACAATGCTTTTCACAAGAGAATTCAACTGCTGTGGCTTATCACAATATTAAACCCAGTAGCTCTGGTGGGGGTCCACAGACCTGCAACAGTTTGTGATATGCAAAAAAAAGAGGGGAAAAAAGTCCCTCCAGCATGGGAGGCTGAACAGCTGGAGGTGTGCAAGCACAACTGTGAACCTAATGGGTGACCTTGTGTTCTCCCACAGGCATTTGAGGATGTCCAAACACAAATGATGGATTTTTCAGGGCAGACTGCTAAATGTCACATCCTTCGACAGCAGGGCTTAGCCTGACAAAGCCCAATCCCGACCCAGGGAGGCACAGGGTGGGGCTGGCTGGAGGAGCCGCATCCACTGTGGATTTATTGGTTTGCATTGCTCAATAGTACTGAGAGGGTAGCAGATTGAAAGCAGCACTATCCCCCCCTCAGCCGAGGCTGTCATGGATGCAGATGGGGGCTGGACCCAGCTTTGGGCCCCCAAATCAAGGGGGATGTTGATCAAACCCTTTTGCACTGGAGCCTGGACAAGAGCCCTTCATCAGCCCCTTCCCACCGATGTTCCTACGATTCAACATTCTCTCAGGAAGAAACAATAGCAGTTCAAAAAGTAAACCAGGATTTTTCCTGGGGTGACAAAACTATTCTGCAGTTTTCTTAACAGACTCATTTAAGGCGCTCGAAAGGCGCCGGGCCTGTGGCGAGCGTGCGGCCTGTGCCCTTGCAGAGGGGCGGGCCTGCTCCAAGACTTTATTGCCATAAAGTGATTGGTCACTTTTGAAGTGTTTTTTGTCACTCTAATTACAACTACCAGGGCTTTAACCAAACCAATAAAAGAACATTTAACAGCACTTTGGGGATGCTCATTGCTCGAGTGTGACAATCTGGACGGTGCAGCTGTTACCACAACACTTCAGTTCACACTGCTGCAGCCTCATTCAGGATGGCCTCGTGTGGCTCATTTTGGAGAGCTTATTCTAAATATTGACTTTGCCAAGCCAGAATGGGATGATTCCTATGCCTTTATGTCTTCATTAGAACAGGACCTACTGAGTTAGTTCATATCAGCAAGGCTTTAGAAGCTTCTCTATTACCCCTCAATGTTACTGAAGTGCATGAAGAGGAGATACTTAAAGCTTTTCTGGGGGGTTTTGACTCAATTTCAGAGATATACATCTCAAGAAGAAAATGTGATTCAGCTCCCAGTCCCCCGAGATCATCCCAAAATTGAGAAGCCAAGTTAGGTCCTTCCTAGAGAGTGGGAAGACCCTGCTGATGGTAAATGAGCCCAAGGAAAATAAATACTAAATTTAAAAAATCCATCTTCCACTTAACCCATTTCAGCTATTCTTAAGAGAATACTTTAAAAAGTTCAAATTATTCAAATACACCTGCATTCACTTTAAATTATGTGAAGTAGGCTGTACATCACAGGGCAGGGGTTCAGCAAGTCACCCCAAGCAGATGTGAAAGCCACATTGCTATGTTTCCTCAAAGAAAAATGTGAGGCAAAAATATTTTTTTTCAAAATACATATAAAAGAGAATATAAAACTGTAAGAGACAGAGCCAAAAGCTCTGTGTATTTTGTTCATCTCATTGATTTCTATATCTTGCAATCACAACAGCACAACTTTCTCCATGGTTCCCAACTTCTCACAACTAGAACAGAGAGGGACCAAGACTGAAACAACACCAGAATTCACTGTGCTTTAAAAATCCATTTTTCATTCAGTTCCACTTGTAGCACCATTATTTCTTTCTAGACATTGGGCTAAAACTGAGCTTTTGGAAATGGATTTTCCAAAATGGATCGCAAATTGGATGTACATAGCTAGAAACAAAGGAAAAACCATCCAGGAGATGGGCCAGGGCAGCAGGAGATGCCCAGCAGCCTGTGCTGGGGAGAGGCAAGAAAGCAGTACAGCACACAGCTTCTAAATGAGACCCAAATGGATTTCCTTCCCTGCTATCCACCCAGGCCGAGAGGATGGGCCAGACTGTCAGAGAACAAATACACTTAAACATCTTGCTCTTACACACAATTACACTGTGAACTAAAATGTACATGCTCAGGACAGACAGGAGTGAAACACCCACACGTGCATCTGACAGATCTCATTATCCTCTTCCGCCGTTTATGTCAGAAATGGATTTGTCAAGTGCTTTCTGCATTGCTGTCACAACCAAAAATGTCAGGAACTATTACTCACACTTTTTTTTTTACCTGCCTCAGTAACAATCAGGTGAGTTTCAAGCCCTCAGGGCACTTCGTTTCCAGGCTGTGGATAATAATGTTCCTTAATTGAGGTTTCTGGGTGCTACACAGATATCACTGGATTTGCAAGAACTGCTACTGAAGAAGAAATAACAATGCATATCTTGCCTCTCCCAAAACACACCCCCACACTCTACAGAAAAATGCCAGAGCTTCAAGATTATTCACTTCAATTACTGATCTCACCAAAAGCTGCAGTAACAGTTAAAATTACTCTATTGTCTTTTTCTTCAGGTTCAGAAATACCCCGGTGGGATCTGAGTGTTTCTGTATTTTTAAATTCAGACACAGCAGCCCAGCCCATCAAACCAAGACCAAGAAATTTGCAGAGAAATCATTCTATGAGACTTAGTTGTAATTTTCCCACCCTCCACCCCAGCTGAGATTTAAGTGCCTCATGAGCGATCTTGGGATATCCCCCAGGCTCTCTAACCTCAAATACCATGGACAGCTTTTCCTGAGCACTCCCATGTTAATGCATCACACAGCCAAGGAAAAAATGTGTCAGGAAAATTTCTCACTGGAAGTGAGCCACGCACAGGCATGGATGTGCTCTGCAACAACCTGGGAGCCAGGTGGTACCATACTGCAAATATGCTCAGTGCTCATCAGGAAAGAGGGTCGTGATTTGTGATTTCATCCATGTTTTACAGTTTATCTGGATGCTTTCCTACCAAGAAAAAGGTACTGGTAGGGAAACATCTTCCCCTGCTAAAGATTATGAATGCTTTTTGTTCAACAAGACTAGCGACAAGAGGGGAGGAAAAAAGCCATAAACAAAGATATAAAAATTTCGGTTGTATTATTCAAAAGAAGATATTAACAATTACCTAAAACAGGAAGTAAATCTTGCAATCAACTCAAAACAAAGCCTAAAAACTGATTCGGAAAAATAACTATTGATTTGGAAATGGGATTTCTACTCTGGTTTGAGACAGAACTCCACAGGGGGGATGGAGGTGGGACACACACAGATAAAAGTCACTGCAGCCTGCCAGAAACTCAGGTAAACTGCGGACTGAGTGCAACATACCAGGAGGTCTCACCCCTGAATGAAGACACCAGAGTGGTATCTGCTGCCTGCAAGCAGAACAAGGGCTCCCGAAGTGCTTTGTGTTAGCCCAGTCCCGACACACGAGGTAGTCACAGCCAAGTGGGAGAATTTTGAGATGCATATTCACTGATTATCCACATTCAAACATGCCCTCTCAAGGCAGGCTAACCCAACTCAAGCATCACATTTCTGGTGTAGATGATGATACTGGGTTTCAGAGAAGCCAAATTGGCATCATTTGTCAGGGCCATCAAAAAAACCCTGAGGAATAACCACATAAATCAGAGTGGAATACTTTTGACAAATAACAGATTTTTAGGTTTTAATCTAAATAAAGATCTGATCTTTCCATTCACATGGATGCGTGTTAATTGCACTGCCAAAAAAAGCTATAAACCTGTTAAATAGCTGCCGACTACATACATTAGAAGTAAAGTCTTCTTATTTTCTAAATTAGCAGTTCCTAAAACGAACCACAGAGATAACTGCAAGGAAAAAAAAAAAAAAAAGAACAAAACCAAAAAAACCCACCCCAAAAAACAAACCCGGCCAGAGGTTATCGAAAAACAAAGAAGCTGATTCTGTATAATGTTGGTTTTTCCACGTATAACTCAATTAGCATCGAAACCTGTATGAAAACCACATCCAGATGTTTGTTTGCTGCAAGAGCTTAAAATCACTTATGTAGATCCCAAGGTGCTCTGGCCAGCAGAGCTGTCTGTCATTTACTTCCCAAGTGCATGGCATTCTGGCACAGCACATGTTAGGGGGTTTTGAAACATCTGATTTACTTCAAGGGTACCCTGACGAGTCAACCTAGCATGAAAACACATCCACATTTCATAAAGGTCATTCTAAAGTAACATCTGCTATTGATTCACTCTGAAAACTCACAACTAATCACCATAAACAGTTACTTAAACAATCTGCTCTTCAGTAAAAATTATTCAAAAGGAGTAGTCCCTTTTCAGGCATAAAATAATTTTGTTATTCTCTTAATTACAGAAATATAGGGAGAAAAAGGACATTGGCTGGAGAATTATACTGGTCCCATCAATACATTCATGGCAAAGTCCCTCAAGTAGAGCCATCATTTAATACTCAAAAAATTTCAGTTCAGGTGGGCAAGTTCAAGGTATACGAGGGTGCAGTGGTGAGACTTCCTCACCTCCTTTTCCAATTCACCCAGGGAGGAGAAGGAGGGATTTGAAGGTCAGATAAATCACTTGCTTCTCAAATTTGCAACAGCCGACCACGGTAGGACAGAAGGAACATTTATTCACCACAGTGAAAGCTTCCTGTGCAGGTGATCAAAGGCAGTTTCATGCACTTGAAACAACTCCACTTGCTTTGCAGCAGAATGTATGAAAGCTCCAAAGGGGCTCCGGGAGCGAGGTGCGAACCTCCCGAGAGCAGCTCTGCTGTGCGGTGCGCAGTCCCAGCCCCGCGCCCGCAGCAGCACCGTGAGCTCTGCCACTGCTCACAGGGCTGCGGGGACACATGGATGCACGTCCGGCCTTCGGGTCAGCCCCACATCATCGTCCCTTTCATCAGAGAACTCAAAACCTGTGTCTTGTCCCAACAAACAGGGTAAAAGTCCTGCATTGTCACCCATTTCATTTCCAAATTCCCTCTTTAGATCTGCACTTCCTAAGGAAAAGGAATGGGGAAATAAGAGCTGTGATAATGCAAACAGGGATCTCTTCAGGCTGAAAGTATTCAGGCCATTTAGAGTTTTCCAAACAACCCCAGACCTTTTTCAAACTGATTTTCCTCATGGTTAAGCAAAGACACACATTAATTAAAGCACTCATTTAACTCAGGTCAGAATTAGTTGAAGGCCTTCTGGTGCTCAGAAAAAAGAGAAAACTGGCAGCCACCGTAAGCAGAGGAATCATTCAGTTACTGCATTTCTCACTACCTGTTGCTTCCTGGAGATAACCGCTCATAAACAGTCTGAGACTTACATATCGTGGCTCATTTCTGCAGCCCCCATAGCAGGCCAGGTGATGGTCTTTTGGTGGTTCAGGAGACTGTCATATGCACAGAGATCCTAACTCAGCAAACTCCTCCTGGCCATAGACCTTGCTGTGCCTTCCCAGAGCCCAGCATGCACACAGCTCACCCAGGGCTCCAGACTCGACTGTGCAGGTATTTAAGAACATTTGATCTCCTCCCCCCAGTTACAAATACAATCATATATCAATTCCTAAAAAAGTCCAGTCTGAAATATTTGTTACTGTTTCACAGCACACCTGGATGCCTAACCACTGCATTTGGAGGGTATTACATAAAAAAAGAAAAGAAGGCAGTATAGAAGCAAGACCTACTTGCTGAGTTTATCTTGCTGTTGAAGTACACTTCTCACACACCTACCCAGATGTGGATTCTCTCCCATTTTTGAAACAGCCTGACTCAAGCAGCACCCTCTTGAGAGGGAAAAGCACATATTTCTTATTTTCTTAATATGAAAATGCACACATATATGCTCACACATGTGCGTTATACATTATACACACCCCATTCAAAGACAATTCTGTGCAGGGAGTTGTGAGAGGAAGTAACTGCATCTTAAAGACAAAGAAGTCCAGGCTAAGTGCTGTAACAGAGAAGGTATTTACAGCACAAATGCTCATGGTATCTACAAACATCAGTGTGAAAACTCAGTCTGGCACAACTGTTTGTGTTCAAATGCACAATAAACAATTGGTTTTACAAATTTTAGGTATGTGAAAACCCATTAATATGTCTGCCAGAAAGATTCCAGGGACAGCCATAAACACTGTGGACATGATAAACTCAATTAGTTCAGTAAACAAGTCACTGATATATTCACTTAGGAACTGTTCAGTGGCACGTTATCAGGTTTTAAGTCACATATCCTACATTAACAAACAAAGATGTTTTTGCATGTACAGATTCACACCCTCCTCTTTAACCCCACAGCTACCCGGAATTCCTCTGCAGCAAATCCCATGCTCTTGGGACAACTTAATAACTAAGCCTGTGGAGCAGAGACAGCCCAGAGCCAGCTCAGTAAGCTGAACTTCACAGGAACATTCATTTAAATCGTTATTTCCAATCCCTGCTCCCAGCAGGAGCCCTGCCTTTGGCTCTGCGCCGCAGGCATCAGCCGCCCCTCAGGCTGCCGGGGCTCCTGGCTGAGGGTGAGCAGCCACTGCTGCTGTGCCCACAGCCCCTGCGAGCCAGGGCATTATTCAGCTCCACTAAAATTGCTAAACTGGGGCAAAGACCCCGTCATGCCCAACCCTACTGTCTGGTCTGGCTTTTTCCAAGAGTTACACTCCAGGCACTGCTGCCACATTGAGGATGCACCACAATTTGCTATTGCTGCTTTCAATAATAACAATAAAACTGTGGGAGCATAAAACTTAGAAAAATACACCCTAATTCTGTCAAGTTTTAAAATTACCTCAATCATTTTAATATTTTTTTGAAATTTTAATAATTATTAATTTCTCAGCAGAGCAGGAGCTGCATGAGAGGCTTTGAGAGGTTTCTTGTGCTGATGCTGTAGGAAGTTGGGCATCCCTGCTCTGGTGAAACAGAATCCACATGATCAGAGCTAAAGTACACACTCTCCAAGTCAGTGCCAATATAAAAATCTCTCCTTTTTTGTAAACACCAGAATGGAATTTTATTAGGCCTAAACTACCTGTGTGAAATCCAACCATCAGGAAGAAGAATTTAATCCTCTCTTCCCAGCAAGTGTAACCCTTGATGTTTTCCTTGGCAGTCAGGTCTCTTTCAGAAACACATTAGGAAAACCACAGCTGGATAGAAGTGAGAAGGTGCATTTTCAG
Source organism: Erpornis zantholeuca (assembly GCA_013400515.1). NCBI lineage: Eukaryota > Metazoa > Chordata > Aves > Passeriformes > Timaliidae > Erpornis > Erpornis zantholeuca. The sequence goes on along the minus strand of VZTN01025585.1, from coordinate 567,529 downwards.
TGCAGATTCTCTGCAGCAAGGATGAAGTAAGTTTTATCAAAATGGAAAAAAATTAGGCCATTTTCCACTTTTCAAGAAATTAAAAGCTTCCTACAACAACAATTTCAGACGTAGTCATCCAGGAATCATTATGTTCATTCACAAGTAGCCTTGGAAATTCAGACCTGGGAAGGCAAAGGTTCTCCTGTGCCCAAAACATGAGTCCCTCATACAGGCACCACCACAGACTGACACTCAGCACACCTCACATTCCCAAATCCTGATTTACCAGAGGAGGACTCACCAAGTTAATTAATTCTAACTGAAGCAGGCACACATCTTCCCAGCTGAAGTCAACATTAAATTCAGTTCAAAGAATCCCAGCACTTCCCCACTCAGGGCAGTGCTTTCTGAGGACATTTGTGGCCCTTCCCACAGCCACACACCTTCGGCCCAGGGAAAGAGGGAAGTTGTGCCTGCTCGGGAAAATATATCCAAACTGGTAAAGAAATCACTTCTTCCTTGAAAAAATAAACCCACACAATCCAGCAAAGGCAGATATGAAGTTGTGAGAGTTTCACAGCAAGGGAGATGGGTTTTGTGCACACACAGCCAGAGCCAGATGTCACCCAGGGCAGTTTCAGAACTGCTTTTTTTTTTTGGCCTTGCTCAAGGCATTCAATGAATATAATAAAAAAAAAAAAAAAAAAAAAAAAAAAACAAAAAAAACAAAAAAAACAAAAAAAAAAAAACCACCCCAGAAATATTTTTACTCCCTGGTTTAGACACTGGCTGCTAAGATGCATGCTTGTCTCAGTGCAGGGCATGGAAAGTTTGATTTTAACAGGAATTAATCTGTTTACCACAGATTGTATTAATTAGAGTTTATTGCAGAACTGTATTCTGTGCTAGAAAAACACCACCACACATTTATCAAATTTTAACCATGATTATTGTGTTTTATTGTTTCATAAACTTTCAAAATGTCATGTCATGATCTATTTCATCTCAGACTTTCCTTTCCATCTAGAAACCATTACATACGCTCCAAGGAGAAGCCAACCCAGCTGCACATGTATGTACTGCAGGATCCTGTTTGCAATGAAAATTATCTGCAATTGATTCTCATGGAGACCAATCTTCACAGGCATTCTGTGAAGCCAGAGCTAAATAACAAACAGCATTTGTAAAAACCATATGCTGTCCTGCAGGCAAAAAGAAAAACATAAAGGGTGGGGGAAAACACAATTAGTGCACTAACAGCAATTCCAAGTTAATGAAATTCTGAGACATCAGCAAAGCTCCAGAGATGCCTTGCTGTAATTTCAGATGTTGGACCTTTGGGGAAGAGCCCAGCAGCCACAAAAACCCCACCAAATTTTAGAAAAATATTTTACTGGCATCAAAGGCAAACCACTTGGTATAGAGCAGAGACAGACAAGCCAAAGGGCACTGCTGGAACTTTTGCCTCCATAAATAGTGTTGCTGGTCTGAGTGCCCTCAAAGGGATGTGACAAGCTCCAGTGTGACAGAATGACAGTGGAGAGGCATCATGACTGGGCCGGCCATGCCACTGGAGATCTGACAACTCAGATTTATCCCTGTTGTCTCTTCCCTGCTACAGCAACACTGTACTTCCAGCAATGTTTCTTTCCTTCAGTATTTGAGCCCTCATGAGCTCCAGACCCCCTCACCTACAACAGTGGCCATGTGTGCACCAATCTTCCCTGCCAGTTTACTTCAGCATTCACATTCCCACATGAGAATTTAATTTATAGCCCCTCTATGGTCCCTCTGTGCTCACCCATGCCTCTTCTGCAGACCCTATTAATTCAACAGTTCAAACTCTGTGTGATAAGGGGACGACGTCTGGGTGAGGTCTGGATCCTCTTTGAGCCCAGTTACAAGGGTTCCATGATCTCTATCTTTCTACAATGGTTTTCCACTGGGACAGGGGAGATATTTGGACAACGAAGGCTCAGTCTGTGGATGCCTACGGTTCCCCCAGGAGCCACTGAACTGATTTGACCCAGCACTCAAAAGGCATCGCACCCCAGGCAAAGCCTTGCTGGGCTCAGCCTAACACAAGCTTCCCCTCAGGAGATAAGGAAGGTCATCCCCACACTCCCCCAATCACAACTGAGCTGATATTAATGAGCACTTTGGGGATGGAGGCAGGCTCTGGAGCAGAGACTGTTTTCACCCTGGCACCCAGGAGTAGCTGCAAAAGGTGCAAAGGGACAGGGCTGTCCTGACCCCACACTAGCAGAGGAAGGCTGGGAGGTGCAGGTTATGGGTGCTGGGCTGACACAGCTGCCCCCTCCCTTACCACAGCCCCTCTCTGCTCTGCACACCAGGTTTCAAGGGAGAAGTAGCCACAGGAGCTCCCTCCACCTCCCCAGACATGCTCCAGACACAAGCAGGAGAGCTCTGGGGCTGTACTGGCCCTCCTCAAGGAGCTTGTCCATTACAGCAGACAGACTCAAAAGAATCCCCAAACCCCACATAATTGATTTTATGCATATTGTGTAGATTTTATGCATATTTCCTATCTTTCCTGGCAGCAGAGTGGATACAAAAGGAATCAGGTCCAGTATTACTTGCTGAACAGATGGAAAAAGTCTGTCCCCTGCAAGAAAGTACCACTGATTAAAATTCAAAGCAGCAGTGCTAAACCCATAACATCTAGGCCAGTATTGAGCACCAATGATTGGATCTATGCCTCCCTCTGAGCTTGAAAAAACCAAACAAATGTCAAAAGCTTCCTATTTTCTCAGCACCAAATACACAACTTCATGTTCAAGAAGTGCCTCCATCACATCTCCTTCACACCATCATTCAAAATACTTTTATCCTGCTTTTTATAAAGCCTGAAGAGGTCAATATTACCTGATAAATTCTGAAACAATAGGGTTTACAAGTGCAAGAAACAGGTTTTTTTCTCCCTTTTAAGCTTTTCTAGTTGAAGCAGCTTGCTGGGATTTCTGCCAGGACCTGGTGGAAAGTTTTCACATCTGCTGTACACTGTACAATTAAAATGTCAAAGCTGGAGATTATTTAGTGTATTAAGAGTAAATCTAAAGAAGAGTCACACATTTTTAAGAGTCATTTTTTGCTGAATTATGCCAAGACTATCTCCTTGTTCAGTGTGAGTCAATATTTCATGTACTGTTAAACAATTACCAGGATCTAGCCAGTTTGTCTCTTTTAGCCACTTTGCCCCCTTGCCACCCCAGATTTCTTCCTCTGCCCCATCTGTAGCAATGCCTTGGGCATCCCTCAGCATGCTCCACAGTGCCACCAAGCCTGCCACCAAATCTGCCCCACCTTTGGCTTTGCTGGGTGAGAAATTTGGATTCAGGAGGTGAATACCTGCACAAATTCTGGTGTCTGAGGGTCTGACATCAGCTGGAGAAGTGCATCTGTGTTATTCACACAGATCACTGGGACTGTGTTCCTTGAACTCCCAGTAAGCAACAATTTTAGATCAGAGCTATTGCCATGCAAAAGAAACAATTTCAGCTGTTCAGTGCAGCAGGTTCCCACCCACATTTGGCAGATCTGCACTGGAGCCTGCAGACTTGCAGCAGGATGCTGACAGAATCAGAATAATGCACTCAGAGCCAAAGAAAGTGAATACTCGCAAGTGTGGGATTGGGGGAAATGGTTGTTTTGTGGGTAGTATATTTGGGGTTTTAAAATAAATAAATCAGTCACAGGGACACCTTAGATCCCAGCAGGCTCATGGTTTCCACAAGCTCTTCTATGAGCTACAAGAGGAGCTGCAATGTTAGGTCACAGCAGCAGCACCTCTGCTCAGTGATGTGACTCAGTGACCTGCAAGGCTGGAAGAACCCACAAGCACAGGCTGGGTTCCTGCAGGACCACTGCTCATGGCTGTGTTCGTATGAAGCAGGAGTAGGGGAGTGATGAACTCAAGCTCAAGAAAAGTTTCTTTGTCTCAGTGCTTGAAATAAAACTTCTACATTTTCAAGTAGAATTTTTATCTAGTAACTCTGGGGAAAAAAAAAAAAAGTTTCTATTTCACACACCTCAGTATCTACCAAATGCAAGAAATTTATTTCCTCCTGAAAAGCAAATCATTGCTGTCCCCATAGTGGACAGGGACACAGCAGATGTCCTCCAGCCCCCCCCAAGGGCAACCAGTGACAACCAGCACCTCAAAGAGGATCTTTAATTAGCCAGCATCTACTTAAAGAGGATTGACAATCTGCCTTATCTTTGTCTCTGTGGGCACCATACCCCAAACTCTCCAGCACACTTTGCTGTAGTTCAAATAAAAACGAAATAAATTTAAAAATACACTAATTTCTTACTGATGGGACTTGTTCAATCTAATCCTGTATCTCATTTTCTCAGTACTTTGCCTCAGGCTCAGTAAATAATCACGAGTTTCATTCAGCCTAAGTGAAGGCCAGGTTTGGACAGCAGCATCCTTACCAAGAACTAGAACTAATGGCTTTGCAATTTGATAATGTGAACCAGAGTAAGGAGGAAATTATTTTGGCAGAATTGAGCAGAATTGAAACTGAAAGGTCAATCTATTTAAGGAGTGGTACCACAACACTCTACAGAATCTACAGTTAAACCACCTGCAGGAAATATGATCATCTTCTGGATGATCTGTTTGGAACACTGAGCAAATCAATGCGTACACGAGCCTAATAAAAATCTCTATATCCTAATAAAAACCTTTCATCCATAATAAAGGAAAAAGAAATCTGTTAATAATAACCAAAATAATACTGACCAAAAAAACTAGGACTAACTAAAACCCAAGGATTTAAAGTTACATTCCTTTTAAGTGCTTCCTTAAAATTACAACTGCCTTGTTGAGTACAGCAGAGAAACCAGGAATTCACTCAGCAGTGTAGGGTAAGGGCTCAGCAAGCAGAGGCTGCACCAAAGGCTGTGGGAGGTGGATGGGTTTGATCAATGTCCTTAAATCAATGTCCTTAGGTAACCTGCTGCAAAAATATGTATTCATGGCTAATTTAATTGTTAAGGTTCCCTCCTGCTCTTTTGAGAGAGGATTCAAGAAAGGGCAGCAGAGCATTTAGAAAGAGAGGATGAGGTAGAAGAGAGGCAGGAGCTGAGAGGAGGAGGTTCCCTTTCATGCAGAAGTATGTTGCTTGTGATGTTTTAATTGCAGCTACATCAGCCACCTTTCCCCAAAAATCGTGTCTAACCCAATGTGAAAGACATTTATGATGGGGATTTGTCTCCTTTTGTTTTTAATTATTCATATGCAAATTATTTTGGGAGGGGGGAAGACCACGAAGGAAATGACATGTCAAGATACATAAACTGGTAAGGAAGACAAGCAAACCAAAGAGGGCTCCTCCAAGAATATATGCAAACAAATAAAGTCAATTTGCTATTCCAAATTTCAGATGAATTATTCACAGATGAGAGCTGAAGAGTTGCATGTGAATGTAAATTAGAGACTTAAATGATAACACATTAGACATTCACATTCTAGGCTGATACCTAAAAAAGATGCAGGCAGTGGGTCATGTTCATCACTGATGTGCTTTTACCTAGCTGAGCTGAAAAGAGCAAGTTGTGGCTGCAGCTCTCCAGCTGATCAGAGCTGCATGTGATGCTTGGCACTGGAAAGCTTCAGTTCAGTCTCATTTTATAACATTTAAGTTCTAAACAGCAATTCAGTGTTGCTTAAAAACCTTTTTAGGAAGGAAAACAAAGCCAAACCAAACAACAACAACAACCTCCCCAAACATCAAGTAAAGCTTAGTTCTTAAAGCTGCCAGGAAGGACCCTTCCCCTACAACAGTCCCACAGAGGTGTTCCAAACACAGACCTTCCGTTTCCCCTCTCTGGAAATGACAGCCTCAATTAGGACTTGGCTGCACAAACCTGATGAAGCGAAACAAAAACATTTCACAGCCCACAGCATTCCTGGCTCCCCATCAAAATGCTGGCAGCCAGGAGAGGGAAATCAAACCCTCTGGTCCTGGGCTGAACCTCTGTCCCTTTATCTTCCTTCTTCCAGCTCTTGCACTTGGGGCTATCAGGACAAATCGCCTGTAACAGGCATTGTTACTCAGCATCCCAGGTGCTATTGGGGATGTCCTAATTTGACTGGAAACAGCTTCAGCAAGCTGCCTTGGTGAGAGGGGTCCCCCTCTGCCACCCAGCTGAAGCTTCTATCTTAGCTGGCCCCACTGCTCAGGCTGTTGGTGACTCCTTGGCAAGGGCACAGCCCCAAGCAGCAGACATGAATGGCTCAAACCCAAGGCCCCATCCCACATTAAGCCAGGCTATTGCTAAATTCTACCAAGCACTGAGGTCTAAAAGCAGAATTTGGCACCAACCCCACAAAAGCTGGGGCCCATCAGCAGTGACCTCAGCATCCCCCAGCCCTGCCAACAGCCCCCAGCTCGTGCTTCTCAGAGCAGGAGAACCATCAGCAGTCACTGCCTAGAACAGTGCAAGACACCTCTTCAAATCAGGGCTTGCTTAGAGGGATTTTGGGGTTCCTCTCCCTTTGCATTCTGTAACACCTATCCAAGACAATGTTTCCTTCATCCATAAAGGTCTGCCTCCACCCTGCCCCAATACTGGCATTCCACAAAAATGAAAAAACAAACACCACAAGGAAAAATGAGCTAAAGACAATAGCACAGTCACAGAATTGAGCTGGAAAGACTCCTATAGACAGAAGCCAACTAGTGTCATTTCTAACCTTCCCCCCACTGCCTGCTGAATCTTTTCATCTCCAAGAGTCACCTTTTCAGGATTACATCCCAGCATGGCACCTGCCATTCTCACACAACCCCATGCTGGTGTCTCACCTGGGCCAGCAATCAGGCTCAGCCCCTGCTCCCCACCAAGCCTCGATTGCACTGGAATAGCTGCACAGCCTGTGTGTAAAAGCAGTACTTTATACAAGAAAAGCACAAAAAACAACAGCCAGAGAGGTGAGGACCCCTCAGAAGCATCCTGTGATTTAACATCCTGAAGCTGGGCCATTTCACCCTTCTGCACAGGATTTCTCCTTTAGGCACACATTTGTTAGGCATTTCCCACAATCACCAGCACAGTGAAGCAGACATCCAGTTCCAGGGCAGATGACTTAAAACCAACATCAAAATAACACACTTGTGCTCCTGGTCAGGCCAAAAGCCCCCTTAGAGCATTATACCACCTCCCACAACAAAGGCTGCCAGAGAGTTCTGATGCAGCCCCACCTCCAACAACAAAGCCATAAAGGAGTTCTCGAGAGGATAGCCAGGTTGCCTCAGCAGGCACCCCCAGACAGACCTTACAGAGGCTCTCCCTCACATATGTGCATAAATATGCACACAGCTCTGCTTGTCTGCTTCACTCCAGTATGCCTTAATCCCTGCCCTGCCGTTCAAAAGGCAAGAGGGTTCTGATATTTTTAAGTCACCTGCACATAGCTCTCATCCCCAGGCTGACCAGCAATCCCAGTTCACACCAGAACAGACACACACTTCCAAATTGCCTCTTTGCTGCACCTTGCAGAGAATTGAGAAAGAGCGAAGGGCACAAGCCTCGCCTGAGCCACAGAGCTGCATCCCACCATCCTGGCCCCCATCCATGCTGCCAAGACACTCCACGAGGGCTCAGTGAACAGCCTCAGAGCAGTCCCTGAGGCCTGGCTTTATAGAAGGGCAGACACACCTGTGGTGAGTGGTGCACCAGGAGCAGGAGCTGTGCCCAGTTACCAGAAAGGCACCTGGCAGCTCTGATTCTGCCCAGTGTCGGAGGCCTGGTGCCCCCACAGGGGTTGGAGCCAAAGGCTCTGTCCTCTGCCCTGGAGATTTTCTTCCTTTGGTTCGTCGTGTTGGAAAGAACAAAGCAAGACATCTTCTTTGCTGTTAATTTTTCTTATCAAGACCTCGGAGGCAGTGGCAGCATCCTCCAAGGACACCAGGGGAGAAAGGCAATGGCAGCTAAAAGGCAGCTGCCTTTTATATCTTACTAACAACCATTCAAGAAACAATACGTATCTTATTTTCTTTTCAACACCAGTAAATCCTGATGTTACTGATATGTCTTTTCAATATTAACTTTTTTCCACCAACAAACACACCACAGGAACTGGTGTCAAAGGAGAGAGGAAGAGAATGAGGAGAGAGGAGAAGAAGAAAGAAGGAAAAACCACACCCAAAAATCTCCATCTTGTCTCTATATAATACATAGAGCAAGATCCTAAAAACTACAACCAAACTCTCTATGGTACACCAAACAAAAATCTCTTCACCTCTCTGATGCCTCCAGGTTCTCCCAAAAGTGGAGGGAGCTTCTCCAAAAACCTAGGTCGCTGGCTAGGCCACTTTTGAGGAGCTCTGGGGACATAAAGAAACCACCAGAGGAGCAGGAGAAGCTTTCAGGCTTCCCTGGACTCCGACAGCCCAGGTCGTGTCTGTGCTGACAGCATGAGACAAGCCATGCTCCCCTCGGCAAGAGGGGAACAGTCCTATTGCCTGTTCTCTTCCCCTCCCTAAGATATTCAGAACACACAGAGATGTTCCTGATATCCTTCCTGGCTTCTCAGGCAGACACCAGTTTTGGGGTCATTCCTGGGGGCAGAGGGGATGTGGCTGAAGGAAGAATCTGCCAATACAGGTTCACTGTTATGGTTTCAGCCTCTCAGAGCTGCAGTGCCACAAACAACCTCACTTGGGGAACTCAGAAAAGAAGAGATTTTGTAGAGTCACAGAATGGTTTGGGTTGGAGGGAATCTTAAAGCTCATCTCACTCCAATCCCCCACCATGGGCAGGGACACCTTCCACTATCCCAGGTTGCTCCAAGCCCTGTCCAACCTGGCCTTGGACACTTCCAGCCATAGGGCAGCCCCAGCTTCTCTGCACACCCTGCGCCAGTGCCTCACCACCCTCTGAGATGAGCTGTCACATAAGTGGCACAACTTCAGTGTGTGTGTTCCCTCTGCCTCCAATGCACAGTTTTATATCCAGAAAAAAAGGAAACATTTTCACCATTTGGTGGCAAAGGCCAAAATCCTCAGGGCATCAGTGCAAGGTTTGACATCCCTAGTTTGTTACGGTGGCTCTGCCCAGGGAAATTCCAACCAGCAGTGAATTCACTCTGTAGAGGGGCTGGAATTCAGGGTAGTAATGGAATATAGACACAGCAGTGAAACAGCCTTAAGGAACCCCCAGCTAAAGCAGGTAAAACTTCCAAAATGAAATCAATTTTAAAGCAATACAGTTCGACAGACTCTTGGGTTTTCAAGCAACACATAATTACCATCTTAAACCAAACCAGGATGAAGCCACCTAATTTCACCCATTCCCACCAGTGGAATCCCATGGGGATGAGCTCTCAGCATGGAGCTACTAGTCAGGGCCAGTCTGGAGCAGAGGAGATAAAACCTGCAATCAGCAAAGCCCAGAATAAACCCCAGTAAAAGAGGGTGGCCCTTTAGTTACCAAGGAGAAGCAATGTGTTTGTCACTTGCTGATTTTCATTGCATTTCGCTTTGCCACTTAATAAATACTAAATATAAATATATATGGGATTATATATGAGAAGGAATATATATAGATATAGATTTGGTATAGAGAGAAAGAGAGAGAAGAAGAGAGGGGTTTATTTCTATAAAACTCCTTCTTCCTGATTAACATCACCATGGGGCTGAAGAGGAACATGTTCGCAGGGAGGGGTTTGGAAATGTCCACTGACCTGATAGGGTGGGATGGATGGAGAAGGATGCTTCCAACTTCAGACTCCCTTGTTAATTCAAAAAGAAGTGGGGTTTTGGGTTTTCTTTTCTTGCTAGATACCAAGTCCCCACTTTAACAAAACACAGCCTCCCCTCCTCTGCTGCTTTTCTGTTTTGTTTGTGTGTGTGTGTGTGTGTAAAAGCAGCCAAGCCTGGCTTTTATCAAAGGCCTGAATGTGTCTTTGTGTCACTATAACCAAAGGGAACCAAAGCAGGGGGGTGGCTGTGCTGCTGCTCCTCCACACAGCGCAGACCTCATGTGTGTGATGGCCTCCAGCACAGCCTGTCCCCAGCACCAGGGGTGCTGCGAGGCACCGATGCACTCTGACCTCACGTCTGTGTGAAGAAGCAGTTTAAAGACTGGGAACCTTGTCTCTGTGAAAATGAAGCAGAGCTCCTTGAAATCTGGCTTAATTCACATTAAAGCAACCCTCGAGGAGCTCAAATACAGTGTTTTTATCCTTAAAGTCAACTGGTCTGCATAAGCTCCCAAGTGGAGTTGAACAGCTCTTCTTGAGGAATTTAACCTCATCTTCGGAATTAAAATAAAATACTTTATACACTCCTGATCTACAAAATGGATTAAAGATTAAAAAAAAAAAAAAAAAACAAAAAAAGAGAAAATAGAGCAGAAAAGAAAAGCACGTGCAGCTTCTGGTCAGGTTCAGGTCATCACTGCCTTCCCCTCACGCTCTCTGCCCAGGATGAGGGATGGGGCAGACCCACACGCAGTGATCACCCCAGCAATGAGGCTGACAACCTGGACAAGCTGTGGCTTAGGATGAAAAGTTTAGGAGAAAAACTGAAAGAAGCAAATGAGCACAAGAAGTCCCTACACCCACGGCACAGATGAGCAGCATTGCCCATACCAAGCAGCTAATCCTCCAGGAACAGTGTGCTTCCCGTCTATTCCACCTCCAACAAAGAACCAGCAGCCTTCAGGCAAGCAAACAGCAGCTGCCAGTAGCCAAAAAGCCAGGATTTCTTTTGAGAAATGGGAACATACATTCCCAGTTCCCTATCAGGGCCCATTTTTGCCATCAGCCATGCCCTCGAGTCCCTCTGGGATGGCGTGTTAGTCTCTTGACAGGGTTTCTGCGCAACACGGTTGAACATATTTAAATGTTTGCACAATAGGGCCCCAGAAGCATCATTATTTGGTAGTAGTTACTGCCAAGGCTTCCCAAAATATGAAGCAGATCATATCAATACCAACTGTTCTCATCCTCCAGACAGATCTGCTGGGGGAAGAGAAAAAAAAAAAAGAAAAATCTGTTCAACATCTCCTCCAAGTTCTTCAATCTCTCTGAGCAGTGAAGCAGCACAAACCTGCTTGATCCTCCTGCACCAAGCGTGCTGGAATAGCATGAACAGGGACAGCTCAGAGACAGCACAAAATGGGGAGAAAACCCAGACAAACCCAAGCCAGAAAGAAACATTTCCAGATGTACTGCACTGACAGATCTCATCTCTACCAGTATTTTTTTAGAAGTCTGACCACAAACACACAGATGGTCAGGAACATCATCGAACCTATTTAATTTTTCTTTGTGAATACTTCTCTCTCCATCATGTCACCCTTGCTGGGAAGCCACCCAAGAGCCTGGGACTTGAAGGATAAAATTTTTATGTGGTGCACAGAATTTAATAGGTCCACCCAGGGGCAAATGGCCTCTATCTGTTGCTTGTACAGCCAAGCAAGTGGTGCCACTGAGAGCCAGAAGCAAAGGGAGAAATGTGGGATTTCTTGCAATGTATAGGAAACATCACACATGGGCTGGAGCCAAGTCCACCACTTGACATAAATGGTCCCAGTACACTTGCACTGAAGGGAACCTTCAGATGAACAAAGTCCCAAAGTCAGTGCCTCTTGCTATAGTGTTGCTCAGGTGGGTTAAAAAGTAATTTGTGTCACACAGCCAGCCCCAGGTAAAGACTGGCTTTTCTTGGCATTCATGTCTTGCCATGATTGCAATCATTGTGAAAAAATAACCCATCAAGGGTAACCCTCATTCAGCAGAAGCCAAGTTCTCTTAATGCCTTCAATATGTAATTACATAAATAGACCCAATTTAAAAGTGAGCCAGAAACATGAACAACAGCTTCAAACAACACAGCCCCACATCCCCACCCCAATAGAGATGCTGTATGGTGTACAAGATGAATGTGAGGTCTTTCACAAACACATCCCCAACTCAAATTAGCAGGAAAAAAAGTGGATTCCTGCCACCAATCTGCATTCAAGGCAGTGATGGGCTCTCCAGAGCCCCCTTCTGTCCGTCCCCTGCTTACATTCAATTCCTCCTGCACACGCAGCTTTTTCTCCTTCTTGCCCCACATGATCATACTTTAAAAAGCAAAGAAGCATGTGCTGGGGGGCAGGGACACACTGGGGATCTGTCATTCCCTGCATTTCCAGCAGCTCCATGCCCTGCTCATGCACGAGGCCGTGGGGTCGCTCCATCTGCCGCAGGGATGAAACCCAAGACGCACATTGTGCTGCACAGGCTGCCAGCGCCTGGGGTTCGGGGGCATCTTGGCACCAGCACCTCTTCTGCCACATGAGGAAACAGAGACTGATGGTGACAACAAAGAACAGGTGGAGGCTTAATTAGGTCATTAACCACGTGAGTGCATCCTGTAAAGCTGCATTAACCCAAGTGCTCATATCCACCAGACTGTGCTGGGCTGGGAAGGCACAGCCTGCAGAGGCCATCAGCTCCCCCTTGGGCTGGATGCGATTACCCTGGAACCATGCTGGGAAATGATGAGAATTGTTGCCTCCTGGGTCCTATTTAGAAAAGCAGAAAGAAATCCAGCCTTTTTACAGTCTAGTTTATCATGGCAGGACAGGTGCAACAAAAAAAATATCAGCAATTGAATCTGTCTCCTCGTGCTGCTCCTCCTTGCAGTGTGTCACCATGAGGACCTGTCACTTACAATGGTGTACCTTGTGCCAAGGTGTGGTGAGTTCATTCGATTGTTCCTGCACATCCAGCACCAACTCCAAGCCAGGTAGAGCCACCACATGCATCCCTGCTGCCCCACCCAGCACTCCCAGGCCAGGGCCCCCAGGGACCCCACTGCAGCCATGCTGTTTGCAGGCTCCTCGCAACCATGCACGGACAAACCCATGGCCAAATTCTTTATGCTGGCTGCCTTTAAAATAGCTGTTCAGTGATTTTCTACGGCCAGCTTGGCTTCAGGAAAAACAAGGTGCAGGAGTTACCCCTCAGACAGCATCAGAACTGCCTCTCCCTTAGCACATGTGGGACAAACCTACTGGTGTCACACCACCTTCCCCTGGAGCAAGGTCTGGGTGCTCTGGGTATTAGACATGATAAATAATTCCACTGCTGATCTACTGCAATAAAGATAACAATAAAGAAAAGTTTTTTGATGTCTCTCTGATTTTACATCTGAAATAACACCTGGAGTCTTAAGTATGATCACAGCTGGGTAAGCAATCCATGCTTGTGGCTGGTATTTGGATTGACACCCTGGTCTCTAATCCAAGCAAGCCACACTTCTCAGTGAGCAACTGTTGCAACATAATTACTTGGTTAAAATCCTGTTAGGACTCTCAGCTACAGCCAACTACGGGTATCACTCTCCAGTTCACCTTCCTCCCTCCCATGAAAATGTGGTGGTCAAAGCACGAGCAAATTTGCAATGTGAAGGCACTGCTGTTCAGGGGCTGGAGCTCAGAACATTTTCCTTTAGGGAAACTATTTAACAAGTGCTGAAACAGACTGTCTTTCCCAGATATCTGTAAAATAACCAAAAAAAGCTACTGATAGGTTTGCTCATGTTTTGACCCCAGCTGGCAACTAAGTACCACTCAGCTATTCGCTGTTCCAGCCTTTATTGGAGTGTTGGGAGTGATGGAGTTATATTTGGATCCTTTAAAGGGCACTACACCTACTGCCCCTGCAGCCCTACAGAGTCAAACAAATGACCATGTCTCAGAGCAACAAAACAGGAGCAAACAAACAGCACCAGAGGAAGAGCAGTGTTTCTGGCCATGGAATCAGGAGGTAACACCAGGTTTATACATAGTCTAGGATTTCTCAAGTGATAAGCCAAGGGAAGAAGACGGTGGGGCACATGGAGCTATTTGTCCAGCCTTTATCTGGGCTGGCACTCCCTGGAAAAAGCCAGAGGGAAGGTTAATTAATGGTACCTGTTGGTGAATGACATGACACCCACCCAGTGCAGCCAGAGCAGATTAAAAACATTTTACAGCCCCTCTGCTCAGGTTTGGTTTTGGCTGCTGTCACCTACAGGGTCCCAGCCGCAGGCACAGGTGATGGTGCTTCCTGTGCAGAGCATATTTGTGCAGTGCAAGTCAGTAAACGTCAGCCTGGAGCTTCTTGTACCAGAGAAATAGGGTGGCCCTTGCTTCAGAAGTACATCAGTGGTAGCTCACTGTCCCAAAATAATTTCTGTGCTAAAACCTGCTTCTATCAACACGGCATGACTGAGAAGCACAACCTAAAGCCTGCTGGGATGAGACACATTCCCACCCTGTTACACCCAGGGTGGATGGGAGATGACAGCACTACTGACTTGATGAGGAGGCATGGAGGTACTGTAGGTACCATGCCTATTTTCAACACTCAGCTCTGCACTGCTCACTTGGGAGACATTGATCCATCATTTAAACAAGAAAGGAAGAAAACAACTGGAAAGTCACAGAAACTTCCCAGGTGAGGCAGTCCATGAGCACTGAACCAACCTGCTCCAGAGACTCCTCTCTGGAAAGGCAGCAGTGAAGGGGTTGGCAGCAAAAAATATCTGTGCCTGGATAAATGACTTCATATGTCGAGACAAAGATAAAGTTACACAGAGCCTCTTGCAGAGGACGTGGTCATCAGGTTTATTTTTGTAGTTTTCATTACACTCAAAATAACTTTGGCAGACTTAGAAAAAATAAATTTTCAAAGCTTTCTCCTATTGATGTCACCAGTGTTAATTAATTTTTGCTGAAATGGTCTACAGGCAAATGCTGGTGGGATGGGCTGGTTTCTGGTGTACTGCTCCAGGCCTCCGTGCTCAAATGCCAGGGCTGCACCAAACACCACCAGGATAAATCCTGCCTCAGCCTCACTGGAAGATGCCTCCGGCCCATTTCCCTGCGACAGTGGTTTTGAGGCCAGACTGCCTTTTAGCTCATGCTCTGCCTCTGTGTCAGAGGCGCCGGCAGCTCTGGGAATAACATGGTACCATGCTATTTCCTGCCTCAGAAAGTCCTGACCACATCCAGCATTTAAAGTCACCTCGGTAGGACATTAAATGTCAGTGCTGGCTGACACAGCAGCTGATCTGGGAGGATGCTGTTTGCATGGACATGCCCTCCCTCACATGCCAGCAAACTGGGGAGCTCGGTTTGAGAGCAGTCCCCAGATTCCCAGATTCAAACCTCCCCTTTGCTGCACACCTGGCTGTCACCTCCTGCTCCCACCACCACCACCACGAGCCCCTCAGCAGGAGTGAAGAGAGTGCTAAAATTGTGAGCAGAGTCTCCCTGACACTCCCATTAAACACCTGGCTGCTGCCACCGCTCCAGCAACTCCCTGTGCACACACAGCAACCTCCAGGACCACCAGAAAATAATTTCTCTTTCCAGGGGGACTTTGGGCTCCTTCTCCATCACTGGCTGGCACCCTGCAGCACACAGCACATGGCTGGGAGGAGATGCCAAACCAAGCAGGACTCCCCCTCCTCCATTTGTTTCCATCTATTGCAACCACTCAAGAAAACAAACCCCTGACCTAAAGGTTTCCATCAACAAAGAATCCTGAAGCCAGAGCTTCGAGGTCCCAAGGATGAGGTGGGGCCCCATCACTCTGCAGTGGCTGCTTTCCAGCATCTTCCAGTAAGATGAGGGAGGGTGTCTGTGCCCATCCCAGGTAGCTCCTGCGAGAAGGAACTGGCAGCTCCTGCACATGTGGTGTGCAGACACAGCTCCAGATGTCCTTGGGGCCTTCCACAAATATCCAAAAGGGACCAGGGAATGGTCGCCAGGAAGGAGCTGGTGGAAGGTAGCCAGCAGTCATTTCTATGCTCAAAGAGCACTTTTCCAAAAGTTGCTAAGATCTGCAGATTGGATTTTTGAAGGGGTAAGATTTGAAAACACGTGAAACAGAAAGTAAGTGCCTGCATTCAAATGGCACCATTTGTCAAAAGTCCTTCCCAGACAGTTGTTCTTTGTTATTTAGATGCTTTAACACTTGGCTTCTGGGTCGTTTTTTAAAATCCTGGCACAGCCTTTTCTGTGCAGGAGAGAATTCTGATTGCGTTTGTAAGTTTAGTACAAAAAAATCCTGTTTATACTAATCCGTAATTCCACCGTCCCAGCCTCCCGTGGGCAAAGGCAGATGGAGAAAGCAAACCCTGCTGAAGGGAAGTGACTGGCAGGGTACAGAGAACTGAGGCAAAGGGGGATTCACAAGACATTTTGAAACTTGAAGGTTTTGTAAAGCTCCTTGTCTCACTCTAAATCACAGAAATTACAGAAAAATACTGAGTTTTAAAGGCTTCAGGAGGCAGAAAATGTTATCTTGAGGTGAGTGTAAGGAATACTTCAGAGGTTTAAGCTCAGTAGATGCAAAGCAACCCAGAAAAGCAGAGAACAATGCTAATTTTAAAAAAAGAATTAATACTTGCTTATATTTGATATTTTTCAGTATCTATTGAACTATCCTGGGGGACTCAGAAATGTGCCCAGATCTACAGGCCCAGATCCTGAAGAGGCAGTAACAGAGCTGCTATCACGGGACAGCGCAAAACAAAGAGGCAACATTAGCAGAGCTGGGCGCATCTCATTTGGCCTCCTGGAAAACATCTGCCGTTTGTCAGGACTACAAAGCCAGCAGAGCCCTCTCCCCCTTGATCTCCAGCAATTAGGGAAATTCTGTTGTGCTAATTACCTGGGGAGACGGCAGATAGCGAGTTACACTTGAAGGCAGTGTTTACACCACTAAAGATCAGGCAGATATTTCAAGTCACTGGAAACCACAAAGAGTGCTGCACCAGCCTCCCAGGGCAAGCTGGAGAACGCTGATCTGGGTATAAAGTTAGGGTAAATATTAAAAAGTAATAACAACAACAAAAAAATTAATTATATAAATAATCTAAGCAAGAGAGCCTCTGGAGCTGCTGAGTCTGCAGAGGTAGGGAGGCTTTGAAATGCTCGGCTTCCCCAATACACATGGTTTGAATTGCCGAGAAATGGAGCAATCCGCCGTCCTGCCGGCTGCAGCACCACTGTGCTCCTGCTGCTGCCAAGCCATTATTGGGAAATATTTGTCACATATTAGCTGGAACATCAGATTACTACACTGAACATTTAACGCTGTTTTGTAATATATCCATACGTTCAAAAGCACATGACACCGTCTCAGCGTGAATTCAAGATGAAAACAGGGATGTGCATCATCCAGCGGCCAGGAAATTTGGAGTTAAGGCTCCAGAGGTACTATTAAATAAAAAGGCACAGGGAAACACAATGCATGCATTGAAATACCCAGTGCAAGAGCAGCCAACAGAGCTGGAGCTTTTCACACCCTCAGTCCACAATTCAGCAAGGACCAGCTGCTGGGCAAGGCATGCTCTGTGGGCTGGGGCTGCTTTAAGTCTTTTTTTACTGGGTTTATGGAAACATTTGCTCTCACGCTCTAGCATGGTGCACCCAGCACCTTGAGCTCTCAAGGAACCTGTTGTCACAGAGCTTGAAGACTTTTGGCACAGCAAATACCACCTTTAACAAGAGCCTTTTGCACCTGAGGTTTTAAAACACGGTTAAAAATACAAGGTGGGAAAAATAAAAAAAAATCCTTAAAAAACATAAATGAGAAGGCAGCCAGAGCCTACACAACTGATAAACAAATTGTTCAGTGTGAAGTTTTAGTCTTGCCTTCAACCCACCTCCCAGTGCTCATCAGCTGAAGGCTGCCCCAAATGCCACATTCACCAGTGCTCCTGCACCTGCTCAGCTTCATCCTGCAGCAAAGGCTTTGTGAGGATCCCATTGGAGAAAGAGGCTGAACACAGGGGACGAGAGGCCTCTCTGCAAAGTATTACAGGCCTGGCTTAGCGAATGACAATACTACAAGTATTAAGCTGCTGTTTCCCTGCGAGACAACATATGGGGACAGCCTGTCCTGGCCCTGCCCGGCGCCCGCAGCATCCAACCGCTGCCGCTCCGTCCCAAATAGCTGAGGGGACTCCAAGGCCATGCCCGTCCCCAGAGTGGGGTCACCAGCCTGTCACAGCGTTCCCGAGCCTCACCCACATTCAGCTGTCTCAACCCCCCCTAAAAGGATGCTCTCCTCTCCCTCAGCCACAAAAATGCCCAAACCACAAAGGACTCGAAGTGACACAAAGTTGTTGTCATCATCCCCCGCATCGCCTTGGTTGAATGAATAAAGGAAAACAAGTCAACTCAAAGCAGCACACAGATGCTCAGAACAACTGCAGAGGCAACTTTTTGTAGCATGCTCAGCATTAGAGACAGAAAAGTTATTTTTTAAGCTTTTTAAAATATATTCTTTTAATTATCTTTTTTTTTTCCCAAATTGTTATTACTTGCAAGGTCGGGTTGAATGGGGCTCCGAGAAACCTGATCTAGCTGGAGATGCCCCTGCTTACTGCAGGGCAGTTGGACTAGAGGATTTTCAAAGATTCCTTCTGTGATTTCTCTCGACGATGGCGATCTCTCCGTGGCCCTGGCGAAACGGCCGGGCCCCCTCTGCCGGCCACCGGCCCCGGGCCGCCCCCGCACCGCACAGAGCCCCGAGGGTCCCATTCTAGGAGCCAACCCAGCCGTGCCCTATAGCCAAATAGGTGACTTCCTACAGAGCACAAAGCACAGAACGGGTCCGTTTGGGTTGGGGTTTTTTTGGGAGGGAAGGGTGTTTGGTTTTTGTGTGTGTTTTACAAGCAGCGATTTAGGATGTCGCTGTAGTCAGAATAAGTTGACCCTCGTTTAACTTTTAAGTGGATCGTAGTCTCATCTTGTTCCAAACTGCTTTGAATGTGCAGCGAGTCAATTGTATCAAAACAGTGCCCTAAAAACAACCCCCACCCCCTCAAATCCAAACAAACCCCAAATTGACTCATTCTAGGAAAAATCAGGGCTTGTTTAAAACAAGCCCAGCTGTCAGGGCCAGCTCTGAGCATGTGTCTGCTCCTGCCACTGCCCACGGGTGGCTCTGCAGGGCAGCCAGTCCCTATTTCCCAAGGAGGCACCGAGGGAGGGACCACCCTGGCATGACAGTGCAGAGAGCATCCTCATCCTCGGCCGTCCTGTGGCTCTCCAGCATGCTTCAAATCCAGTCGTGACAAGGAATTCTTAAACTTAGCAGGGTTATTGGCAGAGGAAAGCCCCCCAGCCCAGGTATTCAGAATACCCACCAGCTGCTCATGGGAAGCAGGAGTGGGGCTGGCAGCATCTCCCCATTCCCTCCACAAAGAAATTTTCTTTTCACCAGGGGCTGCTTTTTCAGTGTAGGGGCAAACCGAAGCTTAGCTGTTGGTTTACAACTTGGCATAGCTCAGCAGCAAATGCCAGTGAGGGCCACAAGCTCTCAGATGTTTCCAGACCAAGCTCTTTAACAACAGAGCAGAAGGCAATTCAGCCTTTTTCAGGAGAAAGAAACACATCTAAAGATATCTTTGATTTGCTCCAAAATAGCTGAAAGGCTTCAGGACAGTCCAGCAGCACATCCTCACCATAGCACAGTGCCCAGCTCCCTGCAGTGGCCAGGAGCAGCCACCGATGGACGTTTCCTACCCACCAGGAAATCACTTTTTCCCTGAGCTCACCAATTATTTTGACATTCGTTACTAACGACTGTAACGAGCATTTCATCAGCACGTGGGAAAACCTTTCCCTTCCTCTTTTCTCCCCATCTCCCAAACACAGCCACCGGCAAACCCAATGACCCGGAACAGAATTGGGACTTTCCTGGACAAAAGAAGCCTCTTCAATCCCAATTGCTTTCCGCAGAGCAAAGGAAAAGCCTCTTGACCACTTAAGCACATCAGTAGCACCCTGTTTGCCCAGACCAGAAAACGATGCAGCCCCAGAGCCCTGTGAGGTTGGTGGATTTTTTGAGTCTGTGCATCACAAGAGAGAAATCTGATTTGACCACCTGGCAAAGAGCTGAAAATAAGCAGTATTTGTTTCTCAGCTGGTGGGCTTTGTTACCAAGCAGTGAGGCACACAGGGAGCCTTCCACTGGAAAAGCAGTGAGTATGTTTAAGAGCATCATTAGTGAAATGTTTTTGAGATTAAACATAATCTTATGGGGGGAAAAGCCCTTTTTTTTCGTCCCCTGAGTATGGACTAACGCTGAGTATTTTACTAGGATTCATATCCAGAGTGGCGGGAAAAATTGACCCTGCCCCTTTGCCTCTTCTGCCATCCCCATGTAGCATTTATGGTTTGTTTATTTTCTTTAAAACTGGAATGGAACTCTCTGCTGCTTGGAAGTCCTTGTAACACGCCCGTGAATCCTCCCGCATCAAAGCACTGCACATCTTTCACCAATGTTTCGCTACTTTTGTAGAAAGAAAAAAAAAAAAGACTCAAAGTGCCCCAGCTCGACGTCACTCACACGGCTCAGTGCGACAGCAGAGCACTTCACAGAGCATTTCTGTAAATGAGGTTCCTTTACAAACTAATCTAAGCTGTTTATTGTTTCCAAGGAGCATGCACTTCCACAGCAGAACAGGAAGTTTTGACAGTTTTAGAAGTTCATTAAACTCTGGGAGGAAATTTAAACAACCGGTGACAGCTTTCCTACAGCAAAAGAAGCCACTGCCCTCCAAAAAGGCAGAGAGGCTGCAGCTTTTAATTATCACACTTGCATTAAGCCCCAGAGATTTTGTTACTACTTCTAAATTGTTTTGGCCCAACACCCAGGGCTCAAAACCCAGTCAAGTTCTTCAGTCTTTTATTCTTATAGCCAACCATCACTTTTGTCCAAACCTCAAACTCCTTGATCTGTAAATAGGCCTAAGCAAGGCACTGGGAGACGTTAACAGTCTCAAGCACAACAGTGTGCTTCAGCTCGGGAAAAAACACTTTTAACACATTTTCCTCCATAAAAAGGAACAGATAATAGGGGAGGGTAGGGGAGGGGAGGGGAGGGGAGGGGATGCGTGGTGCAGCGAGCCGGCGGCCCCGGGGCGGTGTGGCGCTGGCTGTGCGGGTACCACGGCACTTACCTGGGGGGCACACGCAGTCTGACGGAGCCTCCCGCACCGTCCGCAGCTTCGCAAGTCCTTCACCGAGTTTCTGTTTGGAGGGGGAATGAAAACAGCCCTTTAGAGAGTACATTATACCTAAACACGGACCGTGCGTGCATGCCAATGTCCAAACCATCCAACTTCCTTCCAGGGAGAGGTAATGGTTTCATCCTGTGGCGTTCAGCCTCCTTGGATAATACCCCATGCTATAGCAGCACATAAATATTAAACATTCCTGAGCAAGTGGCAGCCTACAGCCCTCGCATGGAGTGGGCAGACACTCCTCCTGCACATCCCACAGCCAAGCTCCATTGGCAGGATTCATCCTGTGCTCCTTCACAAGTCCCATGTTCGGATGTGACCTGATTTGTATGATTTTATGCTTAAAATTCATGCTCTGTGGAGTAGCAGAGGTTTTTTTAGGAGAGGGATGAGGTGAAAGACAGTCAAGACTGGAGTGCTCACCCATCCTCAGGCCTACCCAAAGCCCAGTGTTTCCATCTCCAAAGTAAAAACTCACCAATGGGACAACTAAAACAGAAAAATTCGCAGAACTAGAGCAGTGTCTACGTAGCACATTGCAGGCAGATGTGAGCACACTCTGCCTGCTCCCTAAGCCAACGAGACTGTTCGTGCCTGCCTTTAGGACACTGCCAAGCCCAAGTTAATGAGCCCGATGGCAGGTATGTTACATTAGCTCGGGCATAGTCCCTGCCTGGGATAGCCCTGCAAGGGTGGGAACAGCTCATCTTCACCCACAATCTTCACTCTCTCAGTCCTCCAGGAATGCCCTGTCCTACCTAAAGTACTTGCCAAAAGACAAACAAATAATCTGATAACTAGAGTGCCTACATTTCAAAGAGGGAGAATTCAAAGTACTTATTCAGTTTAGGGTGTTAAGAAGTGACATTATACAGTTGATGAACCCGTCCCTGTTCAAATATTTGAACACTGGGGACTATTCAGGAATTAGGCTACCTGTGAATTAGGTTATTTTCTTTTTATTCTGAGGATTAAATAGTTTTATCTGTTGTTGAAATTCTATGCTTCCTCTATCTGTTAAGGTGTGATGCTAAAGGGTCCTGAAAATATCAACACTGTTTCGTAGCACCTGACAGAGAAGTTGCACTGAGGTAAGTATAAATACCAGAGTGATCCAGCTGCCTTCTGCAAAACATACACTTTCCTTGAGAAAATGTGGCAATAAAACATCTAAGGACATTTTTCTAACAGCCACCTGCAGTCTAAATGTTACAGAGTTGCTCAAGTTTTATCTGTTTACTCTTGAAGTAAATTGGATGATGAAGATGCTCAAGGAAATGAAAATAAGCTCTCCCACATTTTTAGTTCAGCAGGCATCACTGGGAACACGAGAGATCTGAATCCTGGAGCAAGTCCTCTGTTCTCCCATTGAATTGTTCTTGTGATGAAACTGATTAATCTGGACACTGCAGACAATAAATCCTTTGTGAACAAAACGGTCCAGCTTTGTTTACAACAACTGGATGTTTCCATAATCCTCCCGTTAATATTTTCCCTCCAGTGTGAAAAAGACACATTTAGAGTTGGGGCTTTTGACACAGAGCAAGTGGAGATGCTGCCACGTCTGGACTGTGCTGTTGGCAATGTTTCAGAGGGCATCAAAGCAGAAGCCTGCAGCATGTCCCACTAACAGGACAAGCCAAGGGAAGGGCAAGGTCCTGCCACAGTGAAATCAGAGATTTCTCCAGAGTTACACAGATGCCTGTCACAGAGCCAGAAACTAAGTCCTAGTTGTCCAAATTGGCTTTCATTACCTTAACTACACACTTACCCTTCCTTTATCGTTTCCTATCCTCTTTTACTTGCCAAACATTTAAACAGCACTAAAAGGAACAGGGTGAGTGTGTTGGTGCTGTGTTTGCTGCTCTCTATACACGGCTCTGCCATAAATTATGCCAGCAAACCCCTCGACTGGTATGTGGAGTAAAGCTTTTTGGGCCATGGCAGAGAACAAAGGATGCTGGGTCATGCACAGAGAGTGTATGGAGCTTTGGTTTCACTTCTGAAATACTGTGGTAAACTTCAAAGGAGGACCAACACAGAATTTAACAAAAAAACTGACCCCAGGCATCAGTTGATGTTCATGACGATGGAAATACTCTCTTGCTCTCCAGAAACTCTCAAGCACAGAAAGGGCAGGAGTTGCTTGACAAGCGAGCGGTCTTATGTAACAGAGCTTGGGCAAGAAACACTTTCTGAAACTTTACCATAAATTAAGAGGCTCATTTAAAATGACCATTGATAGAGCAATCACTACTATGGATTCCTCGAATTTGTTGCTTGATTCAAACTTTGCTTTTAGTATTGACAAAAGTTCGGTCATACTAAATGTTTCAACAAGCTCACTCCTCCATTAGAAACCCAATTATGTGGTTTTGCTTTATTTTCCCCTGTACAAACTCCATCTGAGCATTCCCAGTACAAAACAAGCTTTCCACACTTAACTAAATCTCAGCAAGAGGTTGCACATGATCTTAGGCAGTGCCACAGAAACCATTCCCATTGCTAAGCACATTTATTGGAGTAATTGGAACAGAACCACTGCCACAACCGGCAGGCTAATTCCTGCCTGGAGAAAAGACGTTAACTAGAGTCTGTGATTACGCCTTTCAGGCACCCCCCCTGGTCTGGTATTCAGGGTTTTCAAAAAATATTTTAACATTTCACTTTTATCAAAGCACATCAATGCAACCAAGTTTCCAGGCAAAAGGACACGCTGTGTCCTCACCCTAGCTCCAACAGCAACACACAGCACGAGGAATTGCCTCCCCATGCCCCCGGCGCTGCCTCCAGCCCTGCTCACAACCCCAGAGCTTTCACAGACCTCCACATACAAATACATTTTGCACGATTTAGGCTTCGTGGCTGCAATAATTTTAATGCATGTTTTGCACTCCAGTCAGGCCATTAATAAAATCCCAGTGTAAAACCTTCCCCAGATGTCAGAATTGATAACTCAGGGATGTCATTCAGCAGCCCCATAAGCCGTGTTGAATCTTGCTGAACTTTATGAACTACTGTTTATACAAATCCAGCAAACCAACTGTGGGATCTTCAAGCATTTCCTATGAGTGATGGAGCCCTTCACGTCCCCCTTGCCTGTAAAAAGCCCCAAACCTAAACACCAGAATCGGGAAGAAGATAACCCTGGGATAAAATGTAACTTCTACAAGAGATTTGGTTTAGTTAGGCACAGAGAAGGGCATCGCTGTGGATAATAGTTCTCCAAGTAGGGGAAATTGTTCAACGCAGAAATATTTATTGAATAATTTGAGAAAACCCCAGGATTGAAAGTGAAGTAGTGGCGGGTCTCCTCTGCCTGCCATAAATCAGTTCTACACTGCCAGACCACAAAACTGTGACAGACAGTCCAGATAGAGGGGATCATGTTCATAATTTCTAACAAGGAAATTATGGTCCATTAAATCCCAAGGTAAATAGTTAGTTAAGTACTCGGGTTACCTATGTCAGTGAATAGAATAAGGGGGAAAGTCGCATGTCCTCAAACCTTCTGCTGCCGGCCCTTCACCTGGGGCATTTTTCCTGCGGCATCTTCTAAACAAGGTGGGCTCTGCCACGCCTCGCCCTACGCCTGATTCATGGAAACGGCAGCAAAAAGGGGCAAGTTTGGCAAAAGGGAGGAAGTTTTTCCAAAGAGGAAGAGAAGCCGGTGACATACGGAGCGAACCCCGCGCTGGAGCGGGGCCGGAGCTCCTTCCCCGAGCCCGTCTCCCCGCCGCGGTGGGGCCGGTGCTGCGCGCTCGCCC
>VZTN01025585.1:451994-542189 GCA_013400515.1 Erpornis zantholeuca | reverse complement strand
CGGGCGGGCGGCGGCTGCGCCCGGCCCCGGCTCCCCCGGAGAGTGCGACCTGCGAGAGGCGGCTCCGGCCGGGAGTTTTGTACCTTCTGCCCTACAGCCCGGCTGGACCGCGATCTGGTTTAGAGAAGACAACGTACCTGGAACCCCACCACGCACTGTAATTCACTGTTATCTCAGTGAAGTGCTCCAACCACTTCGGTGAGCTCTTGAACGAGAAAAAACTACTCACAGATAAGCACCGAGCACCCACCTATTCTGTCGTGCGTTTTCCTTGCTGTTACACAGAGCATCACGACTCTTGACTTACCTATTAAACATCCTCCTGAAACTTAATGCCTGTCTAGATCCTAAGCACATAGTACACAAATTCCATTGTGTCCTTCACCCCCTGGACACAGATGCTTGCCCTTCGAGGAGTAATTCTAACTTCTAGAATAGATGATTGAAGCCTAGGACATAGTTAGGAAATGCTGTCAGTAACATTACCAATGTCAGATTCTAATTAAGTTTGCTAATAAAACACACAGGGAGACAGCCCTGGCAGATAGACACAGGCTTCATGTAGCTACTACTTCCAAAGCAGTTAAACCAGGCACATCCATAGCATTTATTGTCAACCAGATCCTCTCTCTTAGACAGACTGGAAACAAAAAGAAGAAAACTCCGAATTTCTGTGAGACCCTCATCTATACCTCCTTTTCTTCCTCTCCTTTGTATGAACTTACCAAAACTTCCCCTACAAACTCCATGAGAGTGGTAGAACAATGCACAGAGCCATCATTTTGGGCGAGATGCTCAGGTGCAAAGCATCTTGTCCTGTGTGACCTGAGCCCTCCTGGCAGCCCTGACAGCCAGACACTGAAGGAACAGGCAGGACTGATCACTGCTGCAGCAGATGAGTTCCTGACCCAGAAGTCCAAACCCGCTTCCCAAGCTCAACTCTTCCCTCCCATGGATCAGCTTTTGAAGTCCTGGATCCCTCTTTGAACTTCAAATGAAGTGATGAAGCCTGGGCTGTTCACTTAAAGGACAGCTTTATTCTGTCTTACCCTCTCTGTCTAGTAGAAAGTGTGCCTGGCTCACTATGGAAGTGCACACTGTTAGACTGGCCTGCCTGGCTGAGCCAGGCACAGACTGCATTTTGAAGGTACAATGGCTGAAAACCTGAAGTGCAGAAATAGGTGTGAATGCTCTTCTAATTATTTAACAGCTATAGCTTGATCCAAACATGTAAAGATTACAAACTTCAAGTATGAAGATGACAATAGGGGGTGGTGGTGTGTGCACATAAAAATCCATTCCCAAGTGAAGACAGAACCAGAGGACAGCTCTGCAGCACCAGACCCCTGCCCCAGGGTGCTGCTCAGAGGGCCTTGGGCTTCTGCGCCTGCAAACCAACACTGGTGTAGATGCTGTAAGGCTGCAAAAGCACTTGGCACCTTGCTGCAGACACATTAATCCTGACAGTACTTTCAAATTTACTGGAAGAAGGAAAGTCAGTTTAAACATGGCTTTATAATATAGCTACACTGTATCTCCTTTAACAAGCACAATGGATGTCAGTACCTACATCAACAGCTAGAAGCACTCTGCAAGCAAGAGCACACCATCTTTCCCTAATTTCGATAGAACTGTTTTATGGCTACAGTATTACTGTTATAGCAGCATATAAACTTTTCTCCCCCCATCTGCCTTTGATTTGCATTGCTTAGCTGATACACTCAGCCAAGTCCTTGCTTTGCCACTGAAGCTGTGGGATGGAAAGCACTGTGGGAAGAAGAGAAGGAATATACTCTTGTCCTGCTCAGCCCTACCGAGCTGACCTGCATGGCACAGACTGTTACATTTTCTGTCATGCAGAGCAGAAACAATGTCATCAACACCAACATCCAAGGAAAGGAGGTGGCTGTGATGAGCTGTAATCAAGCCCAGGAGGTGGCACTGGTAACAGAAGATAAGCTTTCAAAGCCTGTCTCAGCTCTACTCTAACCCCAGCTCAGAGATATGCACGTCTGGAGCCTCTTGCAAATGAAGCTCGCTCCACATCAGTGGAACAAGGACATCAGTTTAAAATCTTACTGTGCATTAGGACTAACTCAGCAAGCAAAAAACCTGAAGTCGGGTTCCTGTGGGGCTGAAACAATTTCATTTCCTTCCTTTGAAGAAAGGCTTGCACAGTAAAGTCAAGATTGAAATAAATGACCAAAACTTCCTTATTGCAGCCAGAACAAACCCTTCCATGGAAGGCTCCCTTCCTACTGCTCAGCAAGTGTCAAATGGATTAAGAGCTGGAGTAAGAACAAAAAACCACCAGCTTAGACATGGAAACCCAGAAACTACCAAAGTACATTAATGGGTCTTGGAAAGTTGTATTATTTCCTTCTCAGCCTAGTCTCAACATCAGCACTTCTCAGTTCCCAAGGTCACTTCATTTACTAGTAACTACAAATCAAGCTCCACAGAAATACAGATTGAAGACTTCAGAATGATCTCCAAGAGCTTAAATATGCCACAATTCTGTGGCACACCATGTTTCTGTGTAGTACAGTCTTTCTAAAAACTTAGCACAAAAGTGTTCAGCTTTAATAACTAGAAACAATATTGAAAGTAGGAAATATCACTTTTCAGACCCTAACTAAAAACATTAGCTATGAATACTTAACATTGAAAGCATCAGACAAGTTTTCAAGGGCTAATTAGCTGACTGGGGAGCAAGGCACACTGTGTAACAGAAAAT
Source organism: Erpornis zantholeuca (assembly GCA_013400515.1). NCBI lineage: Eukaryota > Metazoa > Chordata > Aves > Passeriformes > Timaliidae > Erpornis > Erpornis zantholeuca. The sequence continues at coordinate 539,452 of VZTN01025585.1, read as the reverse complement.
CTGGGAAAAAGGTGACCCACAAAAGCTACCTGCTTAGGATATACACTGTTTCCAACCACATTTCAGAACACCATCAAGCTGTTACACACAGCATAAGTAGGTGGACCTTCTATTCATGACTAATAAAAGGAAGCATTTTTGGGAATGTTTCCAGAACTCCTTCAGCTAGCCCAGACTCCTCACCTACAGTCTGAGGGTTCGACTGCATTATCTGTAAAAGGAGAGTGGTACAGGCTTTCAAAAATGAAAATTACTTTTATTTTTCACTTTGATACCCATAAGACTACAACTGCTCAACAAGGTAAACATAACAGTTATACAAAACATATGTAATTATTTACAGACTTAACTGTACAAAATAATTTAAAGCTTACAAAAGTTTCATGCAACCTCTGCTGACTGACTGACACAGTCTAGGAAATCTCCTTGAAGAAGCATAGAAGATCTTTGGACTTATTTATTTAATGGATCAAAAAAAGGATGCTGCAAGGCTTCATCAAGAGTAATTCTTTTGGCTGGGTCATATTCCAGCATTCTGCGAACAAGGTCAAACAGACTTTGATGATCTGTGTCCTGGCAGTGCATGAATTCCTGAAAGGAAAAAGCAGAAGGTATTTTAGAGAGAGCTTTCACAACTGCAGCCTAACAGAGCAATAAAAATGCCATCTCCTACCTTCAGAGGCTTACAGCGTCTCCTGACGTACCGGCCTGCAGAGCTGTGCTCATCCCAGTCCAACTGGTCATGGTGAAAATAATGTTTTCTGCATGACAAGGGAAGTAACAGTAAGATGGTGTAAGTGCACATGGCAAGCAGATGCTTTGCCAAGAAGTTTTAAAATGCCATTAAGTGCTCTTGCATGTATCTCTGCATTTGGGAGCTAACATTTCTTTAAGTGCATATTTATTCACAAAGATCTGCTGCTTTTTTATTACTGCTGCCACAATAATTTGTAAACAGTAACATTTTATTTTTTGAGTATTACTTGAATCTATTGCAATTGCTGCTTTCCAAGCTTTTTCCTGTTTTTCAAAATACATTATAATCAACTGGACAACTGTAACAAACAATATTAATTATCCAACCCAGAATCATTGGAATTCTACTGTAACACGAGTTACAGAATTATCTACACAAGATGGCAAGAGGATAGCTTATGTAAAAAAGAAAATGGGCCATCAAATCCCAGGACCTCTAAATTTTAGACACAGAGGGGTCAGGGGAGAACCCTGTGCTGGCTGCTTCTCCCTACAATGCAAGTGAGAAACTCCTGCTGCATGTAGTTATCTTTGCAGAACAGAGAAAGAACACTGAAGCACACATCTTAGGGATATGGAGGGACAGCAGATGACAGCTATATTAGCAAGCAAAGACCCTCTTCTTCCTCTCAACATAATTATTCTGATGACATGTTCTTTGTATTTAAAGAAAAATTGATGTCTAATACTGTTCTGGTGACCACAGCAAACTTAGCTTTAAAGACTTAGAAACATTCATACTCAAGTTACAGTTCAAGAGGCTGACAATTCATACTGAAATCAGAAAAGAGGACTACTGTCAACTACTAAAGGTAATAAAAAGCTGAGTCTGTTATCTGCAGCAGTTCACAGCTTACAATGGCAACTTTCCAATTTCTCTATTAATAGAAAATAATAGGCAATTTACCACTTCTATAATGAACGTACCTGGATTTCTTGATCATGTGAGTGGGCAAAGGCCCCAGTATTCTTTCCATCATTGCCAGGTGTTCTTTACTATCATGAGTCTGTATGGAAAAAGCAATGAAAGCACTTAACACATTTTTCTCCTCTGAGCCACTTAGTAACGACACTTAAACTGCAAACAAGATTTTGCCAGAGCACTGTCACAATATCTTTAAACATTGCCACTTTCAACTATTAAAAACAGATTACATAATGCAGATTATACAACACTTGTCCACAGTTACAATGACCCCTGAACAACAGTTCATAAACCAAGTATTGTACGTGTTTTCTTTACTCCTAATTCCAGTAGTATCATGACAGGCTTCTTCACTCAAAATGCAAGAAAAGATCATCTTAGATACTCTGAAGAAGATATCCAAGATGTAACATTTTCCTCTATGGATGCTGTCTTTACAATCTCATCTATATAATCCTTAAAAAGCCCACAGACCTATGCCTTTTACACAGTTAAGTGCATGTCATTAAAAGATTATAATCAGTCTGTAGCAAACACACTCTATTTAAGGTTATGTACACACCTGAAACACTGTAAATCCCAGGTAATACTCAATCAGAATACAACCAATACTCCACACATCACACGGCTGAGACCATCCCAGAGCTGCAAATAGACAAAGTGTGTTTTACTTTTTAATATATTCTCAACATCTGAAACCCACAAAGCACATGCCCAGTTTCCACACACGTACTGATGCCCAATTTACCCCCCCATGCCTGCCTCAAACCCTGGGGTGAGAGAGGGAAAGCAATGTTTGGACTTCTGTTTTTAGAGTATTTCTTTTACTGTTAAGAATTTTACCACCACCATCTGAGAGATGAGGGATTACCAGAACCATGAGCAACTACTACAGTTTATGAAGTACAGACATCTGAATGAACTGCAATTAACTTTCAGAAGGTTTAAGACTTTACTTACCTAAAATAACCTCAGGAGCTCTATAATGTCTTGTAGACACTAATGTGCTGTGATGCTCATCATCGAAAGTTGCACTTCCAAAATCAACAACTTTGATGTCTGTGTTTTTTAAAGTGCGTTCATCTCGCTTCTGCAAGAAATCAAAATGCTGTTAATATTCTTAAAAGGATGCTTAGGCAAAAGGCATTATCACATTATCTTTAAAGTACCAGCTAGCACAAAATACATAATAAAACACTTCCTCCAAATACTTTAATTGCTATTCAGCTTGATGGTCCACAAAAGAAGAGCAAGTAACAAAGTGATTTAATCTCAAAAACCAAAACAGCTGAGTAAACACCATTCTGAGTAACAAGTTCTTTTCCTCTTTTGTTAACCTTGTGTTAACTTCACTTACTTGTTATCTGTCTTGCTTTTTTTTAAAAGAGAAGAAGTAATGCAATTCAAGTTGGGAGAAACAAAGAACAAACTTACCATTTTGGCATTGTACTTCACTATGTAATCAGACTCCACAAACAAGATATTCTCAGGCTTTAAATCTGTGTGAGTTAGTTTATTATGGTGTAGAACTATAAAGAAAAAGAGAACAGTATTCCATAATTTACCCATACAACTCCAACAGGAGAAACAAAACCATAACCATGTATTTTGGAAGGAGTATTGACATTTACTTACAGTTTATAGACTGGCAAATTTGATAGGCCATGTTCCTAATGTCATTAATGTGAAATGGCAGAAAGCTGTTTTCCTTAATAAAGTCATAAGTACTAAGTCCCAGTAGCTCAAAAACAATACAAACATGGCCATGGTGATCAAACCACTCCAGCATCTGGACACAGCGGCTTAAAACAGAAAACAAACACACAAAAAGAAAACAAATGAAAAAATCTATTGAACAATCAAATCCTTGGTATGCTGCCTACTCAAATTTCATACTTACAAATTGCTGCTTGGATCCATGTTGTTCAAGTGTTCCAACACCTGTATTTCTGAACGGGCTGCCTCCCGGTATCGACCAACATTTTTCACTATTTTAACTGCCACATGCATTCCTCTCCTTGAAAATAAAGAATAGCAAACTGGATCAATTATTGTTAAATACTCACAACCCCAAAGCAGCTTGATTTTGATAAAAGAAACACAGGAAGATTAAAGGTCATGGAGAATTATGAGTTGGATTAGGGGAATTTGATTTAAGCATGCTGCACTCAAACAGAACAGTTTTTATTTAAAAAAAAAGTAATCCTGATCTTTCCTTTCTCAAATACTTATACTATATGCTTCATTAATGACTTGTCAGTATTATTGTCTCATCTAAAGTAGAATAAACACTCAGAATCCACCACTAGAATGATTAAAGAATTAACAAAGCTCTCATTTGAACAAAAATACTGCAAAAATTTGATTTTTTTTTCCTGTAACTTGCACAACTTGTCCTGGCTCTTTTCCAGTGCTCTTATGGTATCAGGGGAATTGAGTAATTTCTAAAGTTTGGATTATGAGCATTTTATATCAGTGAAAACTGCTCTGCACTGAATGCCTGCATGCATTCAGACTGTAAGGCTGGTACTTAGATGGAACACAGACACACAGTTCCTTCTGTCACATTCACTTAAGACAATTTTTGTCTCTGTAGAGCTCTTTCAATTCTAACAACTTCAAAACACTCTCTGCCCTCACAACACGACCTCAAACTCCAGAACAGAATTAACTTATGAAATGACAGAACAAACAAACCAAAGGTAGAGGAAAATATATGAAAATCATGTCATAGAACTGCCTATATAAAACATACAGTTAAAATAGTCTGAGTTCCAACAACTGTTAGAACATATGGAAGTACTGCAAATAGAGTAAGTTTCTTCTCCTTCACCAGACATACCATCACACAAAAGTAATCATTCCATTTAAAAAGTACTGGATACTAGATTACTGTTGATTCAAAAAAACTTTAAAGGATAATTTTGATTATAAGAACTGAGGAAAGCAATTTACAGCTCAACCAATTCCAAGCAACTGCTTTCACTAAGAACCAAAATAACTTTCTCAGTATTTCTCTGCATCATCTTCTTTAAGTCTCCCAAACTAATTCTGCACTCTTTAGCTGCTCTCACGTTCTCCAGTTACAGCAGCAGCATTTGAGAGAAACGGAGAAATGTAACGAAACAAAACAGAGTTCTCAATCATTAAAAAGGGCATTTGAACTGCAACTTTCTTTTAAATAACATGTCCTCGAGCTTTAATTTCTGATCTAAGTATCTTTTATCATGAGATCCACCAATAAAGATAACCCAACACTTACATATCATGATCTATGCACTCCACTACTTTTCCAAAAGCTCCTTCTCCTAAAGTCGCAACAATTTCATCTAAAAAGAACAAAGATAAGTTAGAATTATACAACTACTTAAAGGAGAATGAACATATTAATGTAGATTTAAAAATGTGCCATTACAAAAGCATAATTACTTTAAATTTCAGCATCAGAATGCATTATTTTATTGGACAGGAGTCATGAAAACAGTTAGCCAAAAAACTATCTCTTGTTCTAATCTCATTTACTAATTGGAACTTTTTGAACACAGTATTTAAATTCTACAGAAAAGAAGATATGCAAAAAAACAAAAAAGCACAAAAAAAAACAGAACAAAAAGAGCAATGAGATTTCTTTAGCCCCCCTCCTCTGACATACTATTCTAAACAGATTTTTTTCTGAAAAGTTTTTTAAAAGTGTTGAAAAATATTCTATACATCTTGCTCTTAGAACGTCTCCACTTTCACAGATCAGGTGACCCTCCTCATCATCCTCTACACTCCTGGATCTTTTCCTTCGGTGACTCTTCTGGAAACGGCACCAAGATCGTCCAGCCAATCAATATATCAGAGTGAATTCAGGGCAGAATACGCAATTCATTCAGCGGGGAGATATTCAGGCATTCAGTTACACACCAGGCCACGAACAGTTGGCAGGAGCAATTTCAAATTCAGTCCCTAGAAATTCACAGGGCACAGTTTATGTTACAGGAGAAAAACATGGCAAGGAACAGATTTTCAGATAAATACTTAAAGTGATACAAGCAACAGAAAAAAAACAACACAATTTTGTCTCTCAAACAGTGGCTTAATTGAAGACAGATTAAGACTGCAAAACTGCTATTTCTAATACTTTGCTAGCAAATCACAAAAAACAGCATTTATTTACATACCTAAGCTCTCAGTCAGGTGAAATGTTTCTATTCTTAAAACATCAACTCATTTAAACACTTTTACTTCTCCCATGTTTAGAGAAAGGAAAAAAAACTACTCTGAAGTCCTTAATTTGCACTATATAATCTAATACACCTTGCTGCTTCTACTGCAGAAAAGTGGTATAAAACACCTGGAGCTGTAGATGCATCAGTGGGCATCACAACAATCATGAGAAATTCAGGGAGCACACCTTCAAAAGGCAAGCAAACTTACCCCATCTCACTAAGACATGAGGTGCTATTAGTTAGGCAGAGGGCTTCTAGAATTAGGTGTAGAATTGTTCATATCAATTTACCAGACATGCACATTCATACTTTCAATTCATGTTAAAAAGGCATGTCATCTCAGTTACTTTTAGCAATAGGATGGATAGCATCCACAATCTACCTGAAAAAACACAGTTCACTATGCTGCAAAGCTAAGTGACAACTGTACTTTAAAACAGGATAGCTACCTGTCTTCAATTTCAAGACAAATTTTTTAAGATCAATCCCAGTGATTCTGACTACCAACCTCCTACATTCCCAGTGTACAACTAGTAGTGATGATAATCCCACCCTCCACCCAACATTGATCCAAGAATCTCAACTAACAACATATTCACATGCTCCACAAATGGACTCAAATGAACACAAATCCTTTTTTAATATTGTAGTTCCTAAAGTACCGTGGATCAGGAATTGCAGCTCTAGCACTCATTTAAGAAGTCTATTACCACTAATTCATTAATAATAAAGTTAAAAATTACTCATACCGAATGCGATTGGTGACTGGAGCAATGATGTCTCTTATGCTTCCTTTTATGACTACTTTTCCTGCTCCGACCAGAGGATTTGCTATAGTGATGATGGTGACTCTTTTCATAGTCTCTGTGATAATGCCTGTGGTCATACACTTCACAGAAGTCATTTCTGTATTCCTCAACATATCTCCGGTCATGATGGTCTCTTTCATTTATGGCTCTATCGTCCAAATAATGACTGAAAATATATTTTAAGTGAATGTTCTCCACTTCAAAAACTTGAGGTTCCAACAAGATAAGTGACCTGAGCTGAGTTACACAGTATCTGTCTTTACAGCAAAAATGTTTTTCAATTGATCCCTCCCCAAAAACAGTGGAGCTTTTGATGTTACTTTATTAGGACTTTAACAACATTGTCAGTCTCAAATACATGGCAGCCATCCATATGAACAGTGTACGATCTGTCCAGTTTGCATAGTAAAAAACTCAAAAAGGAGAAACACTTCCTAAATATACTGAGCAACTTCATTACAACCTTAAAAGACACATTATAAACCACTTTCAATACAGAAATCATCCCTTTTATGCTTTCAAGGCTCCAGGTGTTAAATAAAACCTAGAGACTGAGAGAAGTAGCATCGTTCTAAGTGCTCTGCAATGAACATTAAAAACTCAGGAGATTATCTGGAACAAGGATCTTTTACACAGGACACAGACCATTAAGAAAGCTGCTGAGGCACAGAATTCCCTTACTGCTGTATACCTACTCCTTCCAGCATTTTACAAGCACGAGTATGAGCTTTTAAAAGAATTCCATTGTATCTTCTCAAGGGAATAAAAACCAAACCAAAACAGAAAAACAAGTCTTTCCAGTGAAAGCAGTGTGAGAGAAAACACAAATCACTTCCAGGTTAGTACAAGAAATTCATACTTACCATTCTATTAAATGATTAAACAAACCTTCTCCTCCTTTTGTTCACATTAAATCAAAAGGCATTCTTTTTACTTGAAATTTAATACTGACTGTATCCAATATCAATATTTAACTAACACCAGCGAGACAAACTAGTAACATTAAGTGGTTTTCATTGAAGAATTCCTATTTAATGGTACAGATGCTCTGTTAACAACTACCTGTTAGGCTTAAGTGAGCCAAACCATAAGGAACTGACAACTCTGGGCATTCATAAACTCCTACCCTGAAAACACATTTGCTTTAGACATGGTAAGAAACATTTGCACTACTCAGTTGAGAGTCTTATACCTTTCTGAAACGCGACTGGGTTTATAGTGCTTGCTCTCTTGGCCACTGCTGTGAGACCTCTTTCTGCGTTTGCGGCTGCTACTGTGCTTCCTTTGATCCCAGCTCCTTCTGTCATCCCACTCAGGACAATGAGATTGCTTTGAATGCCTCATCTCCCACTGGAAAATATAATAATAATTTTTTAAGTATAAACGAACACACATGTAGGTGCAAGTTAACAACTGTAGTTCGATCAAGTACGACAGAACTAAAAAGACCCATTTTTCCTCAGCTCCCTCCCCCCATTAATTCGGTTTGGCAAGCAGACACAGCTCTCACATCCCAACACTAACGCTGTTATGAAACACAAATCAAGATTAAATAGGCCAACTCATCTCCGTTTAATAGCCTCAAACATGTCATTAAAGCCTGTTTCAAATAAACTCTCAAGTGACTAAAGAGAACAGTTTCCTTAAAGAGCCTTTAATTAGAAGAAACCTTCCTCTCCAAACATCCTTTAACAAGAAAACCTGGATTTAGGTCTTCCTGCTGTATTGTAAAGTTACTACATGAAAATCAAGTACGTACAATCAGTCTAAAAACTTCTCTCACTAAACTATTAACAGAACACCAGGAAACAGTCACTTTTAGCAACAACCACTGTGAACTCTGATAGATTAACACAACTTCGGAGCACCTGGAGCCAAGTCACAAGTTTTGCACCCTATTAGCATGCAGGACTGCGGGTGTTCTACAGTTCAGCTGATTTACCAAAGACAAAACCCACCGGCTTCTGTTGCTGGATGTTAAGTGCAGGAATTCTTTGTTCAAACAGGTACATGCACAACTGAAAAAAAAAAAAAAAGTCAAAGTAAAACACAGCTGTAGGATTAAAGAGTATAACAAAACCAACTGTTACTTGTTTACTCATCTGAGGGAGGAGTTTTTTGAAAGTAAGAATAACTTTCTATATCTATTCCTACAAGGTTATAAAAAGTTTTTGTAGCAAGTACTGACAGTGAGAACGGTAGTTTAAGAGACAATGACAGCAATAGAGTAGAAAAATCATGACTGTAAATCATGTGTAAATTGTGCAAATCTGTGTAAATTTACAGAGAACAATGCCTCTATACAAAGAGAAGGCATTAAGATGGAAACTCCTAGAACATGCAAATGACAAGGCTATTCTGAAAAAACAGGTTTTTTCTGATACTTTCAGAAGATCTGTGAGAGGCTGGTAATTAAAAAAAGATAAAAACCCTAAAGCCACCTGCAACAATTTTTTTAAAGAAACTGGTTTTTAAAATAAAAATACAAAAGCTGTGACAAAAAAGAGTGATAAACTGCAAAATAAGTGCCTTGTATACATTTTGGATGAGTCATGATTCACAAAATCTTATTCCCTTGTGAGAGCCTAATAAAAAATAAAAATACTAATGTAGCAAATGACAAAAAAAACCACCTGAAAAATCAAAACTGACATGGTGTTTCATTTACATGCTTAAATTTCCTCTCTACTTACACAGCTCCAAAGCCATTTTCCTTTATTTTCATCTTACATAACTCAGGTTGTGAAACACACTCAGGTTTCACTTACTCTTGGGGTGCAGAACTATATGCACACACTCAGCTATAGGTGAACTGAAAATTCTACTTATGGTTGCTTTTTCTTTCCCCACTTGGCAGAAAGCAGGCTGCACTAATGCTCTGTAATGAACAACTATCTAAATAAAATCACCATTAAACTGTCCCGTGGACTAGGGCTTCGGGGCAAAAGGATGGATAGCAGACCCAGGAAACTGGAGAAAATGCTTTGTTGAAGACTACCTGCTGTTTAAATAAAATCAAATGCACATAGCATTAGTGAAATTAAGATAAAAATTGCAAATTCTGTCCCTAAAGGAGCCAAGGAAATTTAAATGAGGAGGAAATGGCCAGAATCCGTCTGAGTCCATTCTAAGGTAGGAGCCACCTTAAGATTTTTGACTACTGTGCTCTCTCTCTGATTTTATGCACCGAAGAACTCCACTTATGTAATACTGACAGCTGCCACGAACATATGCATTCCTGTAGCATGTGGAACTAATCCATATCACAGGCAGTTTTCACTCCCACATTTTACCATAAGGTTCCTCAAGCAGGAGCCATTCCCCTTCTGAACAGATCCATACACATAAAGGCCACGAAAGCCCTGCCGTAAGCTGCCTACACAGCAATTTCTAAATGCCTCTCCTCAAAAACTTGGCAGGCGGAGGAGGTCAAAGGCTTATTCCTTTGGGATGGCCAAAGTCCGACACGGCAGGACCTGGAGGGGACACCCGCCGCCCCAATCCAGGGGCACCGAGCCCATTTCCACACCGCGTTCCCCCGGGAGGCCTCCGGGGCCGGCGGGGGAGGAAGGGCCGGTTCCCGCTGCCACCTGGGCGGGCGCCAGGCACGNGCTTGATGCGCTCCGCGCCGCGGAGACAACGCAAGCAGCTTTCCCACCCCCCCCACGCCCTGCGTCCCCCTCAGTTTCCCTGCTGCTTCGTCCCCCCTGGAAACAAAAAGGAGCGAGGAAAAAAGAGAAGGTGAAAAGAGAACGAAGAAGGGCCGCCCTCACCACTTACAACTGGAACAGAACGCGAGCGAGCTCCGTGTCCGCCCTGCGCGCACAGACAAAATGGCGGCGGCGAGCGCAGAGAAGCTGCTTCCCCCTTCTCCCTCGTTCTCGCGGCGTCTATGCGCCGTGACGTCAGACGCACAGCGTAAGGACAGGCAGGGCGGGAACTGCCGGGGAGAGGGCCCGCCCCTGAGGCGGTGCTGCCGCCATGGCTGCTGCTCTGGGAGGTCGGGCCGGCGTGGTCTGTTCGTCCCACGCCACCCATCCCACATCGGCTTTACCCAGATTCTTCATGGCTTTGTGAGCCAACTCCATGGAGGGATTCCAGCAGCGAGGGCGAGTTCAGAGGCCACTCCCGAGCTGCGGGCCCGCCCTCCTCTGGTGCCTCATTAAACGCGTGCAGTAGCAGTGCAGAAATCACCAATTAGTCCCAACCGTCAATTAATTCCTTCTAATGAATCCGCCAAACGTAGCGTTTAAGCAGTTTGCTGTGCGGGTTGATTCCGCAGGTAGGCCTGGCTTCAGGCTCACAGTTCTCTGTGCGAGCCGTTCCTGTGTGATGCTCACGGTAAAAACCCAATAAAAATATTTTCTCTGCCGGAGTCCGCAACTTGGAGCTGCCCTCTCCGCCGTGTGCCATTGCGTGGATTGCTGTGCGGTTCCCGATGCATTCCGGAGCACGTGTGGGATGGCGGATCCAGCTGAGTCACGTCCCGGCTGAGGTAAAACCGGCGGGACATGGCCCAGGCCTGAGTCCCGCGGGGTTCATGCGGGACTGCACAGCGGAAACTCCTTATCACCAACTCCTCCAGCTATCGTTCAGACAGAATTTAATAAGCCGAAAGGGATTGTTATGAAGTAAAGAAAAGCAAACCCCCAAAGAGGGAAAAGTGGGACTGAATCGCAAGCTTCAGATTTAGTAGCTCACAATGTTTTATCTGGGGAAAATCACAGTCTCTGAAGGTTGATGGGTAAATTGAAAAACTCCTGAGCTCAGTGACTCTTTCCCAGGATAATGTTAGCAAGTTTTACCTCTAATACAATGAGATTTTGCAGCTGAAGCAAAGTCCAGAATAGTTAAGGTGTAATGTACTTTTAATTTAATGTCAATCCCCAATAACATTAGTAAGTTGTTCTAAAATGAGGACACACTTTTGCATTTGTGGTTATAGAATTTTCATTAAAATTTGTTTGCCACCAAGTTTAAGATAACCATTTAAACATGGTTTGCACTAGAGTGGAAATCCTGTTGCTCTTCTTGGGGTTTTTTACAAGAAGAGAGACTAAGATATGGAAGCATTGACACCTTTTTTTTTTGCACCGTGTATTTTTAAAAATCTTTTAACCTCATAATTTATGTTGTATACCAAATCTCATAATGCCAAAACCAGCTTTGGTGCCAGTGCTTCACTTATGTTTCTAAATGTTTCTCATTTAGCACCTAAATGATTGGTTATTATTTATTTAAAAACTAGAAATATTTGTCAATTGTTACAAGTTTCCCCAACATCCACTGATGTCTGAGGAATTGTCTCAGACTGCAGAAGAAAAAAAGAAGCATAAAACCACATTTACAGAGAGTGAACATGCACAGGTAAGGAGGCAGAAAATATTCATGTACCTGATATTAGCCAACTATACCATATGATTACAACTTTTCACTAATTTCTTATTCCAAGAGGTGTGTCTAGGAAGACCATCTGGATTTTATGGAACCTTTCTTGCTGGAAGGCTGATGACAAACCAGTGGCTGGTCTTCCTGGCAGGGCAGAGCAGATGGGATGTGACAGGATCACACTACCTGCCTTGCTTGCCTGGCTGCCTTTTCTAGGTTTTTACTGGGTTTTACCTTTGCTATTTTCCTCTCCCATTATAAAGAGGAGCTTTAATGGATGACAGGGCCTTTAACAGGGTATGGCAGTTCAGGGACAATTTTGGTATATCACATTTAATGGGGAAAAAGGAAATTAATGCAAAAGAGACCCTCAGAACTGACTACCTTTGGAAGCAGGAAAAGTTTGGTTCTAGATATTTTGGTTCTCTCCTGTTAGGAGTAAGGATCTTCAGCCTGGAATATAAAAGGTAGAAATAACTACTGTACATTGTGAAACCACAATGAATGGGAGCTGTAAAAATGTACTGGCTTCAGTCAGATGCTTTCAGCTGAGAGCTGAAAGAGGAATAAACCTATCAGAAGTTGATAATTGGACCTTTTTGAAGAAGAAAAGCAGCATATAAAGGCTGTACCACCTTCATATCAAACATACATAAAGAAATTTCCCCCTGAAGCAAAAGCCTTACAATGGATTTTATAGAATGCAGCCTCTCTAGACTGACTGCAAAGCAGTTTCAGCATCTGCTCTCTGTGCTGAACAAAATGCTTTCAAAACTGCCTCTGCAGACATTCAAAAGAAAAGCAGAATTGGAAGCAGTTGATTTTCTGTCTTGTTCAGGAGGTGGCAGTGGAGACACAGCAGTGGAGGAACGTCAGCTGGAATTTAAGTGATGTCTCAGAGAAGGATAAACTCAGGAGAAATTTGCTGGCCCTGACCAGGTTATGTACCACAAAGTGACAGTCTCTCCAGAAATGGCCATTTTTAAGTCAGGAATAAGGTGAAGAACACTGAAGAATCAAACTAGAGAAATCTAGTCTTTACAAAACTCAGGAAATTCATTTGAGTTACAATTACAGCTACTTCTGCTGTTGGCCCTTACGGTATTTACTTTTGTTTATGTGAGATATATCCTTCTTTAATTAGACTTGCAATGCCAAATGTATGCATAGCTTGTGGAGTGAGTAACACACAATGCAACTATGTCTTAGATTGCTTTGTACAGCAGAACTACATTACAATTCAGTGTTACTGTGCTGGTGGGACACATTTGTGAGTGTATGAAAAGATACATTCAAACCATTTGCTTCCAAATCCAGTTTTGTAAGGTCCCTCTTTCAAATGCCTTGGCACAGGAGGTGATCCATCCTCACAGCAGCTCTTCAGGAGATATAGATCTTACCTAGTTTTCTCATTGTTTGGATACAAAATTCAATGCAAGGGTCATCTGCCTTGCCCAAAGCCTCCGAAAAACTCAGGCAGAGCCAAAAATTCCTGGCTTCCAGTACTTCCTGTGCTGTGCTTGCTTTCTCTTAGTTATGGATGTATTGGTTTTGTTTTTCTTCCCTCTGGTTAGTGTCAGAGGGTGGCAGATTAGCAGTTGTGCTTTGCCTGTAGTTGTTTATGGATTTCTACAGTTCCATGGTTTGATTTTTATACTGACAGATTTTCTTATGTTCCCTTCACCGTGTGGGAGCAGCTGTATCTTTGCTTGGGAGCTCAGGGACAGAGTAATGACAATACTCTCTTTTTATAAGGGACTGAACTGAAGGGGATGGAAAAACCATCAGGAAAATGTCTAAGATATATCAGGCAAAATATATTATTCATTTCACAAATCACTATAACTACTGATCAAGGGAGCCAGTGCCCCAGATTGTTGTGGCATATGTAAATTCAAGGAGATAATAGGAGCTTGAATATGTGGATCAGCAGAAAGGAAAAGTGAGAACCCACTGACAGTTGTATTTCCATTCCACGAGAGTTTATTTTTATAAAGAAAAATTTTAAAATAGATTTAAAAAAAAATCTTTTTAGATCATGCAGTAGAATAGAAAAAATGCAAATATTCAGCCAGGTGAAAAAGAGCAAGGCATGGCTATAGCTTAGAGACACATTTTCCTTGTTAAAGAATTATTAGAATTTTTCTTGGAAAAGCAGTGACCCAGAAACTTTGTGTGAGCATGGGCAGCTGTGTTCATTCCCGTGTGCACTGGGAACAGCTGTGGCCAGGGAACACGATGGTTCTCTCTGAGCTGTGTCCAGTGGCAGTCTGGAACAGCCCCCGCTGCCCGCAGCACGTCCCCATCCTACGGAGGGCGATGGGGACACCGTGCCCTCAACAGCTGGCAGGCCACCGGGGGCAAGGAGTGTTCCCTGCACTGAGCAGACTGGGTTCACTTAGGTGATACACAGGCCAGCTGGGATTACCTTGGGCTGAGCTGAGCTGATCCACTCCCTTTAACTGAAAGGCTCACAGGAGTGGTTGAAACTTGGACTTTTCTCACTCTGTGTGGCACAACTGGGCCTCCTGAGGATTGAAATGTTTTAGCCTAATAACGAACTGGGGGCTTGACAGGGGAGGCCTGAATAAGTTTACAGGAAATTCAGCCAGATGACTCAACAGTTCCTTTCGGCAAGAGCTCCAGCACCATGAGTAAGAGCACGGGGCTGAGAAAGAAGGTTGCACGTGCCACTTCCGCAGGCTTTGGAGTCAGTGTCACCACTCACATCGGGCAGTGCTCCTTGGTGACAAGAGGCAGGACCAGCTATGCTGAACAGCAGTTACACACTCACAGAAGCAACATGGTGCAGGTGTCAAATGTTACACCAAGAAAACTCCACACAAGTCTACACAAGTTTCACCTCTGAGCCTTTCTTCTTTATTTAAAAGAATTTTAAGCTGTTTGAACCAAGGATGTCTCTTACTGTTCATTGTTACTGAAATGGGTCCCTCATCTCAGTAGTACCTCTCACTTTATTATTTGTATTGCTGATGGCAATACAAATATTAAAAGAACACATTTAAACATCAGTTGTACCATGGAGTTTTATAGAAACAAACTAAATATACTCAGACCCAGTCTCACCTTTTTCCTCCTATTATTATGAAGTTTCCATTCTACGGCTCCTATTTGGGAAAATATTTCATTATGGGAACTGTGAATCTGCCTCCTTTTCTTGCAGTGCACATGCAGTGCAATGTTCTGAATGTGTGAGGATGAAGAGAGAAGCAGTGAAGTGGAAATGAGAAAGAGCAGAAACCACAGGTTTCTGCCTACACACATATTCATGAATGGTTGTGCATAGTCAGGGACATCTTCGTATTTTTGGAGTTTCAAAGCAATGCGAATTTCTTCACAACCTATCCTGTAGATTTGCAATAGTTGAAATCTTTACTACATAAAAAACCAAAGAAAAAAATCCATGCAGCTGAGCCTTTTTTTTTTTAATTATTATTCTTATTTAACACTCACATTACAAAATTTAGAAACCATAGACAGTTCAGGCAAACTGTTAAAACACAGTATAAATTAGGGGGGTTTAATATATAAATTCTATACATAGGTAAGTTAGCTGGAACATGACTGACAAAAGGATTTCATAACAATCTTACCACAACTGTATAAAAAGGCATGGGAGTAGGATGGGCACTATCATCATGAATGCAGGTTAAGACATCTTCCACAACAGCTATAAAGCGTAACAATGACCATGCTATTCTCGCAGTGTTCATGTGGGGTACAGGATGCATATTACCAATAACATTTTGCAAGATCTATGTACAGTCACAAAATCATAACAGCCACTTTCAAGTAACTTTACTGTTTCCTGCCTGTGCAATTAAAAAAGTGTTGGTATTCGTTCTGGGAACTTCTAACAAAGCTACATGGTTTGAGTATTATGGATGGGTTAAAAGTTGGACTCGATGATCTTAAAGGTCCTTTCCAACCTAAATATTTCTACAATTTTATGATTCTATGGTAGAGGGATTTCAATTTGACCTGAAAATGCTAATCACAACATGAATTGTTTAATTTAATGAAAAAGATACAGGAAAAGCACAGTTCCTCATTGCTATCATTCACATGATTAATGTATACCACTCTTTGAAACCACATTTATTTCTTAGCTTGTTTATTTTTAAAACCTAAAGTGATAATTTAGCTCCCATTTATCTAAGCACAGCTGTAAAAAGGAGTAACACCAGAAGAAATGTAAAACTAAAATTTGTGTATCTTTTTGGGGTAATTTTTTGAAAGGATGTACTTCCCAGATAACCCCGGTCCTGTCATTCAACATTTGAGTTTCTCAGTCTGAAAATAAAGACAGTTCTGATTACCCATTTTTACTCTGTGCTTTTAGGCCTGTGACTAAATAGTATAATTCTAATAGTTTTAGAATCCTATGTTCTTGGAGTTTAGGTTTAAGATAGTTGACAGTCACTGTTGCTAAAAGTGAAAAAATATTTTAAAATCAGATTTTTCACCTTCATAAGCTGATGAATGCTTGCTAAGAGTTCTGAAACCCAGAGGATAATTTATTTTCCATCTATGTTGTACTAGTAATGGTGTTTTTACAGACAGACCCCTAAGGGAAGTACTTGTACATTTGTAAGAATCAGACTGTGAAACACTTGAATTTAATAGCTCTGTGTGTCTTTCACTAAGTTTTAATAATTTGGACAATTGTATTGGAACAACTCCTTCTGGTTCAAGGCAAGGACAGACAGTAAGTGATAACCCAACCTGGAGTGCTAAAGAAATACAGATGATGTCAACAGTCTAAACTACAGCCCCCATTTTCTCTATTCTGTTTGCCCACAGACCAATCATCAAAAAAACATCATATGTTCATTTCAAAAACACTGGAAGCATAATAAATAATGAAAGCAGTGATATAGTACTGACCAATAATAGTTGACTGAGGAAGTCATGCTTCTCTGAAAGGTAGCTGGAATATGGAATTTTCTGTTCAGAATTCCATTAAATGGGCTTTGCTCCTTTTAGAAGGAAGGTTCCTTTACAAACACGTAACTTGTAGGACTTCTGAGTTCTGAACTCTTAAGTCTTCTGCATTCTAGGAGGCCTGGGAACATTGCTGCACTGCAATATTAATCTGGGTTGGCAGTTTTAAGGCCATGGGGATGAAAAGGGAGAAGGACTCCTGTTATGACAGATCTGCAGTATGATTACAGAGCCTTTGTATGGCAGAGAGATAGAAAAAATGTTCCTTTGGCATTTTGCAAGAGCTGTTTATGGAGCAAAATACCACTTCTGTGAAGGGAAAGGCATCAAGGGAAGAGTGAGCAGTCTAAGCCACTCAGAATTTACAGCACTACTACACTGCTGGCCATGGAGCAGGGCAGGGGATCTAGGCTGGAGTTACTCAGCTTTTTTCTGCAGCTGAGGCTGTAGCCTGAGTTTCAGTGTTGTGTACTCATGCAGAGTGCATGAAATACCACCCATAAAAGCCATTTGCTCCCTATCTACACTTGCAGAATGGAACAATGCAGGGTATGATGCCTTCTCTGAGAATTAGCTTTAATGTACTTGGTATTTTTTGCCTATCTGAAAATATGCAGAAAGAATTGTAAAAGAAATTAATACAAACCAGATTAGATCTGTTCAGTCTAAAAATATTCAGTTCAGTTACTCCACAGAGCAGGGAGCAGTGGTTTTAGGGGAAGGGACACACTCTAGCCAATATTAAAACACAACTATTGGTAACATTTTCTGCACCAGTATTTCACTGTTTTCTCTCCTGCCTTTGCCAGCCCAGCTGCCATTGGTATTAATAGAAGATATTTTGTTTCACTCTGCTACCATGCTGTGAAGTATGAAACTTAACAACCATCAAAGTATTTCTCATACATTTAAAATATTTAAATTATTTTTCCCTGTTTCTTAGATCTTAAAATCTCTGTCAACTAAGAAACAAATTCTTTACTGTTGTAAGTCCACTAGAGAAACCCCTTTTAGTTCAAAGAATTTTCTTGTAATCGTTCTGTTGGGTGAATAAGGAAGTGTCATAGGCTTTGCCTCAGGTGAACTTCCAAGAACTTTCTCTCTTCCAAAGGGATATGTCCCAGCATCAGAGAGCTGAGTGGAGGCTCAGACGTGAATGTGCACATCAGCTTTGTCCAGGATCATCTCATCACTCCCATGTGTCCCTGATGGTGCCTATGCTGCCATCCTGAGCCCAGGTACATGTGCTGCTCCCCAGCCACTCTTCAGTAATGCCCTGCACCACCCACACAGGTAATTTCACTGACAGGTAATGTTAGAAAGGACAAAAAAAAGACAGCTCTGGCCCACAGTTGAGTGTCTGAGCAGTAACAAAGGGGCTTTTCCTTGTTTCCTTGTCACTTCCTAACTCCATTCTGCAACTACAACAATGGAAATAATCCGCTCACAATCAAAGGGGGGGTTAATTTCCAATGAGAGAGTCATTTGAGACAGCATGGCTAATTTCTACCAGCATGAAAAGAGAAAAAGGTTATTAAAGCCAGAAAGTCAAATTTTACTCTCAGACATGAATTAATGATTTAATTCATAGTATCCGATTTAGTTTTTGAATTTGCTGCTGAAACTTCAACAATGTCAAAGAAAACTTTTTCTAAGGCTGGATTTTCACCCTATTAAGTGCACATCCCATCTGAGAGTTGCACCTGGCACAGAGACTACACCAGTTGTCAATACAGTTTAATACCTATGAATAACTAAAAACTATACTACAGTTAATAATTGCAGGACTTCTTCAAAGCCCATCAAAATTAACTGGAGTTTTTGCTCTGGCACGTTGCTATGCTTGCAATCAGTCTCATTCCAGGGAACACAGTCATTGCTAGGCCAGAGACTGCTAACTGTAACATTTTTACATTGATATGCATAACTATCTTTTCTACTAACATGTCTTTTTTGTTGATCATTCCAATTACATATTCAGTGATCTGAGCTCTCTTCTAAACTGGATTTACAATCATGTGCAGACCAGTGCTCATGTGCTTTAAGAAAAGGTGCATAAACTATTGCAATAAAACATGATGAAATAACCAAGATATCAGGAAGGTACAGGCTTAATTTTAAGTGAGTGATTATCTTATCACCACTGACCACATCATAAAATATTCTCAAACTGAGAAAAATATCTGTACATTTAAATTGTTTCTTATTTGAAGTGCTTTAGCAGCTGTTCACACTTTTTTAAAGTGAGACCTCAGCAGAAGCTAAGATCACAGTTTGCCCTATCCCCATGGGGAGCTTCCAGAGATGTACAACAGGATTGTGTTCATTGCCTAACAGAGGGAATAATGATAGTCTAATCAGTGTACTCTGGTGCACAGGGTTCTTGAGTGCTTGACTCGTTTGGAGTTTCTGCCCTGAAAATTTAGTCACACCCAGCTGACCATGCACCTTTAATTCGGTAACGTGATTGATGCTGATGTGAAATTGAGGGCAACATTGTGTGATTAAGTGTCTTTTGAAAGGCATTGAGCAAGTTCATCTACTGACCTAACACAAGCTGAAGGCACACAATTCCCTCCTTGCTTTTCACTTTATACCTAGCCCTGCATTGCAGAATGACACACTCAAGAAATGAAAAAATGGGACTTTCGCTACCATTGTGATTACACTGGAGGAGGTGCAGAAGTGATTTCATGTATTTGGGTCTTTTAAAATACTGCTGTATACCAGAAGTTAAGTAAATGCTTCTGCAAGACTGTGTCATATTCACATCTTACCACCTTAGGGGTTTGATACCAACACTGCAGACCTACTGGTCTGGTTTTGCTCTGTTCTCTGTGTAGTGTTAGTTCAAGCAGCTGTCGGGGACTGAATCCACTCAAAGAAGCAGAATTTTAAAAAGCTACAACATTGCTACTAGTAACTCATCCAGATGTTGGTCTAATGACTGCACACCTTACAGTGGTTTAGTGCTTGGTGGGAAGTGATCCTGCTTTCTTTTCAGCATGGCAGGAGTTCCTTATGCCTTTATAGCAAGAAAAATGGATTACTGGGCATGTTTGTGTTCTCATTTTCATGCAATATTAATACATTTTTAGAGGAAATTGATTGCCCAAGTTGTCATTCTTTGTTTTCAGTTGTACTGGTGCTTGTTGGTGAAGCAAAGCTCTAACCACGCTCCTGCCAGGAGCTGTTCATCCTGGTTAGGCCACAGATCAATTAGAAATGCAACTGACAGCTGCAACTTAAGGCTTACATTGTTTCTGTTTAAATAGGACCTTCGCTACAAAATGATGTGAAGACAAGCTATGACTTTGAAGTCCATTTTTTAAAAGCACTGTCTTCTTATTTTAAGTTGTTTTGCACTCTTGTCTCCAAGTAATTTTGCAAAGAGCAGTGAGTGTCTCTGGAGATCAAATACTACAGATTAATGTGCCACGCACCTCTATAAAGCAATAATTGCCTCACTACTCCCCAAGAGATAAGGATGTTTAGCACCTCTGAAAAAAAGACCTTTTAAATGTGTGACTACATAAAGGCATAAGAATTATTTAGTGCTTCTGACAGTCCTGCTAAGCCCTTAATATCCACCTAAATCTGACCTTTATGCTTCTATTTTAAGCACTGAGGTTTGAAAGTTTTGGACTACGAAAGCGGTTTAGTTTGCAACAGTGATAAACTTTGGGAGATCTAATTTAACTTATACTTACAAAATTGCCCAAATTCATGGAAGGTGCCCCAAAAATACAAGGAATTATAATGAGAAATCACATTTTAATTAATTGTCATGGTTTTACACTCTCATCTGCACCAGCCTCTAGTGGCTCATTTGAAAAGGAGTGAGGATTTCCATTTTCAAATGCAGGTTTTAAGAAGGGGCCCCTCCACCTGCACTGAGTTTTGGATAAACAAAACCCCTATATTTCCCCTGTGAAGTCACACTGGGCTTGTTAAAAAGATGCAGATAGTAAGAAAAAAAAATGACCATTTAGCAAACACACTTAAACATTAGCATAGTTGTAGATATGTTTATGGTTATTGCTCTGGATTCATCTGAAATTTAACAGGCTTTTAATGGCTTCATTTTGGAAATGGTTCTGCCTGAAGGAGCAGCTTTATGTCTATAGTTTCTCTGTGTTGCTCTCAGCTCATGTACAAAAATTAACAAACAGCATAATCACAGTATCAGCAGAATAGGCATCATTCCATGGCAGCAAAGATGCTATGCCATCTTTACACTTAGTTCTTCCATACAGAGCTCAAATAAACACGAGAGTTTTATGTGTCCCCTGTTTGAATTCATAGATAGATCTACAGGAAAAGGAGACCTGAAGTTCTGCCTCAAGCCCCTGTTTGCCAGTCCTGAAGAAACCATCCTACTCAGCTCAGCAAGCACAAGAGCAGTGGATTCAGTGAGCCAGACTGGGCTCCCACAGGCCATAACCTAACACAGAACTGCTCTGCAGACACATCAGACCTGGAGTGCACCACACAGAACATTCTCAGGCTGCTGCCCTCAAACACCAGCATGCCAATGCCTCCAGGTCAACAGCTCATTCAGGCATGGACAACTTTGAGGCCTGGCAGAGGGCAGGAACAGTTCCAGTTTTCTGGCTGAATAGGCCAACACAGCCAGGTTTTGTGATTGCCCTAATTTTTCAAAACACTACAGCCACTTGGAATCACTCTGTGCTGAAACACAATTATTACTGATATCACAGAAAGGGTTACATCCTTTTGTAGGGAGAGAAGGACTGGAACATCTGAAAAGGTAGCACCAAGTCAGTAACAAAAATGCAAAGTTCAGTATGATGTGGCATTTAGGTTTCGTTTAAACTTTTTGAGATATTTTCTGGGGCAGTTACAAACATTCCTTCCACACACAAACAATAAGTCTACTGTTGGGGCTTAGTTTTGAATCTAATATAGTTCATTATCATTTAATGTATCTATTACAGTAGCACCTTGATTATTGTACAACTTTAAACACAAGACATAGTCCCTATTTCATATTATCTGTAAGGAAATGGTGAACTTTACATCCTATAAGTAAAAAAGACAAAAATGGTTATCTGCTCATGAATGACAAATTCTTTAGAGCATTCATTCTAGTCTGAAACCCTTTGTCCTTTTAAAACATACCATATAGTTCCCAAATTCAGAGCAATTACCCCCCATCCTCCTAAGTATCATGTTGCAAAGTAAACAGTACTGTGTTAATTGGAACCTGATAGAAATGGTAATGCAGTACCTTTTTTTTTGAGTGTGATAAAATCCCTTAAAAGATGCAACTCAGCATCGATAAATGTAGGGAATACACTACATACATTTAAATAGAGGTAAGTTAAGTCCAGGGTTATTTGCTTCTTCATTCAACCTCAGAAGTGGTGTCTTTAAGCAGCACCGTCTGCCCTCTGTGCCCTCCTCAGACCGGCCCAGATTCACAGTAAGGAAAGCAACAACAGCGGTGGGAAGATTAACTAAGCAACAGTCACACTCCAGGTTGTTCTCTGTAACACCCATGGGATCAGGACGACTGACCCGTGCTGACATGGCCTAGCATGACAGACTTGTATGTGAGCAGTGTCCTCATCCCTGCAAGCTCATACCTGCAGCAGTCGGTGCTTTGTTCAACAAGGCTGGGGGACTGCTAATGGAAGATTAAGTTCTTTTTTTTCTTCATTCAGCAATTAACCAGATTGCTGTTGTGTCTGTCTTTGATTTAATTTTACAATCCTCAGAGGGTTTAAAGAACCGCTGTCTGAAGCACCTGCTTCTGAAATACTCTTGTGTATTTTTGCTTTCCTTTTTTATGCTTTTCCATTCTCTGTTGCAGTACCACGATTCTCCCTGCTCCTGGTTTTCTTGTGTTTTCCTTCAGAGGCAAAATTACAGTGATCCTGACGCAGTTTGGGCACAGCCACAAGTAGTCTGTTTGTCCTTCCTCTCTCTGTCTCAGTTAGAAAAGCATCATTGTGCACACAGTTCTGTTGATTTCAGTGGATGAATCCAGTTCATCCATCATGTTAGGCAGTCAAAAATACCCAACAAAAAAACTCAAACAAAAGAAATTGTCTAAATCCCAAACAGGCATCTTTGGAATCAGTAGTGCAAAATGTTTGCTGATTTCTTTTCCTTGACCTACTGCAATAATCTCTCAGTCTTCAAGTCTTCCCTAAAATAGTGGATCTGTAAATGTAAAACATAATGACAATGAAAAAAAGGAAGCAAATTTAAAGGTTTGGGTTGTTTTAATCCCTCTCTTCATATTCTCACTTCTATCAAACCACTATACATCTCTTAGAAGAGCTGTAAACTGTTGGAAGATCCAGTTAGCCTGGGGCATTCTTCATCTGCATCAAGCTTTTGCTCGGGTACAGCAAGCTGAGGGTATTCTTTACATGGAGGATAATTTGAGATTAAAATGAGCTTTTATCAGTGCAGCCTCAGTTCTGCAAATTAGTTTTAAATGGAAGAGACCTCCCTCAGAGGTCACAGTTTAAATACCTGCACTTCACAAGCTTTGGTATCAGTGCAGTTTGGAGGTACTTTAGAAATGAGCTGATAAAATGAGAGGTTACCTTAAAGATTTCCACCTGTCTTTTTCTGTCTGGTTTTCTGGACTTTCACTTTCATAAGAAGCAAGATACAAACCTGGAAATGGTAAATATGTGTTATTTCCAATAGCATCAATAAGCCCCATCTCTCTGCATTCCTGTATGTCCTTTTGTACCACACAGAAATTTTAAAACTTCAGGGTCCATCCAGTACCTGGTAATTAGTGAGACACTGATGTTTAGCTCACATGTCTACCCTGGAAAGTTGTTATGTTAATTTTGATGGAACAGTAAAGGAACCCTGAGTCAAAATATGTTAGCGTGACCTTCCCATAACAATATTAAGCAGTTGAATGGTCTCTGGTTTTGCATATAGAGATCTGGGCCCTCCATCATGGCACTGCTACACAAGAGTTATATGAACATTAAAAAAGAGTGACCTGACACCTAGGCTTTTAAAAACTAAGGATATTATCATTTAACAACACTTTATGTTCCTCAGTCTTTTTAAAGCTTATTGGGGATATGGTATCTTAAAAGGATACACAATACCTTCAAGGTAAGAGTGAGTTACAGAAAGCAGGGAAGGGATGCAGTGGAAGAAAATAAATCTGTCTTCTTCTTTTTTCCCCTGCAAATCTTTACTCTGTAGGATGCATTTTATGACACCAAAATGAGTCTAGATTGTAGAGTCTCCTCTGCACAAGCTGGCAGTGTATTAATATCTCACTGTCTTCTGGGAATCACAGGCTGTAATTTGTGTTCACACACATTTCCTCATTTGACTGTTTTATGATGCTTTTATGCTTTAATGCTGGAACCATCTCAGCATTCAAGTCTGTGCTACAAATGCATTGTCTTTTAATATTCAAGTGTAGGCTACCATTCCTCCACATCATGACAAACACAGTACAGCTGCATTTCACATGCCACTGCTACATCTCTCTCAGATATCCTCCCACCTTTCATTCAGGGCAGTTCTTTCTACTCTGCACTGCCCCTGGGTAATGGGGGAGGCTTCCTGTGGCTTCTGCAAAGGGTATTCACAAAAGCAGTATGAATATAGGGAGGACACAAGGGAGAAAATCTGCAAACAATTAGTGGGTTGAGGTCGCTCTTTTTTAGTCCAGTAGCCTGAAAACTGTACTTTTACCCCGACTTTCATTTTCTGTCCCTTTAGAGCCTAAAACAAGATGAAATGCTTTCATCCTATCTCCTATTGATATATATTATTTTAATCACATTAATTATTCTATTCTGGAAGTCATTCTTAGGATTTAGGCAGGATTTTCGAAGCAGTATTTTGCTTTCTGAAGTAGTCTGTGAAATACAGGCTGTCTGGTCTGATTACCTTGGATTAGTGCAGAAAACTGCCTATAGAATGAAGGAAAAATAAACCCAACGCCAGAATAGCTTATGGGAAGGTTGCTATAGACAATTCTGTATGTGACAATGTACAGAGAGGCAGCTGACACAAAGCAATATGAAGTGACACAGTCTGACATGCTGGATACCAAACTGATGAGGACAAATAAGTATAAAAAGACAATCAGATAAATAATTTCAGAACAGGGCTTTCATAGCTACAGCTGAAATGAATAGAAAAGGTTTTCTTAAAAATTATTTTCTGTAGATAACATGTGTCTGTTGTAGAGGAAGAGGTAAGCTGGACTTCATCACCCTGGGCTGTTTACTGAAGAGATGACAGTGTTGGTTTGTGGAAGAGATTAGCTCTAGTTCCATCAATCACAGAATGAGTAGCTAAGGGACAGCTGACATTCACAGCAGCCCATGACATGCTTGTGTGACCTCTTTTTGTGATTACAATAGTGCCACAATGGCAGCTTCCTAGACAGTGCCTTACAGAGAAGCTACAGACAAGAGAAAAGCCATCAGGCAGCAGCTTCATGTGCTAGAAGCTTGTATTTGCAAAAACACATCGATAGACTGAGGATAAACAAGCTGTTTGGCAGGAAAGCTAGGAAAGACCTGGGACTGGTCAGTGAGAGAGATCACCAAAGCATGGATCAGGGTGTTAATTAATAGTGATGAAGAGAGACATTTTCAGTGATTAGTGATTGTAAAGTCTTACCATCTTCAGTAAAAATAGGAGCAGTGTGCAAGTAATGGATGATGTTAGGGTCTTGCTCAAATGGACACTCCACTTGCTTCCATGTTATAAATTCTCCTACTTGCTTAGCCAATTCCAGAAATTTCTGTAAACATAAAATCATTTCACTCAGATACAGTAAGATTATCTCATGTTCAGTGTTTGATGGTCTGCACTGAAAATTGCAGACCAATGGTCTCAGACAGTTCCTCAGCTATTGGAATGGGATAGGTAAAAATATTTTTTAGATCTTACTTCAAAGTTGACGTGTCCATTTGGAAGTCGATTAGCACATCCTTCATTCAAAAAATAAATGTCTTTGATCAATAGGCTGAAGAAGGGGATCACAATCTGTGGAGAGAAATGACATAACCATTATCTTTTCAGTTCAGTATTTTGTCTGCATGAAAGAACAACTCAATTGGGAGAGATGAGAATAAAGAAGTATTAACTTTTCAGTGTGCTGTGCACTTAAAAAGCAGTACAGTGACAGGCAGGCAAAAGGGCAGTAGTGCCTAGAGAGACCTTCAGCCACCAGCAGAATGTATGCTGAGATGAAAGTGAACTGAACACAATGTTCACTGAGCAGAATGCCATGACTAAGAAAATGCTGAAAGCCTAATTTATTATCAACAGCATCACTGTTGTCACTGATGTCATCAGACAGCAAAGAGCAAAATAACATTGCAGAACTCTTCCCTTTCCTGTTGTGTCCTTTTAAGCAGAGATGTTGAACACACAAATTGTGCAATTTAAACACAGGTGGGAACCAAAAAGCCAATATTGTCCCTGGACAAGGAAAGAAAATAAAATTTGATGACCAAAGACTTGTCTACAAACAGTTAATCAGGAGCTGTTTTGTTTTCAACAGCTCCATGCATGGCTACCTCTTGAGGCATGTAATTTCCTTCCTGGTGCCTGATTAGTACAACCTGCTTCTCCAAATTAACCTGCAGACAACAGGATTGAAAATATTAAGCTGGTTGACAGGAAACTGCCAACAGTAGCCAGAGAGACCACTGCAATTCTCAAAATCAGCCCTGAACTTCATCCAGGCCAGAGTGGCATATAGCAGTGATCCAAGCCTTCCCTCTAACCCATCAGAGTTAGGTCATAATTTGCTATAAAATAAGTCTATTTCTGGGTAGAACTCTTGAAATTAATGAAATTACAAGCAGGGATAAATAAATTTGATGCCAGACGTTCTACAGCAGAAAGCAGTAACAGTGCTCCTGAAGTGCATCCTCAGAACCTCAGCAGAGATCCAGACTGAAGCAGACTCCCTCAGGGTCCTTTGTCTCACAGCTCAAAAGGAAAAGAAAGATAACACAAAGGCCCAGTCCATGAAAGCTGACTCCCAGGGTTCTGGGATTCGACAGTCAAACCTCAGTCTGCCCACCTCTCCAGCAGTGACACTGTGACAGCAAAAGGTCACTTGGGGAGTTTGAGCTGAAGGTCAGCAGCTGCCCCTGTGAGAATTTTCCTGTGGCAACAAAGTCTGTCTTTCAAAGCACCAAGTATAAACTTAACCACCATGAACATGAAGGAAAACACTGCATGGCAGAGTGTCCAAATGTTTCCCCTGGGCTGTTTGTATATTAACTGAAGTGGAATTTGTTAAGCAGCACCAAAGCTAAAGTACCTGCATGGCAAGCAAGAATGGCCAAGAGAGCAATCTTTTAGTTAAGTATTTAATGTTATTCCATCTCATGCTGTACATCAGCTGTAACAGGATTTGAAATGGACCCAGAACAGGATTGACAACTGTTATTTTCCAGTCTACATGGATGCTACAACTCTATGATGCTGCAATAAGTGTGAACAAGCCAAAGAAGTGAAAACACAGGCAAGGAGTTGTGAAAATGGAAGCCAATTTCTGTTCCATCTAAAATACCACATCTAGTAAACTGTTAAAGATCTACACCTTTCCTGACTTTATTATGGGACAGACACAGATAAACTCTGTAATGTCACTGCAACAGCCATAAAAAAGCCTGGACTGACACTCCAAGAGCCACTGGATACTTATCCTGGTAAATTCTACTAAAAAAACCTCAGGAATGAAAACAAAGCACAGCCTATCCTCCCAAAATGCTGAGCTCTCCTATTAGGGTTGGAAGAAGCAATTTCTAGTCAAACTGAGCTAAGTATGTTTCAGGATTTATTTTCCTATTACCCAAACTAGACCAATCAAGCTGCAGAAAAGAATAAAACTCCATGTGGTTTGTTTTCTATGAAAAATGATGATGACTCT
Organism: Erpornis zantholeuca; assembly: GCA_013400515.1. Lineage (NCBI taxonomy): Eukaryota > Metazoa > Chordata > Aves > Passeriformes > Timaliidae > Erpornis > Erpornis zantholeuca. Next base: position 511,474 of record VZTN01025585.1, on the reverse strand, counting down.
GTAACCACTGTGTTCTTAAAAGGTGTAAAGAGACAGAGAGCTGGAGCCACACACTGATTCCCAGCTAGAAATCACTGCCAGGTTCTGTCTATGTATTTTTTTGCAGGCAGATGTGAGCTTGTTCTGCCTTGCTCCACTGCCTGGGAGCAAGGTCAGCACCATTAGTGGTACTAAACATGAAGGAAAAGCCTTGCTGAGAGGAAAGGTACACAAATGTGGGCTGGATGCCAGGCTAATACAGCTACAGAGCCCCCAGTCAGCTCAGAACATGGCAGAGCTTGTTCTCATCTCATCCAAAAGGCACCAGAGACATACCCGAGGATACCAATGCTCTACACATTTCCATGGAATTGCTGTATTTTGGTCAGCATTTATTCCCCCAATAAAAATATATTACCCTGTATGTTTTGCTTTCCAAATTTCTGTAGGAAAAACAACAAAGGTGGTTACAATTATACTCTAATACTGGCTTCAATCCAGGCACTTTGCTAGCATCAAAACTGGGTTAGTGCCAGAAACTCATATTTCTCTCCATTTTTATCCCCCCTCCATGCCATCCAACCCACCCACATGCTGAAGGACAATTGCCTCCTGCAGAAAGAAGAGTTAATGAGATCCGACATGTTCTTGCTCCACAGTATCAGACAGCAACAACCCAGTGCTGTGCTGTATGTATTCCCAACATTTCAATGCCAGAGACATGCTGTAAGTACAATGCAGAGTTTCTCAGTGGAATGACTTCATTTTGGAGCTGTCACAGGTCATTTGACTGCACAGACAAAACCAGAGTTACTAATCAGTACCCCCTTCTGCAAGTTTGAAGATAAAAATTTTCTTCAGAATGAGCTCTGCTATGCGTTTGCCAAGAAACAATGTAACATTTTCTATCAAAAAGAAGTGATCATGTTCTTTCGGATGTGTTCAGGTTCATTAAAACAAATAAATTATAATCTTCCTTATAAAAAGAAACAAAATTCCTTAATCCTACAGAAAGCATTACATGATCTGCTGTATCTGACACTGTAAAATACCCAGTATGAGTAGCTACCAAATCATATCCTGGAGCATTTTCCTGAATTAATGTTGTCTACACAAGGAAAACAGAATATGGGCTTTTTCTAATGTGAAATAGATTCCTTCCAATCTAACAACCTCTCTGCCATCAATATTAACCAGCTGGGGGTAGAGATATGACAGAGATTGCTAACTTCACAGGAAATTAAGTCAAACAATAAAAGCAACTGGTTTGAATATCTATGATGGTTGCAGAAGAACTAAACTGCAAAAGCATCTCAGACTGACAGGTCCTTGCTGCAGTGTGTGAGATTTGAAAGAATTGCTTTTCCAGTCACAAGCATCCAAATCATCTCTCCTTTGCATAGAGAAGTGCTTTTCAGAACAACTCAGTGTACTCCCATTGCAGCTGAGTCAGCCTGCCACCAGATGCTGATCTCATTTCACTGTAAATGCTGTGAGATTCCATTAGCTTCAGCAGATTTACATCAAATTTACAGGGGTGTGAGATTAGCATCTGGCTTGGCTCCTCTAGTGAATGAATACTAAATTCCATATTGTGCTTGTTCATGCAGTATCTACTTCAGCTTTGCCAGTGCAGAGATTACCCATTTATGACTATGGGCAATTGCAATGTAAAACATAAACCCTCTTTCTTATAACAAAAAAAATAAAGAATTGAATGAAGGAATAAGAAAATTAACAAGAACCATATCGGGGCACAAAACAGGAGGATCCTACACTCTAACATCTTGTCAATCTGATTTTTGCAGCATCAGTGACATGTCAGAAAGCTCCACATCTGCCCCGAACACTGATAAAACACTTCAGTTCTTGCTCACTGAGATGGCAGCAACAACCAAATGAAATGAAAATTCACAAGGACAGAATATCACCCCAAATTTGCTGCAATGGATTCAGACTAGACTCCCTTGCAGGACTTGTGGTAAATCATCTTTCTGTAATGTAAATGGAGATTCATCTCCTCTCCATTGCTGTGCCCTTTGCTCTCCCTCTCACCTCACACAATAGGGGCTTCTGTGCCAGAGCCTCAGGGCACAGTTGTAACAAAGCACAGCTCCACCTGTGTCTGCCAGGCTCATGCTCCATCGCCAAAATAAAAGTCTTTTCACTCTGGAATACCTGTTCCATCAGGTTTATCAATCTAAACAATGTGAATTTTCCTGGTATGTAGAGACACTTACAACAAAGTCCTCCATGCTGTATGTCCTGCCCTCTGTAACCCTCCCAGTGTCTGACAGCAAGTCCACAAAGATTTGCTTTGATCATATCCAGACTCTTTCAATCAATGTTGTTTTACATTTTACACCTCCAGTTGCATCTTGAAGCACACAGGCCTTGCACTGGTGACCCATGGAAGGGAGGAGAGCATCTGCATCAAGTGTTTGAGCCACTGACTCCCAGCAGAAGTGCACCCCACCCATGTGGAGATGGATGGGGGGTGGTCACTCCTACCTTCTCCCTGTTGCTGTGTGCGGTGAGGGACCTGTGAGCAGCTCCCCGCAGCGCTGTCCGGTAGTTGTAGAAGTTGCCAGTAGGGTCCATCTGGTGCTACATGCACAAAACAACACACATTGGTTAGTAAGTGGCCTGGGTCCTCTAAAGACAATTTCATGCTCAGCTGTAGCAAACCATGAGCAGAGCTGAGCCTCCATCTTCAAAATCCACATACCTGCGTAACTCCATGCACCAAGGATGCAATGAGACAGCTACAGCCCATGGCTGTTTATACCTTTGATTTTTCTACTAACAGCTTACTGAGCTTTTATGTGAAGAATAAGCACTGCACATTCTATGTGTGGCAAATCCTGGAATCCTCAATACAAAATATAACTTGGGTCTTCACTCAACATCTAAGGTATAGACTGGGAGCTTCACATTCACCGTTGTGTCCATGGCTAAACAAAACATGCACCAGTGGAAGCACTATGGCATGCATATAGGCTCATATTTTGTTTTTTTTAAATTCCTCTTATTTATTTGAGTACTTTGAATTCCCTCTGTGTATTAACAGCTTTACACCCTCCTCACTACACCTGGGATATTTCAGCTTAGAGTCAGGCCCTCTGCCCGTGAAATGTGTCTCCAGACATCTCACACCTGGATAACAATATAAAATTTCCAATCAAAAATATCCTGAATATAATTAAAACAGTACATCAGGAATTTTTTACCTCGAGAATGAAAAATTTGGCTGTTTTCACTTTTGACCAAGTCTTCTTTAGCCTGGAAACTGGACTCATATTCATTCCAGCTATGAGTGAGAGAGAAAAAAAGAGAGACATTGATAAGAGCTGGGTTTCCTTTTTCATCCATGACAGCTGATGGAAGACCCAGTTAGAAGCTGTACTTACAAATGATTGCCATCAGTGAATTAAAATTCCCTATGTTAAAGCACTCTCGGGCAACGTCAATGAAGAATTCGATGACTTGTGCTCGCTGTTTCTTTTTTGCAGGCTGTAAATTAAAATAAATGAGTATCTGTAATGAGCATATGCAGAATTGGAGGTCATCCTAAGCATTTGTTCCATGCATAGCATGGCTTCATGCACAGCTTGGGCCATCTGCTTTCAGTCACTGGCTCTAATTCTGTCCCAGCAATACAGTGGATGCTGGTGACTGGCAGCCTCTGAAATCAAAGCTTTCACTGCAGTGACACAGAAGAAATTCATGGCAGTTCCCAGCCCCAGTGACTGTCTCAGTGCTGGAACAGGGAGCCCAAGCAGCCCTAAAGCAGAGCCTCAGTTCCCTGCTGGCCTCCCTCAAGTCTGTGGGCACATCAGCACAGACTTTCCTAAGAGCAGGATTTCACACCCCTGTAACAGCATCATCTTTGTCCCAGAAAGAGCTTGTTTGATTGCATTAATCCCTTTCCCCTCCTCTGTCCCTTTAGCAATATGGCCAGGCCAAATGACAGCAATTTAAATACAGATTTTAATTGGACTGGAATCACCCTATCTTTTCCAAAGATGATCTTCAAATGGTAATTCTTATGTGTCACAGGCTATCCAGGCTCTTTAAACTATTATTATTCCTCCCTTCCACACCCTTTTCAATGGGGAAAACATTAATTTCATTTTGATGGGACCAAGTTAAACAAACTAAAATCACTACCAAGGAACAACAGCCACAGCTGCACTAATGGGCAGCTGGACAGAGAGCCATGCAGTGGGAATTCACACACACAGCAAATCTTTTTTAGGATGACAGATAACAAATATGGCTCCACTAGAATCTTTGCTGGCAGAAATCTCACAGGATTTTTCCCTCTCTTTTTCCCTGCAGGGTTCATTATTCCACACTGTGCCCCTACTACATCAAGAGAACAGTGTATTCTCCCGTGTGCTCCCGCCTCTGTTTTGCAATATGTTTGTAATTTATCAGGTCACTTCTGCAAGTGCAATACTGCTAAAAATTACCAGCAGATGATTAGCTCGGTCATAAGAAATAAATCCCCAGGACTGCTTATTAATATAAAATCTCAGAGTAGTCCTTCAGGCATGTGATAAAACATGGCACATACTTGTAACTTACCATGCAAATTTCTGTTGCTACAAGATAGCAGAGTCTATTGAACCATTTCACATAGGCCTCAAGGTTACTTGTCTTCTTCTGTTCACTGAAACAAGTCTGGAGGGAAAAAAGCACAGAAAGATGTGTTCCAGTCAGCTACCTGATCAGTAAGATAAATACTGCACAAAGGTAATTACTGGCAATGTGTCTCTCATGCTCGTGGAAGACTGCATTTAAGGGCCCCTTTTAAAAAGCCTGTGAGTGGCAGATGGGGGTATAGCTGGGTGTGTCACACTGCACGATTCACACTGGTGTCCAGAAAACAGCCCCATTTTGCCTGCAGCAAGTGTTCACTGACAGTCTGCACTGAGCCTTGTTCACTGGGACATGAACAGCTGGGGCATTGCAGGATTCTGATATCAGTGAGGACATGCAGACCAAATAAGACAGGGATGGTCTTCCACAGCAGGCTCAGTTTGTGACTTTGATTCCAGGACTTCCTCCACTTCAGTAAATACAATCACCCACAGCCCTTTTCTGGAGGGGAGGGACCAGAATTTAGTGAAGTGTACATGAGATAAAGAAGAGGAAACACAGTTCTCATTGATTCTTCATGAAGAAAACCCATTATTTTCCTTAATGAGTTTTCAGAAAAATGGGTTCTTAGCAACCAGCTCTGCCTGGATGGCTGTGCTTGAACAAGTCACTTACATGCCAGAGACACTTTACTGATAAGAGCCATTACAAGAAGCATATTTTTCACTTATTCATATAAAACTTATCAGAAATTGTCATTACTGATACAGGCTGTGCAAGCAGATACTTGGCTGAACTCTTCCAGTTACTTTGTCATCCACAGAAAATCTGACTTCAGAGGAGTGATAGGGCAGTTCACACAGCTTGAGTATGTTGCTTGAGACTGTAAGACTTCAAGTCCTTTTCCACGCTTTAAATTTTTGACAGTCCATCTAGGACACTCAGCTCTCTGGAGTTCAAGAGATTTGTCTGAACATTCAGCAACATCCACTAGAGGGTACCAGAGAATACTGATTTTTGTTTTATTAGGACGATCATTTTCCAGAGGAACCATAAATACATGCAACTAAGAAGAAAATCATAATGCATATGCAAAGATCCATTAATGTCAATGGGATCAGCCATGATCTTATGTAAGGTAAACCAGTGACTAAGAACCCCTTCAGAAATGGGGCTTAATATGATTCCCAAGGTAATTCAAAGAAAGAAAATATTCACCTGTGATTCTGTATACAGTCATGTTAGAAACAGAAATCACAGCACCATGCTATGGAGGAGCAAAGCTTAACAGGACTGAAACTCTGAGCCACTTTATGAATAGACTACAAACACAATAAAAGTGTATTTTTTAAGCATCTCAAAAGTAAATGTTAGCAAGCAGCATGTAAATATCAAAAAACCCAAAGGAAACCCAAATCAGCCCCAGTCTAACCATAGTGGCTGCTCTTCATGTGCACTGTTCCTTGTTCCCTACAGCAGAAAGTTCACAAACCCCAGGTTTTGTTCTGAAAATAGTATTTCCATCTCAGAACTGTTGTCTTGTGCCAGGGTGTAAGAGCCACAGCTAATAACGCAAAACTTGTGAAAAATGTGCAACAGTGAAGTTGAGACAGACTGCTTTTTAAAGGTTAAGCTTTATAAATGGCAGCAATATTTAGCACCTCCCAAGCATCTTCCATCTGCAGCTCAGAATGCTTGATAAACATTCATAAGTGAAGCCTTTTGAAGCCCTCACACAAGAAAGATGTTTAATATGATCTCCAGCTGGAGGGAATTCAGACCTGAGCCAACTCCCTGTGCTTGACAGGGGTGTTCTTCATGGGTCAGGGAATATGTGACTCCACATAAGGTTTGTGCTGCTTTGTCCAAAGATGTGTCCAGAGAACAGCAAAGGAGCTGGGGAAGGGTCTGGAGCATAAATCTGATGAGGAGCAGCTGAGGGAGCTCAGCTTGGAGACAAAGAGGCTCAGGGGAAACCTTCCTGTTCTCTACAGCTCCATGAAAGGAGATTGTAGGGCAGGGGGTGGTTGGTCTATTCTCCCTTGTCCAACAAGCAGCAGCACAAGGGGAATTGGCCTCAAATTGCCAGAAGAGGTTTAGATTGGATATTAGGAAAAATTTCTTCACTGAAAAGATAGTCAAGCATTAGAACAGGCTGCCCAGGGAACTGGTGGATTCATCATGCCTGGAAATGTTCCAAAAATGTATGGATGTGGCACCTGGGGACATGGTTTAGTGGTGGCGTTGGCAGTGCTGGGTTAAGGGTTGGAGTTGATGATCTTAGAGGTCTTTTCCAACCTAAACTATTCTGTGATTCTGTGTACAATGCTCTCCCGCTGGGCTGTATCTGAAGCTTTTCTAGATCAACCATGCAGAGCATGAAGAACTGTTCCAAACTACATCACTTCGATCAGCCTTGCTGACTTGAAGCCCAGGTGGCTGAAATCTCACTGAGGCTGGTTTGGTAGCCTGTGCTTCTGACACACATTTGCTGCCTTGGCGTTCCTTTCTAAAGAATGTGATCAATGCCTAGAATACCTGGGACTCCATCTCTGCCTATTTCCCTCATCCAGAAACAAACTGTAGAATCTCCATAAATCCAAGAACAGAAGGAAAGGGCCCAGTGTTTCACGTTCCATCCATCCATCCATCCATCCATCCATCCATCCATCCATCCATCCATCCATCCATCCATCCATCCACCACTACAAGCTATTTTGGGGCTCTTTGTGCAGCTTCAAACACAGGTCTTCCTGATACCTTTGGCATCCAATGAGGAAATTCAGCCATTGATGTATGATCTCAGTGGGAACCCATACGCAGTTCAGGGGAAGAATTTTCCACCCTCTTTCTTTTCAGACAGTATGTGAAATCTCTGACTCTCCCTCTCCAGATAGGAAGCCTCTTTCCTTATTGAGGCATTCACTGAAATGTTACTTCAAACCTCAATGGAATCAGTGGAAAGATTCCAAGTGGCTTTCACAGCCTTTGGATGAAGCCTTGATCAGGCACTCTGTTCCCTGTGGTGCTTTGGGTTAAAAGCTATTGTATAGAGAGAGAAGAGTTGATTCATGACGCACTGACTCACTGCTGTGGTGTCTGGGCACACACTGAGGGCATTACATCACATCCAGAGCCTTTACTCCTTCAGCAGAGCAGCAGACATTCCCCGGCTGTGCTCAGCCACAACCATCTGTCCCAGTCAAAGCAGCTTGGGAGGGACAAGCCTGAAAGCACAACATCAGGGTGGTGGCCAGTTTGTCACCAGGAAGGAATGGCAGTGACCTGCCAGTGCAAGCTCTGCCAACAGGTTCCCATCCTTGCCATGACAATACAAGTCACCAGTTGGCCTGGCCCTGGTCATGACTCAGGTCCTGCTCTTGGGGACCTCATCACATCTTGACAGACTGTGGCCACAGGAGACTCTTTGTATGTGGAGAAACCATACCTTGGTGCCATCCAGAGGGTCTTTATGTACAAACGCCTGCACAAACTCCTCAGGTCCAATGTGACTTAGTCTTTCCTGTTGAGGGTAGGGGAGTGGGAAGAGAGAGGGAAAAATAAGAAAGCACCCCAGAGTATCTTTCGTTCCTCTTGGTAAGACATGGTCATTTTCTGTCAGCTCTGAGTGGTGTCACTGAACTGGTAGACAGCCAACTAACCAGACATTAAAATTCATAATAACAATTAGAACTATGTCAGCAGAAAGATGAAAATTAGAATAAATATGTCTCATTACTGACAAGCCACAGTAAGAGCCCCCTCCACCACACTGGATACACAGGGCTTCATCTGGGAGCCAGCAGGCATCAGTTCTGTGCTTGGTGCTGCCTCAGACCTGCCGTGCTCCAGCATTGCTCAAAAGCCTTATTTCCCAGCTGTTAAACGGCATGTCATGGCACCAGTAATGCTGTTATCTGGTATCCACAGCAATCCACCTCTCAGCTGCTGACACAGGGCTCTGCCCTTGCTCCCTGCCCACTGACCCTCAGGTGCTACCCTGGGGTGGTGGTTCTGGGTCACTGGGTAAGGAAGGCACTGAGGATGCATGTGACACATTAAACACTGAGGAGTATCCCAGGCACTAAGCAAAACAAGAATAAATAAAGTATCCAATTCTCTCTTAGTATAAGACAGGCCACCTCCAGCAGCTCCTGAAAAAATGTGGCAGCTCCAGCTAGACACTGACCTTCCTGCTAGGTTTTTTGCTCCACTTAGACATGCTTATTAGAAAAATAAATATTTTCAGTAGGTTGTAGGCCACAAAGGTATTTCAGAGGAGATATTTTGGAATTCCTACCGCCCAAACTTAGAATACTCAAGCAACGATAAAATAAATGGTAATTCTGCTCAAGGGAAAATTTTACATCTACTCCTATGCTTTTCCTGTGGGCCTCTCACCTTAACACTGATAACCATATAGGGCTCTTACTGAACAATAACTGTTTTAAATAAGTAGCAAATAATTCTTACTAACAAATAAGCATCAGACAGTTTCAGTGCAGAGCATTTGATGTATCAGACATAGCAATGAAAGAGAAGGTAGAGAACATTGATTACAGTACAGTGGAATTAAAATCTCTAGCTGCATTTGTTTTAAAAAGGCAGTGATGCCTCAGTTACAGGGAATCTTCCCTTGGAAGACAGTTGTACTGTGGAAGAGGAAAAAGACAAAAGCAAGAAAAAAACTCCATGCAAAAGGACTTCTGCTCTCTGGATTAAGTTATATAAAGCAAAGAGAGCCAAAGCTGCATGTTCTGAAAACTAACCATTCCACTTCTTGACAAATAGAATATCAACTATCTTCAGAATTCCGAAGACTGATTTCCAAATACTCACTCCAATCCACAGTGCATTTTATGTTTTGGTTGCCCACCCTTCCCCTCAAGGATGAGCAGTGTCCACAGGAGGACAGACAGCAGGGCACCAGAGCAACCAGAGATCTGCAGATGGCAGCAATGTTTTACATTCTCCTGTGCACATCCCGGAGGTCTGCAGGGAGGATGTGACCCTGGGAGAAGGGTGTGCAGCACAACAGCACATCCAAGGTTTCAGCACTGCAATTTTTCACACAAGAGGCTGTGTGGGAGCAGACTGCAGCCCAGCACAGAGGGAACAGCAGGACTTTGTGGGGGTGCTATCTGCACACCTGTTATGTGCATGCACAAAATCCCAAAGGGAAAAATGAAAGCCACGTCAGACAACTCACATGCTTTGTGTATCTGGAGAAATGGATTTGAACTGCTAAAATTTCTTTCAGATTTATAAAAGGGTTAATGACCAGCCATTTCAATAGCACCTGCAGAGCTGGTGGGGCTCTGAGCACCTTATGGAAATGACATTCCTGAGACTTTGCTGGGATAGGGTTCTCATTTCTCAAGTAAGCAAGCTGAAGTACAGTGACCTGCTCCAAGATGCACAGGGACACTCTGATATATAGTTTGCTGCCCAAGCATCTCATAACCTGTCAAACCCTGCCTCCTGCTGCAGTGCTGATACAGCATGAGATGTGCTGCAGCAGTGCAGACATTTTTTGGTTATGTCTGGAATACTTAGCAGCTGATGGCTTAAAATAACATCTCTGGCTGCAGAAGTTGGGAACCATTCCCACTTACCAGCTCCACATGTGTCAGTTGCTGAGCCAGGGTGTAAGGGTCACTGCAGACGCTCAGGATTTCTCTCTGAATTGATGGAGGTTTAGTTTTAAAGGCAACCAGCTTATCAGAGACAGCACTACTGATCTTGACAATCCCTTCTTGCCCATGGCTGAGGGTTGCAAGCTTCTGATTCAGGGCTTGCAAAAGCTGATTCATCTTTTTCCAGTAAGCCTGAAGAGACAGGGAGAGAAACATAAGCCACCCAGAAAATTTGACATAAGAGTGGTTTTTTATGCTGAATTTTCCTTTCTGCAAAATACTCCTAAGCCAGCAACAGGTTACCATTTTCTTTCCAACAAGCCTATTTCAGAATAACCAGTTGGCTTAATTACAGTTCTGTGCTCTGGACACAGAGACTGCAGTCAAGAGGAGAGGCAGGCAGGACTGGTGGGTTGGGCTGGCACTGTCACTCCAGATTCCTGCCAACATCAGGTTCAAAGGAGAGGCAGTGCTACAACATGAGTTACTGCAGCTTTCTGGAGCACAGCAGCTTTTGGTACCTATCTTTTATGTCAGCTACGTGTTGGCTGAGAACTCTTCCTATTAATGGTGCCTAGTCAACTCTTATTTATTAGGAGTAAGAAAGGCTTCTAATGCTATTTTCTCCATCCTTTTGACCTGAATGCAGAAGAAGCCTGCAGCTGCTTGGTACCCAGCTGGAGTGGCTGGAGCATTGTGTAGCTTTGAGTATTTAATATCCAAGTGTTAATTGCAACTGGAGGAAGCTCATATTGTATTCCAAGCACAGCCATGTTCTCAGCAGGATCATCATTACCAGCTTGCCCAGGTTGTTCTCAGAGCTGGAGCAACTCTTTATAGACAATGAGTGGAGTCTCTGGCCGTGGAGGAGGGGCAGAAAGAAATTACTTCAACTCTTCAAGACTGACAGATGTAAACATCACAAAACTGTGATAACAGAACTGGTGGATGGGCTCTAAAGACAAAGGTTAATTGGAAATGTCCTTGGCTAGATAGACTGTGCCTCACCACAAACAACAACACACGCCTGTGTCACGTCCCAAGCTGGACCCAGTTCAAGTGAGTCTTTGGGAAGTAATCCCATGGTTTAGATCCAGCCCATCTTCTTCAGAGTCTTCAGTGTTAGGCACAGACAGCATTCATGTTTCAGATATTCAAGGAACCAGAAACCAGAGTCTGTGCTCTTCTCACCTGCACAGAATCCCATCTGCACACTGGAGATATCACCTTCTCCTACTTCACAGTGAAGAATAACTTCTCACATCTACTCTGTCCTCATCACAGTGTAGGAAAGGCTGGAGACCTTTAGAACATCCCGAGTGCTTCAACTTTTGCCGCAACACTTCGTAACTTTGATGCAGCTTTTCTAATAAAAGATTTCACATTGCTCACATGGACTCACATTGCTCCCCTTTCACTTAAGGAAGATGCTCTCTTGAGCTGGGCTAGAACGTGGACCAGACAAGCAGGATGTAGTCAGGCTTTTTTTTTTTTTGTAAAACAGAGCTGTTAAGTCTGACATGAAGCCAGCACCCAGAAGGCAAGAAGGACTTGTGTTGGAGAATGACAACACACAATGTATTTGGAATCAAATCCCACAGGTGGAGTGAAAATTGAGTGAGGAAAATAAAACCATACTCTTTCAGGTTTTATCTGTTACTGATGTATATTAGCTCCAAGGAAGGCCTTCTTCATGTAAATCCTCATGTCAACAGATGTCACACTCTTGATTTACAAAGACTGTTCTAGACCCAAACTACTGACCACCATGTAAATATTTCTCTGTTTCACATCCAGGTGTGTTTGCAAATCTCAGTGCAGCTTATGAAGCTCTGTGAACACAACATTATTTTTTAGTGAAAACTCAAATATTTAGTATTTTGTGAACTTTTTGTAAACAGGGAACTCAGTTTTTTGGGGGTGGAGGGACAGCACTGAAAGCCAAGCCTTCTAATGAATATAAAACTTCTGGCTAAAAGACTTAGCTGGAAACCCAGCTCCTCTTTCTAAAAGGAGTTTGCATGAGAAATCTTGGACCAGCCATGTCTGTGCAGTATACAATTCTTCGTAGTTTGGATGAAAAGCCAAAAAGCCGCATAAAATTGCTTGAAAGACATGCATATTAGCCAGTCTTACAATAAATTTTTATCAAGAGATCTAGTTTCAACTTATTTTGTAGGATATATGGCACAAAAAATAGATATAGACAACAGTAAACAAAGACTCAGGTAAGCCAACCACCTAATAAAGAATGAAAAAAAAAAAAAAAAGAGAGACACTTAAAGGACACAATTACACAGAAATCAGAGCTCTTGAAGAGACTCACTGGAAATCATTTGGGTGCACCCTTGCCTAGAAATACTTTCTGTGCACTTTGGGGGAGGGGACAAAAAAATCCTGCTTTTGACCCTAAAAGCATTTCCTGCGTTCTTTAAACTATATCCACTAACTGAAAACAACATTGTTCATTACTTTCAACATGCTGGTAATTATCTTGCCACAAAGTGACCCCCCACCGTACAGGGGCTGCATGCTGGACTTTATCAACCAATTTCACTTCGCTGCCACATTAACAGTCAAAAGAAGCACACTACTGTTTAATATTTAAAGAAAATGTTTCGTTCTTAACTAGGAAAGTTCCTCTGAAGACAGCAGGCCTCAGCAGGTGGCTTAGGAGCTCAAATTTTAATTAAAATTTCTAACTCTAAATGCAAATCACAGCACTTACTAAGAAATGCTTCTCAGCATGGACACCTTTATAAGCACATCACAGCCTTTAGAAAGTGGACTCTACAAAGGACAGGAGCAGACACTGCAGGGGAAAATCCTGCACTGACCTACATGGACCGGATGACATCATAAATCTTTCAGTCTTTAATTTTTGTTGTTCACAATGGGAACAACTTTCTTCCAAAAAACTAACGGCCACCATCAGTCTTCTGTGCTGTCCCTTAAAAAAAGGAAATTTGCATTTGGAGGATATGAGCTGTTTCTTAAATTAATTATTAATTTTGCTCAGGCATAATCACTTGCAATTACACTGCCTAGTCATATCTGAAAAACAGTGATTTGAAACTAATGTAGTCTGAGGCCCCCCAGGGCACCCACAAGCATTTGTACACAGCTGTGCATGCTCCAGAGCAAAGGTGTGCAGTGCTTGCTCAGGTTAGGCAAATAAACCACAGCTTTGCATGCAGAAAGTTGATTTATAGCATTTATGATTCTTCAGCAGGGCAACTACTGTGTCAAAGAGCACACACTAAGTCCCTGTTCCCCACCCTCTGGGCTGGTTCCTTCTCTCCAGAGAAAAGGTGGGTCTGTGTGGGTTTCCCTCACTTCCGATGCTGAAGAGCTGCAGTGCATCTTTTGTGGTGGCTGGCCAGGAGCAAGTCCATTGTCTCTTTCCCTTGAGGGAATTTTACTGCTCTGGTTAATGGAACTAAAGCCACTTTGGCTCTTTCTAAGTTTTCTGTTGCCTTCACCTCCACCACTGTGTCCCACAGCTTCCCCTTCCTGCCCCTACTCTCCCATGGGCTGCCTGGCCCAACCAGTCAATTCATGCCAGCCTACAGCTCCCTGAAAGTGCCAGACATGATGCCAGCCCAGTCCAAGAGCAGCTGTTCCCATTTATGACATATTTCATGTGCATAGGAGAGCCCAAATTCATTTTTGCTGTGCTGCAGCCCTGCTAATTCCTTCTGTCCTCTCTCCACCCTTCTCTCTCTCATCCTCATGGGTATGTTGTTGTTCTACTGGACTGCACCCTTCTGTGGCTTGAGGCCAGGTCTTCGTGTAGCCAGTGGGACTGAATTCTTCCACATCCCATGGTTAACCTAGAAGTAATTAGAGACTCTGTGCACTATTTGCTCATTTTTTTCACAAACTTTGAGGTCTTTTTAATGTTTCCAAATTAATTTATGGGGTTCACCCACCTGAATTTGCAAGCAGGTTTCCCAGAGGCTCCATTCACTGTGACCCACTGTGCCACACACAGAGCTCACATATTTGAACACCAGGATCATACAGACATCTAGCCTGAGTTTGTGCTCAGCAGGCCACTAACTGCTGTCTTCTGCCACTTCCATGCTCCCAGAGAAGCTATATGTCCATTAATGTCAGTATTATCTCTAAATGTAAGAACGTGGATCCAGAGAAACTGTGGATGCCCCACCCTTGGAAGTGTTCAAGGCCAGGTTGGACAGGGCTTGGAGCAACCTGGGATAGTGGAAGGTGTCTCTGCCCACAGCAGGGATGTGGAACAAGATGGTGTTTAAGGTCCCCTCTAACCCCACCTAGTCTGTGATTCTATGATCCTAACTTGGGAAATCACAGCTCTGCTGCTATTGTCACCAGCACATTCAGTCTATGCTATGCCTTCATCTATTCCTTCTGTAAAATGGAAAATCCAATGTCCAGGAGATAAATTCCAATGCTCACTCTGATGTGTCCCCATGCCACTGCCCCAGGAGCACCTAAAGGGTGATGAGGCTTTCGGGGAAGCTACTACAGCTTTTTACCATTATTGGAGAGCAAAACTCAGAGTAGCCAGGAACAGAATGTGGAAAAAAGGAGGAAAAGAAGGAAAAGGGGGAACCAAGTGGGAAAAACTTAACATATCAGCAGAACATCCCAAGTCAGGCATCCTCACCTCATCACATGGGGCTATCCTGTGAATCATATCTTTCAGATGGCCAATCATCCGCTCTTCCTGAAAGTCATATGGGAATGTCTCTGTCCACTCTGTCAGCAACTGTAAAATCTTGGGTCCAAATTTTCTGATTCGAGCCTGAAATGGAAACCGTTGAATGATGGAGTGAGGGATTGAAACATATTTACTCAATAAAGTCTCTCACTGTGTGTGCCACTGAACATGGGGCCAGGTTTTCAAAGAAGGTATTTACATTGCACCTGCAAAACCTGCACACATGCATACAAAGAGTGTGGTGCACAAACAATACATTTTGGCATGCAAAATATACCAGAAATTAGGTGCATGCACAACTGCCTGTTTTACATGCAGATTTAAGTATTCTGCACATGCAGTTGGCCTGTTTATGGTTGGATGGACATTTTGTTGGTCCAACCTTTATACCTTTTTTAAAAACATCTGGGCTTTTTTGCTGATTCAAATCATTTGTTCTTCCCTTTTGTCCTTACAACCCTCCTATATTTTCATCCTTCTCTGAAAAACTGGAATTAATTTTGTGACTAACAAAGAGGTTTTTTTGCTTCTTTGCTTTCTGGCTGTATGAAAAAAACTGCTTAGTGATCAATGGCAGATGTACAGTGAAGAAAAGATGGATGAAACAGCAGCACTTTTGTAACTTTACCTGGGCTGCTGCTAATGTTGCTCTCTTCCCACACGAGCTCAAGGTCATGATGGGACAAGGACACTCACTCACACAGCACACAGTGGATGCCCACTTCTGGCATAGATTTATCTGAGGATGTGGCAATGGGAATTGTCAGGATGGGGCAAGGAGGGAAATGCAGGGAAAGGCACCATTGGTGCATTAGTGTTATCTCAAAAGACAGCCAGTGTGGCTGCTCCCAAAGCTTTCATCCTCCACTACGTGAAAAGGAAATTGTGTTAAACAACAAACTGCATTTTTATTTACAGAAAACACAGACCGAAACAAACAGCCTTCTTCTGCATCCCACGTACTGCAGCTAAAGTGTACCCTGTAATCAGGAAAAATTATACTCTTAAGCTCCCCAGCTCTTTGTTTTTCAACCAAGGTGGTTAAAATGCATATTTCAGCTTTCCACCAACAACAGGTTTCAATGAACCACATCTCTAAAAATAACTGCTGTCAACTAGCATTAGGCTCAGGCTCAAAGACCAGCAGGTGGCTGCTAAAGGGAAAAGGGAAAGCTTTATTGGAAACTACAAAGGTCTGGGGAGACATTTGCTCCAGCTGTGTAAACTGCATTACGAATTGATGGAGAGGACTCCGTGCAAGTCACAGGACATGGGATGGGAGGTTGCTTGTGTACAAGCCCCACTCTTGGGAACACAAAATCAGCTGTGTCCCACCAACCCTGTGTTGCTATAAAACCCAGGTGCATACTTCAGGCAGATAAGAGATCTTCACAATAAGACAGTATTTCTCATTCCTTGAAAGTTTAATGAGCAGCAAAACTTTGCAATGCTCACATTTTAATCCTCCTAAACTTGTATCTGTCATAGAATTTGAGAACAGAACCTCACACCTTAGAAAACTGATTCTGTATGGTTCACCCCATACAGATATTTCTATTATGTATGGTTAACCCAAGTCTGGGATTGCTGAGCATTCTGGAGAATGGCTCTCCACAGCAAAGGCAGAGCTCCTGTTACTCATGAACCCAGTTGCCTGTGCAAAGACAAGCACATGTTCAGATGTTGGTGACTCAGTATTTGATGCTAAACTCAGAGTTTCAAAGCTGGAAAGGCTAATCCTGAGAACCATTTCAGAACTTTGGGGTTTCTGGAAAGTTGCAAAAAATTCACATTCTTTCCCCCTCCACTGCTCTGAAGATGCATCTCCTGTTCCAGATAATATACTGAAAAAGTGTTCATCAGTGCAGCAAGGAGAGCTTGGGCAGAATCTGGCACTGAACAGGATCCAGTGGGACACATCACCACTGCACTGTCTGTGGCACTGCCAGTGGATGCACATGCATTGCTATACACTCTACCAGTCTACACAGGCCCTGGGGCAAAAGGGGAAGAGTGCTCAGGCAGGAACAGCTTGGATTTTCTCATTCTGTTCACCTGTCAGGCCCCACTGCTGCTTCTGCCCATTCCTAGTGCTCCGTTGGTGCTGCTCTGCAGCACAGAGGGCAGGAGGGCACCTGCCCCTGTTACATGGTGCTCAAAGTGACTGGGAAGGCCATGAGGAAATATTACTGTACTGGGAGCAAAGAAGCAAAGGGGCAGAGAAACATTAAGTAAAAATGGGAGAGAGAGTGGTGTGTGGACATCTGCACTTGACAGTGTGTGAGGGGCACATCCTACCTCCTTGCATCCTGCAGGCTTCATCAGAGCCTTAAAGAAGTTAAGTCTTCTCACCTGGGAAGACTGACACACGGGGAAAGGAAAAATTAGAAGAAGACTTGAAGTGAATACTGCCTGAAGCACTGCTCTCAGGCATGGATACCAGGATGCCTCAATGTCAGGATCTCAGTGGCAAATCCTTTCTGAAATCCTCTTCAGCTAATCTAAAGAGAGTCAAGGGACACACACCAGAGGCCCAGAATCCTCTCCCCATGGAAAATACCTCACATTTTTCTGCTGTAAGGATAAACTAACCTTGTCCAGCACGGGGTCATCCAGCCGCTGCTGCTCAATGCACTTGTGACAAACTCGGGACAAAAGCTCATGGGGTTCAATGAAGAGTCTGGAACTCAGCAGGAATGTAAAGATATAGGCTTTCTGCAGGAGAAAGACAAGTAGATCTACTGTAAGCAGCCATACAGTGGGTAATATTGACTGTAAAAGCCCTGAACGTCACAGCTTTTTCACTTTTACTTGGGTAGACCTTTTTATCTAAAAGACAACAATTCCTGACCCTGAATATGGAACTGGTGGCACTGGGTGCAGGAGGCAGCAGCATCTCCTTCCTCCACAGCATCCTCTTCCAGCCCTTGGTTGCCTAAACCCTGGGCAAACTTCCAGTGAAGACATGTGCAGGAGCAAGCCCAGGTACAGGAGACAGCACAGCCATGATGCTGGAGACAGTAAAGCTGCATGGCCAGAAATCTCTGTGTTGTACTGGGTTGTGAGCTGCAGACATTCCCATGTCAGCCACATCTTGCTACTGCCCTGCAGATCTCACCCAGCCTATTTTAAGCAATATTTCATTTATTCCATTAACTCCCCAAATTTAATTTCTATCAGCCAAGTCATATCATATGCAGTTCCACATCTGTGAAGCTGTAGGAAGCAGGTCTGCTGGATAAATCCTTGGATTATTCAAATTATTCCAGCAGTGAATTTAAAATACATGCATGAAGTCTCAGTTGTTTGCATCCTGACCCCTCCTTGCATCTGAATTATCTCCTTTCCCCCAGCCCTAACCATCATCTCAAGCAGCAGGTATAATATTGCATATCACACATTGCCTAATGAAAATCTCACAGCCTGATCTGTCAATTACTTATTTTTATTGCCTTTCTGTTCCTTTTTTTTTCTTTTCTTTTTTTTTTTTTTTGAGATGCTTCTTTATTGCTTATTTTTAGGTGATCAGAAACTGAGCTCTGGGTAATTTAAAACATGCTGCCTGCTCTGTATTGATAACTTCCCCAGTCTCCTAAAGTACCCAGAAGTCAGTGCTCCTCTGTGCCTTGAAATACAAGCCATGGAGATATATTAGCACTTAAAAGTTTTCCAGTCAAACTCTGTCTGAATTCCACTGAGGATGTGCAAAATCCAGTGAAGTCAATAGCTTGCAGGACCGTACACCTGCTTCCAGTTTACATCCTCACACTCTTGGTTAGGAAACAATTTCCACTGATGGAGCAAGGATTAGGATTAGGATCACTATGCTGCCCAGTGACTGCAAAGTTGTGAATACAATCTCATGTAAATTACAAACCCACCAGAAGCAGCATCCCTGTTATCACCAAGGGAATGCTCTGTACATACAGGCAAACCCACTGAAATTCAGCTATTTTAATGCCAGTTCAGACTTGAGAGTTTTTTGCCTCAGTTTTCCTCTAAACCTCTTTGGGAAGCACTGCTATTTTTGAAGTGCTCCAACTGCTACATCACTAATTCATCACCACCACAGCTTCCCCCCTACCCTGTTCTCTTATTTAAATGCATTATCATCTTTGGGATCTGCTTTTTCATGGGAACAATTATAGAGCAGTGAAACAGCATTTAAAGCAATGCATCAATTTACCAAGCTTTAATTGTATGCAGCCTTTAAATTAGCCCTCTTAATTCAAAATTTAACACATTTGCACTTTTGCATAAAGTGCCACCCCAATTCATCAAAATTAAACCATTTATTATACTGTGAATTGCTTACTTCAGGGTAGTAATCAGTGGTAGGTATCAGATGCTGGATTAGAGCATCCAAAGATGCTGAGGTAAGGTTTCCATCCTGGAAGATCAATCCTCCTTGTTCACCTTCTTTCGAAGTGTGTAGATGAGGGCTGAAGCCACATGGGGTAAACATACTGGTAGAACTCAGCGTTTGGGGCATGCCTTCCTGCAACAGAGACAGGGACAAGATCCATCAGACCCAAGCCACATATGTCTCCTGGCTGACTTGAACAACACAGCCACTAACGAGAGCTTCCTGTTCACACAATTAACATAATCCCCTCTTGATCACCTTCACGTCTCTTTCACTGCTGGCAACGGCAGAACACAGAAAATGGGACATATTTTGATTTATACTTTTGGGCCAGAAAGTGATAGCAGCTACTTTGGGCTCCCCCCCAAGTCAAGAGTGTCTGTGATGATTCCCTTTTCACTTGGGACTGGAATTCAGCAGGTTCCTGAACAGGAGGAAGCAGTTTGTTTGAACCTCTGCTCTCCTGAGAATAAGATGGAGAATTCAGGGTGAGAGGGAAAGAAAAGGGGTGCCACCTAGAGCTTGCTTGGGATGGACCTTGGAGAATGTCCTGTGGCTCCCATGGGACAGCAGAGATGTCAGAGTGAGTGAGGAGATAGAAACAGGAGAAGTCAGCTGGGGGAGGATGGAAAAGTTTAGGGAGTTGGAGGAAACAGAGAATGTGGGAGCTGACAAAGAGATTAAATAGCAAGGAAAAGAGAAATGAGGGAGAGTGAGAAGGCAGACACCTGAACTATATTTGGAGCCTGAAGTTAGTCAGTCCTAGATCTATACTTAGGTACCAAATAAATGTTTCAAAGAGATCCTGAGCACTCATCGTCTTCACTGGAGCTGCACAGTCCTCAGCACTTCTGCAAAGGAGGCCAGGCAGACTCTGAGCACATAGCCCAGTTTTAAGCTCACTATATTTCAGTTCTCTGGGTTTTTCAAGGTTGCATTCTAGGTTTCATCTTGATTTCGCGGTTTACAATCTCAGATTCGAATGCTCCTCCTGTTGAGCAAAGTTGTTTTGTTTTTGAATTGCTGTAAAGGGATGAGAGATTTTTCCCTGAGAGCTTTAAAGCCTCTCCAGCTGCCTCTGAAATCCCTGGAAGCTGCTTCTCTCTCAGCTCGAGGCCACATTATAGGACATGGACAGAGAAAAGAACAGTGTGTGCTCCCTTCCAGGTCTGCAAATGCATCATCCAGAGCAAGGGACCCCTCAGTGACCTGACTGTTTGTTTCCATGTTTGATTTTACCTCATAAAAGGGATGATAGGATAAGAGAAGAGCACCAGAGCCAAGCAAGATCTGCACCCTGTGCCCTGCTGAGCCAGCACTGACCTGCCATGGCAGAAGGCACAGGACCATGGGGACAGCACCACCGGGGCTCAGGCACAGAGCCAGCAGACACACCTCAGGTTTTAATATATTTCTCTGACCTTTTCTGTATTCTGTTCCCTCTGCTTTTCTGCCTCTACTATCCCATACAATTTCAAAAGCTGACCCATGGATTTGCCTTTCTCCCTCAGTTATATCAGCAGCTGTGCTGTGACTCAGACAGCTCAGCCTCAGCTCCAGGTACAGCTTGTTGTGTTCAGCTTTGTTTCCTGCAAAAAACCTTTCCCTGCCTGGCACAACTCCCCTATCTACTCCCCCAGCTCAGGCTGCTCCACCTCGACAGCCGAGAGCCACCCTGGGCCATCGAGGAGGAGAAGGGAATCATTCCTGTAAGCCAGGCAGGCTGTGAAGCCCTGGGAGAGGCTGAGAGCTGAGTCCCAGCTCCGTGGGAGATCAGGCTTTACAAGCAAAACTTGGGTGACTTCATCCTTCAAAGGAGGGATCGTTCCCTGGAGGCAGCAATTTGATCACTTATCTCCTTCTGGGAGGCTCTCATGGGCTGCCTCTGGGATTTGCAACCAACAAAAGGAACCAAAATGTCAAACCTGACCATTCCTACCTTGACTGGAAAATAAACTAGGTTTTAGATTTTAGTTTAAAGACTAGGATACATAAATGCCATCCCAGGATGGAAGTTGAAGCATCTAGTTTTAATGAATGTGCAGATGTGCCTGTTAATAAAGCTCTGAGAGCAAGTAATTGCTGTTTTTTGTACTATATAGCTCAGACTCTGTGTAGTAAATGGGAAGGACTGCCAAATCCCATTTGTTACTTCTAACACGCTCTATGTTATGGCTTGTTTCTATGGCAATAATCCCAAGAAGGATTTCATGTCCACACAGATAAAGAAATAAATCTCATGGACATACAGCTGTCTAAATGAGGAAAAGAAAAAGTTAAAACAGCTGTGAACTTACAGGACACATCCTGGCTGCAGCATAAAACAGAACTCACAAGTAATGATTTATTCGGTGCAATCCCTCACTGTCAATGCCATTTTTATTATCAAATAGAAATCTAAACAGGATATTGCCTGAACTTTTGCATCTTATTAAATGAGAAATCTTGCTGAAATACAAGGTAATGCTTTTCAAGAAAAAGTTACATTTTTAAAAAAGGAAATAAAACAGCTGTACAACTGTCACTGGGACATCTGTCTTGGGTATTGTGAAGAAATTAAATTTGACTTTTTTATTATAAAGTTCCTGGTCTAACCTCAAGTTTTCAGGCAAGGCCTGTGTCATACCTGAGCTGGTGCATGATTGCCACCTTACTTGCCACCAAAGAAGACTTGAAGGTTTTAACAGATGTCTTTTTGCTTGCTTTTACAGATACTGTTAGGTTCACAGCAGGATGAGGCCAGCTCAAAGGATAAAAGCCTCTTGCACTACTAAGCTTGAAAATAACTAGCATTAGCATTTGGCAGACATGAATTCAGGACAGGGACTTCTCTGCTTGCACCACCCACCTTCTTTTTCTTTTCATACATTTTCAAAGTTCTCTTTTCAAGAGTACTAAATAGAAGCAAGATCTTTCTTTGAAAGACCCCAAATACACAGACAAGGTTCTGCTGTCAATCATTCACAGAATACAGAAAGACCAAGGGAAGCACTGAGAGGAAAATAAACAAGCAAACAACCAAGGAGATTTGTCTTATTGAACTCTTTGGATGTGGAAAAGGCAGGCACCATAGACAGAGGCAGACCATCCCTGAAGAGCACAATGACAGGATGACAGGCAGCACTCCCAGGCTACAGCAGAGAAATTCCAACTGAAGAGAAAATCATCCCCTGAGCACTGTGTGAAATTGGAAGAGACCTGGAAAGGATGTTCAATTGCCATCCTGGGAGACTTTAAAAACTCAACTAGACAAGACTGAGCAAACTTCAAGCCCTGCTTCAAGCAGGAGCGTGGACTAATGACCACAAGAGGTCCCTTCTGATTAGCTTCTCCGTGATTCTAACACATATTTCCATTCAAGTATTGCCCAATTTCTGAGCTTTTTAATATAAACCCCAGCAAGTAAAAACTGAGTCCAGATTATTAGATATTTGTTAAAAAGACCATCTTGGCTTAAGAAGTTTTTTTCACTGTTCCTGGAAATAAAAGCTCAAATGTGGTAAAAACTACTCAAAACCTCACTTGAAAACCTCTTGGACTTAACCTGAAGTCAATGAGATTTAAGCACGTGAACATCCAGCAGCTGCTTCCATGAACTTTCAACCAATTCAACACATAATGTTTTGCTGTTCCTCTCATTTCAGAAGCAAATCAGATGCCAATTTCAGTTGACAAATGGTGCTCTGGAGGAAGTGCTGCTGGTGAGATGTTAGTGAAGGGCAAACTTCCACCCCCAGCATGCCAAATGACTGATGATACAGGTGGCTGCACATACACAGCATTTAAACTACCTCTGTGCTCTGAAGGGCTGAGACCTGGAGATAGGAAAATGTTTCTGCACTGGTTAAAAAAAACAGAAAGAAAATCCAGGGACAGACTGTTTCTGGGACTGGTCTCTGTTACCTCCCATGTGGCAGAAGGCAGGGCACAAGCCTCCTTCCCTGCCTACAGAAAAACAAGGTGATAAATTGGAAACAAAATCATGTTTGACTCAGCACTACCTGGAAAAAGGAACACCAAATGCTGCTGGGTTGGGCTGGTAACATTTTGCATTAATTTTATCAAAATGTTATGTCCACCAGCAGTGGCCCAGAGCAATCAGCACCATAATTTAAAAAAAAAAAAGGCAATATACACCTTTTGATCTTTACCCACTGGCCAACACCACTCAGTATTTCAACACAGTGATGAAAAGAGGCATAGACACTTCTTACTACAAATGATGCTGCTTACACAAAAATATTTCAGGATTTGATTCACTGAGCTAAAGCATGGAACCAAAGGATCACCAATGCTTGGGAGAAAAGCTACCCCCAAATTCTGCACCTATCTGCCTCTGCAAGTGCCTTGAAACCTGTGGAAGACCCGTGAAACCTGGAGGACTGAGGAGGCTTAAAGGAGTCCTAAGCATGCACATAATGTGGGCCCACTGGTCTGTGGCAAGAGAGGATGGCTGCAGGCTGCCAGCTCTGCCCTCCTGGGCCAGGCAGGTGACCTGCAGCACAGCCACAAGGGTAAATACCCACCAGCATAGCCCAGCTCCACCGCTTGCTGTTACAAGTGTCCCCGTGGCAAGTAGAGTTAATGCTTACGTGGACACGAAATGTTCAGGAAACATTTAATGTGGTTTTCAGCGCCTTTGATGTGGTAAGTGTTTTATCCTTTATCAAAAACTTAATCACACTGTTTACTTTTGATCTTCATTCCATCTCTGCCTTCCATCTGCTCTGCCTCTCTCAAGGGGAAACAAGAGCTGGTACCATGTGACGAAAGGAGCGGGGCTGCCGACTTATCTTCCCACCCACTTAACTTTCGGATTAACCAAATAAATAAAAGCCTTCCCACTTCAGGGATGAAAGGCACAAGATCTTGACAATCTCCTAGCAGAATTACAGGAGCTGGATAGGGTGGTAAGGGATGGTGTGGAGGCTGGGGCATCCATCAGTGCCAAGAAGGAGGTTCCAGGGTCACTCAAGCAAGCCAGCATTCAGGGAGCACGGGCAGGGAACAAACCAAGGGTATGGAGACCCAAGGTCAAGTATTAATTTGGTAAGGCACAGACTTTAACAAACATACCTAATCCAGATTGAGTTGGGAATCCAGACATCTCCCATCCCATCTCAATCCTGCAAAAGTCTTTTCTGATCAAACAATCACAAAAACCATAGCTAAAGGAAGATGGCTCCCAATAAAATATTTTGGAAAAACATCTTAGTAACCAGGTCTATTACCCAGCCATCACTACATGGGGAACAAACCCTGTCCACAGTCCCTGTCAGGACAGCACAAGACACACTGAGGTCTCATCAGCCTCAGTACCTGCCCACTGCTGTCACACGAGCCCTAAATACCACTGAGCTCAGCAGAAACTTCAGTAACAGATGCTCATTTTCCTTTACATTCAGTAATCTTCCAGCTATTCATCTTTGCTGACAAAAAAAAAATCAGAAGATAATCATAACAAGCTAAAACTCAGATTTTTCTCTGCTTCTTTTGTAGGGAGTGAAGCAGAGGAAAGAGGAGAGAAGAATTCTGGTGTTTCAGAATACAAAAGGAAAACCAGTGCAAAGTAATTGCTTCCAGTTGCCAAGGCCATAGTTATAAACATATTTTCAGCAAGAGTACCTGGCATTAACAAACTCAATTGATGCCGATGTAATTAGTAAACTGGTAGCAGATGTAACATTCTTATCACCTTTTCACCAGACCCCAAAAATTCAATTTACAGCCCATGAAGTTGTGAGATTGCTGAAAACTCAACCTGTCAATCCTAGTACTGTTGGAAATGGTTAAATGAGCAATATGATGAAGTCTCTACATGAGTTAGAAACACAAAGGAAGAACAAGGGATAAGAACAGTGGGGGAAAAACATTTAACTGCAATATTCTCCAATCTCAATAATAATGATTACATCTCAATGCAGGTTCCCTGCCCTTTCCTACCCACTCCTTGCAGCAGCTGAGGACTTTACTGAGATTCCCATGAATGGGATTGCAAGAGCACCAAGTGAATTTATGGCTTTGGATATCTAATCAGAATTTGATGACAATTCTGTTTCCTTTGATCCCACCTGGTTCTCACCTCTTACTCATCTGCCCAGACTTCCCTAAAGAGTTCACCTGGCGGAGCCTTCTTTGAGAGGAGGGGGAAGGAAAACTCCTCCCAAATCTAAACCAGTAATCACAAAAAGCTACCTTGGGTAAAGGAAGGGGAGGGGAGCAGAGCAGAGCAGCATAGAGGACAGGACAGGACAGCTCTATGATGTGTTGTGGTGCACAACACTCCAGAGCAGGGGATGTGGGCCAGGAGCCTCAGGGTGCCTGCAAAACTTATCTTTATTTTCTCTTGCAAAACTGAACTCCACAAAATTATTGGGCTCTACAACACCACAGATTTACTCCAGGCTAGAGCAAGACCTTTTGTAATTCTCCTAGAAATGCACATAGGTGCATTCAATGCTGCAGCAGAGCCAGTGTACGTCTGCCTGCTAAATTTATTCCATCATGTCAGTAAAACGATCCTAGAGGTAAAATGATCTTGTACTAGAGGTTTATGAGAAATATCTTGCAGTCAGAAAAACAACCATGCTAACCAATTACCTCAAAATCTGATGGACATGCCTCAGAAAGACCCCCAATTTATAGGTAAGGAGGCATTAAATCAATTACCAGCATGGTGCAAGCAAGAACAAGGTCACCTTGCTGAAGGAATATTACTGTTTATGCTCATGTCAGAGGATTTTGCTCAATAGAGAAAAATGAAAACCTGATTATCATGAATTTGGTAGACTGGTCTGAAGTAGAATGTAAATCAGAAAAGAGAAGATTTATGGCCAATTAAATTGAACTCCAATCAAAATCCCATTCAGCCAACAGTTCCCTGGGGGCTTCAATTTGTTAGTGCCACATTTTTTTAATAACTTTCTTTTTCATGTAACATCAGTAATAATAAAAGCCCTTCAATAACAAGCAGAGCCATGAACACGTTATTTATCTTAAAATGCCATCATTGCCTGGAATCAGAAGGCATTGAAAGGATGAGCTGTAATTGCTCAAGAACAACCCCCCACAACACTGCAATGGGTGTAAAGCTTTTTTTTCTTAGAGCAATTTCTCTTTTCATTAATCTGGTTCATGTCTGAAGTATTTCTCCTGAGTAACAGAGAGTTGGTGCTGACCCTGCCAGGAGAGCAACACAGCCTCTGATGTCTCAGACCCTTTCCCAATGCTGTGTGTGCACGTGGCAGACATGGCTGGTGGCAAATCTGTGCCTCATCATTAGCAGAATTTTAGAATTATTAGGAGAACGGCTATCAACATATTCCAGATGCCCTTGACAATATTCAAATGCATGCCAAAGGCAGCAGTCTGGATTTCTCTCTTTAGGCTAGGAAATCTATTTTCTGCTCTAATGTGCCTCTCTCTCCCTGTACGCCTCCCCTTCCTCCTGAGGTCCTGGTATCCTCAGACAATATAAAAACTATTCTGGTGTACAGAATTTTTTTTAAAGTAAAAGTTATCCTTTCTTTTTCTGCTTCGGAATTATCCTTTAATCTTTTCCTCCCTTTTTTAATGAAAAAATAAGAGGCTAAATAGAAGATAAATAGGAAAAGGAAAATGAGAGTGCTTAGGATGGGAATAAATTTCTGTACCTTTTGTTAAACACAAAATTGCAAACTTTGCCCTGAGTGAAGTCAGAACTCAAACAGGCATGGACAGAGAGGGAAATCCCAGAACAAAACCATGCAGGCAGCATTCCCAGAAACCACTGACATCAACAGGAGCCTTTTGGCTCAGTTCAGTCATTGCTGACTGGCCACCACTGTGACTGCCTGGAAATCAGTCAATGCTTGGATTTTCTTTCTTCAGTAGTGGAAGTGGTGAGGAGAGGAATTTATTTAAGGATAACTAACACTTGTCAACCTGCAGGGCTGTGTGGTTCTGTTGGGCAGCCTGGGCTGCAGCATCATCAAACTCACACTTAAAAACAAGAAAGCTGCTGTGGGAATTGCATTTTAATATGCAAATACATAAGTGTGACATCGCCACTGCCTTCAGACCTCAGCAGCCACCTCCTCCCAGGAGCAGCTTCTTCCAGGCCAAACCTGGAGGAATCAGAGAGGCTTAAAAGCAGCATGGCAGAGTCTGGCCCCCACAACACCAACAGCTTTGCAGGAGTGAGGATGCCTCTCCCCAGCTAAATGAATGCTGTCTCCACCGCATGCTGTCAGAATTACAATGGAAAGCCCGTAAATAAAACAAAAATGCAGATCTCAGTCCTCCTCTCATGACATCTTGGTGAGAACAAGCCCTGACAGGAATAAAAAACCCTCCCACACTAAGCAAAGCAATTCTGCTATTTATGCAGAAGGAAGAAGGAAAGCTGTATATCAAACAAATAATTACAAGCATGGCTTTATCAGTCCCTGCTGATTACTCTCAGCTCGGTTTGATGATTCTGCCTGTGCTCTGCAGGTTGTTCATAGAGGTGGATGTCACAACATTTTACTTGCAGTTCTTTCATTTATTAGCACCTACTGCTACCTGTCTCTTAGTCAAAAATCTTGGCATACATTTAGAAATTGGTCTCCTGGAGTCTGTCACGGAGGTTTAAAAACCTATAAATCATATTTTTATACATACACATACATCCTCAGACTCCACATGTGAATATGAATGCATAATGATATATTTTAGGTGTTATATACGTAAATAAAGTTATATAGAGACACACACATTTATATAAGTGCACCCCTCCTCCTCAATATGTAAATACAGAAATTTAAGCAACTTCCTTATCACTGCTCCAGTTGGAGTGGGACAGCATTTTTGTTGACCTCTTTTTTTACCCAGATTTGCCAAAATACTAAATGGAAGAGGGTCTCATTTTTAACTCAGAAAACATCAACACATTCTGAAGAGCAGCATAAGCTCTGACTGTCACCAATGTCAATTTATCACCACTGTTCATTACACTGTATTCAAGCAATGCTCAGTTACCAGATTAGGAACAAAAATTTAAGAGACAATTGTGCCAATTGCCAGGGTCTGGAGGCATCCCCAAGATTTATGTCTGGCTGCAAGGCATCCTTTGTGTGGAGCATCTCTGTGCTCTGGTGTGCAGTGTGTGGCTGATGGGACAGACAACCGAGCACCTGATTTATGGTGCTCACATCCCCAGGCCTCAACTCAGCTCCAGGAGCTGTGCTCAGGACTGTGGGCAGGAAAACTGAGAGGTCAGAGCTGAGCCTGTCAGTGATGGATCCAGCAATGCAGGCTCCTAGCAAAGTCCTCTCTCTCAGCCCTGGGCAGGAGGGACACTGGTGACCCTCAGGATTTCCCTCCCTGGCAAGGAAGGTGGACAGAGTACAGGGGCTCCATCAGCACAGCCAGCACCAGGCTCTGGCTTAAACATAGATTCAGGTTATTTCATCCCAGCAGCCTCAGAGTGCTCCAGACTGATGAGCAGGCTCTCATCCTCTATGGGTGACATATGGACACGTCTCCCTAAAAAAAATGAGCTCGTGAGCTTCTGGATTTCCCCTTCTGGAGCACCATCTGTGCCTGCTCCCAGTCCCACCACCCGCTGCTGCAGCGTGACCCGAGGCAGCCCCGCGCCTCCCGCACGAGCCCAGGGAGCAGCAGAATCATCTGTAGCTGTCCCCAAATTTAAGCACATTCATGCTGGAATATGCTCAAGCCCATGCAAGTTCAACCTTCTTTTGGGCAGGCAAGGAGTCTTTAGCTGACAGATTTTCTCTGGCTGCATTAAGTATTTAAAAAAAAAAAAAAAAAGGAAGAAGAGACTGCTGACATTTAGGATAACACTGCAAGTCTGTAGCTGGAAAGAGCAGCTCCTCTGCTTCAGGAGGAAATCTGCCCAAGCAGAAGAGCAGGTGAGGGTGCATGCCCACGTGCTGGGGCTCCCAACACCCCAAGGAAGCACCATGCTCAGCCCTGACCACCCCTTCCCCAGGGGACACAGGCAAGGGAGAGTCACTGCTGAGCTGATTAATTGCTCATTAGCCGAAATTAACTCTGCAAGGCAATTCTGTGATCACTGCTAGAAGTCTGTCATTAAAAAGGACTGCAGACATTAGTTCTTAGCTTCCAATAAAAGCACCAGTGATGTGATGCCCCGGGTTTGGGATCAACCATCTGCTCTCAGAGAAACATGGGAACTGCCTACAGTCCGTGCAGCTCACCCACTTGCCTCTCATGCTGGCCACCACTGGGTGCATCTTAGACAGGCAAGAGCACTGAAGGGGGCAGAAATACAACACTTTGCCCACTACAGCAACTTCTTTCTGCTCCCCAGTTCAGAGAATAGTTTGTACCCTGAAGCACAAGATTTAATATCCATCCAAAACCTGCTCTTGTTAGTGATTCTCAGTGCCCGTGCAGAAATCATAACCCTCAGGAACCAGCACCAGAACCTTTCCTAGAGCTATGGGAGGGAGCTCAGCGAAATTACACTCATGTCAGAGCAGCTGATTCTAAACATTAGGAGATGAATATTTTCTTGGCATCATTCCACTGATTTTTGTGGTATAAAACCCAGGGGTGAACATGGTCCAAGATACACACAAAATTAGCTAAATTCTGAACTGCACTTGCTGACCTCATAACTCTTCAGCAGTTGAAATGTCGGCTACAAAGCCAATTTCCATAGAGGACATGTCCAGTTAACAGTGGGAGACTGCTGTCTCGAGCTATGTGAGCACACTACTGAGATATTTCCCACATAATCTACATTCATTCCATACTTTTTGGAAGTGCTCCTCAAAAGATGGTGTCAAGGGTGCAAATCCTATAGATCAAAAAGATATGTGACCTGTCAGAAGGCACAGAGCTTTGATTACTCATTATTCTGGTGCTCTGAGAAGTCCCAAACAACACACATGGGTTTTCTTCCCCCCAGCCTCCACGGCTGCAGGGGCAGCAGCTTGCCTAAGGCATAGGCAGCCCAGATGGGGACACAAACACTCCTCTGAAGAGCTTGGAAAAGGATATGCTGTACAGGGACAGTGAGAATCCCAATCTGTGTCTACAGATTGCACCCAATATATAAAAACTGCATTCATTCCTTCATTTTGTTTGAGGAACAGTGAGGTTTTAAAAGCAGTAACTCCCACTCTTACAAAATTGTACTATTTTAATAATATAACAAACTGGCTGATACAAAATTTGAATGTACACCAGAGTTGTTACCCTGTGGCTAAATGTCTCACCCTTACTTAATCTTCTCAGGCTCTAGACCTGCACAGACAGACACAGACATAGGACTTTAAACTCCACAGGGGAATTTCTGGTAAAACTATGCATCTACAGATATGCAAACACAAAGTATTTGCAAAAGGAAGAGTCTAATGTCACCTGTAATCTCTCAAGCCTGTAGATTTATACATGCAATTGAAGGAAACCCTTGACTTTCCACTCCGCATAGGAAATTGGGTGAATCACATGCTCAAATTAGGTCTGGCATCACCTCATAGCTGGGGCCATATTCTTGCTGTCTTAATTCTGTTCTGTGGCCCTAAAAAGCTCTTGAAATCAGTGTGATTATTCCACAAGTATGCTTCTGCTCATGTGGATAAGGGGAGTCACATTTGCTCCCCAAATACAACTGGTGGCTCACATCAATATTTACAGCAAAAAGGTTAGAGATCATATTTAAAAACGCAGTCTCTGGTATTTGCAAATTTTCTAAGAGTGCTAATAGCAAAACCAAAAATGTGCAACTTGTCTTGAAACATTTATTCAACAAAATAATTATTACAGTTTGAATAATTCTAAAGAAGCTTAGCCAGCATCCTGCTGCAAACAAAGAATATTGACAAGAACATTGCTTTATGCTCGATTTAAGGCAGTAACTAGAAGATACACACAGCCTTTCATCAAGTGGATATAAACCAAGTAGGAATATGTGATAGCACAGAGTGGCCTCAAGGACTATTTTAGAAACACCTAGAATTTAAATAATCATAGAAATTAGGGGTCAAGCCAGCAGCATGTGCAAAAACCTGCATGGGTGTGCTCCCAGTGCAATGCACCCTCCATAGACCCCCATCTTTGAGAACAGGACTCTGGTTGTACTCACACATTTTCTGTTGCAGGAGTTTGCAGGAGGATGGACCAGGACAGGTGAAGATTTTATTGCTGAATGCCTCGCTAGGATGTCCCCAGCTACCGCTATGATGGACACAGGGTATGGGAATCTGATTGCAAAACAATCTGAACTGCATAAAGGGAGCACCGTGGCAGTGAGGAATGTTGTGAAGTGTGTGGTCTTGAGAGAAACCAAGAAGTGGGGCTGCATGTTGGTTTGGAAACAATGCTGATTAGACCAGGAAATGTAAAAATGGCAGAGCTCCACACAAGCCTCCATTAAAGTTTCCAGCAGTACAGCTGAGGAACTGAAACACCACACACAAACAGCAAAGCCCCTGCTCCTGGCTTCACTACAACTCTGCATTTTGACAGTGTATGCTGTATGGTTATTCTGTTCTTTGGGAGAGCACCTTCAGATCCAGGATGCTCTCCTTGCATTTCAAATTTTCAAGTTCCCATTTCAGCAGTCCCTGCTGTACTTTTAGATGGCACTGAAATTTCACAGACTGTACTTCCCAACAGAGAGAATCTATTTAGGAGGGAAGCAGGGAGGTAACCAGCTGGAAACCCATGATGGAGGAAAGACTACTTGTTACCTCCCCGAGGGAGACAGAGGAGAGTAAAAGTTAATGGAAGGATAATCAGGAACTCTTCAGGGATATCAGTTTATATGCCAGGAGCATATATAACTGAGACTTGTTTGCATATCAAGAAACTACAGGAGAAGGTGTGACAGCCAAATGCAGCTTATGAAAATATGGCTATCTGTAAAGCCGATAGCTGCCTCGCATGTGAAAACCCAATCCTCACACTCAGCTTGGCAAGTGAAGGCTAAATAGCATCAATATGTCTGCTCTGGGCAGCCGTACAGTGAAATTGCTTCTTATGACATTTACAGTGTTTTCAGAAGACATGCCTGGGACTCAGAGAAACGGGCTGGTTTCTTAGGGATTTCAAGGATCCCTGCTTAAAATATCCACAAAATTGGAATACTCAAGGCTTAAAACAACATGGTAGAATCAGATGCCTTTTAATAGTCAGTGGGAAAAAAAAACCAACCCAGAAATTCAGAGACTGCTCAAAAACACCACACTGTGCTACATGAGCAGGATAAGACATAATTCAGTTTTAGACAGAGCTCTGGATATTTAAGTTCTTCAAGGAATTTAAACAGATGAAATGCCAGAAAAATTGCAGTGTCCAAAAGCAGAGATGTATAGCTACTTATCTGCTCAGCAGTGCACACCTGCAGTCACATCACCTCACCTGGAGAGCTCTGTGTATCTCAGTGGGGCCAAAAGACCCTGTCAGTCCCAGCCTGGGAGCCCTTTTGGGAAACACAAGGAATTCACCCACATCTGAATGCCCTCCACACTGTAATAAGCATTTTGTTCAAGAACTACTTCCAAATAGAGGAATCTGTGAAGATCCCCCCCTTCACACCAATTCTCACATTCACTTCCATCCCACACATTTAATAAAGGACCCAGCTTTTTTGGTCCCTGCAAATGCCACTGCACTCTGGCCAGATCTGTGCCCTGACCTTCCTGCCAAGGCCAGCACAAAGCTCTCCTTCCCTTCCTGTTTCAGGCTGGTTGGCAGTAGTGCTACAGCCTATTAAACACTTTGAAAAGGAAGGACCACGAAAAGCTTTTCACTGGGGTAAGTGATCAAACACAGGATTTTATTATTAGAATCTGTTTTGTCAAAAAGGAGGATATTGGCCAAGATTATCTTAGTCTGTTTTGTGATCATTTCAGTGAAATCTTTCCCACTGGCCAAATCCGGAAATGTGTGGGAAATTAAGTGATTTAGCCTATTATACATCTTTTACCACACTAATGACCAACATTCTTCTTGATTGTCCAGGGTGTTTTTCAGTGTGTGCCTGCCATTCATAAATATATAATTGCTTTCTTGTTTAAAATTTGTATTACCATAGCGAGCATTTAGATGGGTACCACAATAACCTGGGGGAAAAAAGTTCCACCTCACATCTGGTACAATCCACCACCATTTTTCAGGACTGCAGTCCATTTTGCCAGCTGAGTGACTTCTCTGTGAGACCTCAATTTCAAAATTCCCAAATCCTCCACTTTTAAAGCTTTTCACGTCACACCAGCTCTTCATTCCGCTTCACTGCCGCACCACACACCATGAGAGGCCAGAGTCAAGAGGTTATTCTGGAGCTCAGTCCATCATTATCCAGTGCTCATTTCCACAAAAGCCTCCAAGAGCTTCCAAGATCCAATAATCCTTCCACAAAGAAGGGGTTTGGTCCAGCACCATGTCTCCAGCCTCTGTAGAATCCTCAGATATTTTTCCCTCTCTATCTGCAAATCTTTGATAATTTTCACCTTCTCTAGGCAGTTCAATGACACGTTTGATTTGCAAGTGAGTTCAGGCAGGAGTTTTACCGGATGAGCAGTTTCACTACCTGCATTTCAGTATCACATCAGTACTGGCTTTCTTCCAACCAGGAGACTTAGAAGAACCCTGAAGAGGTCTTTGTATTCAGACCAAGCCTTCTGCTGAGCTTGGGCACCATCTGTAAAGTGACTCTATGAAAATGACATCACTGCGTGGCCAACATGTTCTTCCGACAGTAAAATTGTTTGGCACACAAAATCAAAACCGAGCTTTTTCAAATTGTCAGCGTCTTGAGCTCAGTCTTGCAGCTGAATACCACGTTGTGCTCCTTCTACTCCACGTCTTGCACTTCAGCAACAATGTGATCTCAGCAATCAAACCTGAGCTGGCACTTTTTTGTGATGACTCACAGAGATGATTAAAATACGATTGCTCTCCCAGACCTGGGCTGGCTCAAAATGGCACCAAATGTATCACAGAGGTGTCTTTTAATTCCCCACCCTCTGTTCAAAGAATTAAACACATAGAGAAGAGACAGATGCAGCAATGAAATGGGCATTTTACCCTCATTTGTAACCAGTCTGACTCTTAACTAATGGGGCTTAATGCAGTTGTACATTATGGTTTCAGACAGGCGTCTTTACTCACACTGAGTTACGCACTCCACGAGGAGCAGCAACAAAACCAGGTGCTCGCCAGCCAAAGCACTGAGAAATAAGGCTGAGGGAGACTCTGTAAGTTAAAGTGACATTTAGTAGCATAACAGCCACATAACCTCCAGATAGAGGCTCTTAACCCACAGCAGACTTATTTCTAATGCTGTGTTTGTCACAGGTGACATGCAGTTACGCGCTCCCCAGACACAGTGACACACAATAGAGAAACCTTCAGTCTCTCTGAAGGCAAAAATGTTTGTCCTTGTCACCCAGTGAAAGATGGCAACTCCAGCCTGGTGTGTGCTGCAATCACATCAGCACAGTGAACCTGGAGAGAGGAAAATTAAAGCAGCCAAGAGGCAGTGCCTACCTTTTGAATCAATTTATCTCAGGGCATGCCTGCAGCCCTCCTCTGTGAGACACCACTGCTGTGCACCAGCAACATCACTGAAATAGTCAACAAATATCGACTTCTAAAACACCAGCCAGGCTGTTTATAGGAACCCTCCATTTCAGCATGGGAATACATCTTCAAAAGCAAGAGTTTCAGGCAGCATTCTCTTAGAAAGAACCAAAACAAAAACCTAGCTCCCAAACAAACAGTTCATTTCAAATCACTCTTTCTCCTTTTCATTTTTATTGCACCACGAATGAACTTTTCTAGTGTACTATTTTAAAAGTCCTGGAGAAGTTCTGCCAAGTTCTAGAAAAACACAATGTAATTTTGAAATTACAGTCTGACAAACTGCTGCTTTGAGAGAACAACTGTCTTCTAAATGACTGAGCCTCAATAGCTGCTTTGCACGAGCTAGAGAAGGGACCAGTGGAGAACATAGCAGTCACTTCTCTAAACCCATGCATGCCACGGACTTCAACAGTATCTGAACATCACCACATCAGTAATGAAAATCTCATGGAATTGCTCTGCACCATCCTTGCTCAGCCTGAATTTGGTCACTGTCCTGAAAACATCAGGATGGTACCACAGCACATCTGTTTGTGTCTTGCTACAATGTTAGATTGATACCATACAGCTCCAGCAAATAATGAAATCCAGCTGTGTCATTTCAGCCTGAGCCAGACTGCACTAGAGTACTACACAGAGACAGGGAACACTGGGTGCAGCAATGATCACCTGAATGAGCTCATGGTCCAGACAACAACCTGGATTGAAGCTGGAGGTGGGACACCAAAAGCAGTGACAGATGATCTCTGGCTCTCACCAGAGGTGGGACAATCATTTATTTTCATTCCTACAAATCCTCTGCAGCTTTCAGAACTGTCATTAATAAAGCACTTCCCAGCAGGAGCAAAGAAGTCCAGGATAATCCTGCAACATAACTCTTCCTAATAAATGGGAGTGATGGGCAATGGCACCTTTACTATCAAGCCCCACTCTGGAATGCCACTCAGCACCTGTGGGACCACAACATGCAGGGAGGATTTGGGGAGCTGTCCAAGGGCAGAGGAGACCCAGAACTGCTGGCCCTTTTCCCTGCACAGCCACACTACAGGTGCCACGATGACTCCCTCACAGGACAGGATGGCAAAGGGCAGGAAGCAGCTGGCTGAAACCCAGACCCAAGCTGCAGAGATGTGATGCTATTCTGCAAAGAGAAGTGGTTTGGAGAAAGTTCCAGCCACAGTTCTATCTTTTATCCCCAAATGAGCCCATGCTCCGCAGCCATCCGCCCTGGGTCCAGGCAGAGGGACAGCGTGTGACACATGTGACACACAGCCCCACTGCTGGCAGGAGATGAAGAGTTTTGTGTAGCTGGATGTGAACCCACATCCTTCAGCCGACCCAGAGGCCATCAGACTTTGAACCTGTGTATCACCGTGTCCCTATGGCCAGGCCAGCACAAGCCACCCACAGAGCCAACACCAGCAGCATGGCCTGGGGCCACCTGCACCACAGCTGCTGCCTCCAAGGAAGCTGCAGGAGAGGGTGACAACAAGGAAGATGTCACTTGTCTAGTGAACATTCGATCGTGGCACAAGCCAATTTATCCAGGGTGGAATTCACCCCTGAATTTGCCCCATGGGGGAAGGGCAAATTCACTTTTAAGCATTTACAGACTTGAAAAAAATTCCACCAGCTGGACACACCACATCCCTCAGCAGGTGTGCATC
The DNA here is from genome assembly GCA_013400515.1 of Erpornis zantholeuca. NCBI lineage: Eukaryota > Metazoa > Chordata > Aves > Passeriformes > Timaliidae > Erpornis > Erpornis zantholeuca. The sequence continues at coordinate 474,916 of VZTN01025585.1, read as the reverse complement.
CCTGTCTTCCAGCTTTAGTGACCCATGGAGCTCTACTTATTGCTGCCTGTAACCTAGAGGATTAACTGTACAAGATTTATGTTTAAAGCATATTAGTAACACTTTTAAATGGTGAAGGAGGCATTTTAGCAAACACTAAATTCTGCAGAAGCTCTGTTTGGCAGAGCTATCAATAATCCTATTAATGACAAGGTGCAATTTACAGCAAACTGGCAGTGGAAAGGAGATACAGGACTTACGTGAAACAAAAAGATAATGCAATATTATTCCATTGACTATGCTTTCTCCTAATTGCCTTGTTATGTATGCTCAGGGCTCACAATCTATCATGGATGAAGTTGTTTGTTCATAAAGCAGCACACAAGAGGTTTTTAATCCAAGATCCCTCTAGCTGCATATCAGGATTCATTTCAAAGTTGTCTTTAATTTTTCTATTTTGTGTAAGTTTATCCTAATATTAGCAAGCACTCCTCTGAAAAGAAATTGCTGTGCTCAGTTGTGCTGCTTATGCTGGATTATATGATTGCTTACTAAGGCTTTACTCAGTAAGGCTGCACAAAGAGATACAACTTGCAAAGCAGACTGCAGGGCTCACGTCACTCTTCCCACTCCCCAGGTTTGCAGAAGGGCTGCTGGTCCTCAGGACTGAATCCAACTCATTTGTGCTTTTGCACAGACCCTTTGCACAATTATGAAACAACTCTATCAAACTGAATGCCTAATTCTAATGTAACAAGCAAACTTGACCTCTAAGAATATACCTATCCTATTAATACATAAAAAAAAATACATTGGAAACTTTAAAGACTGTAGAAAGATGCATTTAAGGCTTTATAATTATTTAAATTATTTGTTTTCTTTTCAACATTATCTCATCTTCAGGTGTCTGTGTGGGAGGGCAGACAGATGGTTACTCAGCTGAGGAACTTGAGGCTGCTCTTTGTACAATGGTAACAACCAGCAGTCTGGAAGGAAGAAGGGCTTCAGCCTGGGCCTAAGTCCAAGTTCAGGAGAAGGGACTATGGAAACATCGTTTATGGGAACTGCTCAGATCTGGCTTTTGTGTGGTTTTGCTTCAGCTTCAATTCCCAAGACTCTCACAGATGGATTTGGTCATTACACCATGAACAGCTAAAAAGCCCAAGGTGCACATTTTTATACCATATATAGTGGTAAGAATGTCAGCTATGCTGGGAATGGAGATGATGATGATGAATAAATTTATTTTATTTCTAGTTTTAATTATCGGGTAAATTCCATTTACCACCTAGAATGTGAATGTGTTTTATTACAATAATATGCTTCCGGCATGAAGCCAAGACAGAGCTTCCAAGCGAGGAGGAGGGGGCATTAAACTGTGCTGGTTGGTGTTGAAAGCACTTGACATTTCTCCATTTCATTTCCTAGGTGCCACATCATAAATAAGCTCAATAAACTGTTACTTACAGCCCTGGCCAATTTGAAATCCTACCTGATGGATTTATTTCAAGTATACCCTGTCCTCCAAAGCTGCTGGGAAACAACAACTTGTCCCTGCCAATCTGTTAGTTCTAGATCCGACATTGTCTTTACATCAGCAAAGCTATTTCCAGTGCTTGTTTGCAGAGATGCTGAAAGTCACTGGGAGCTGATGGCATTCATTGCTGAAGACACAACAGGTAAAACAGGTGACATTTAGCTGTCCTACATCACAGGAGCTGCCAAAAAATGGAGACCACAAAAACAAAGAAATTAATTTGGTTTTTTTTTCAATTCATATTCCACCGTTTATAAGAACTAGAAATCTACCCCTTGCTTAGGATTAAAAAGATTAGCCCATCTTTTTCTATAGCTCTACTCATATTGCAACCAAGTTGATTGCACCAGAATAACTCAAGTTTCTCAGAACTTTCCCTTATAAAAGCTATCAGCTGGCATTACCTGCCTCTGGCAAATGCAGAGCAAAAACCACTAGGCACTTCTCCAGGTGTGTTCTTGTTAAAATACACACTTGGCTGCTGTCCTCCATGCAGATGATTGATGTGAAGAGGATTGGGGCTTGGACTTTCCAATTTGCAACAGCCTTACTGCAAAACAAACTGCAAATGAGAATGTCACAGTCTACTATACTAATTCAGGTACAAGGTGAAATTAGTGAAACCAACTCAGTCCTGGGGTCTGACACACCAGTGACAGGCAGGGCAATTGTTTCACACAGCTGATGTAAGCTGGGAGCTCACACCACAAGGACCATCTGCAACCACACCTTTGGGCTCTCCGACTCAGAGCTGTTAATGCTGCTCTTGCTGACATTTCAGCCTCAAATCAAACCCTACCCAGCTCATCCTTTGACAAGGCTGTTTGCCACCACCACCCTCTCCATGCCCAGAGTCCTCCAGCAGCATTTGCTTCTCACGCATTCAAGGCAGCAGTCAGGCCTGAGATCCTGGCTGGAGCTGCTGGCAGGAGGAGACAGTCCAAGAGATTTCCACATTATCATGGCTCTCCATGAATGACTTCAAAGGGATATATAGATACTATCTTCAGGAGATTAGCTGGAAGGGTACCGCCTGTGCAAGCAAGCTTGTTCCAGTCTTTTATCCTGTAACTTGCATGATCTCCATACAGCAGAGACAATCCAAGACTACATTTGCCAAACCCTCCTACACAAGGTCTGCAGGATGGTCATTTCCAGCTCCCAGGGCTGTAAAGGAGGACAGGACAACACAGCCTCTCCTATTGGATAGAGATGTTTATTCCAACCTACACAGCAACTGCCATTGTTTGGGTTAATAAGTATTCAAATCTTGTTCTGTTATGAGTTCCAGAATTACTTTAACTAGCTAGTTTACACAACATACATAATTACATTTCCATGAATACAAGCCCCATTTCCTGTCGTGCCTTTACATCCATAGGAACAGCTCAGCAATACATTAATGCATGGCTGAAGGCTGCAGAGTCCCTGGGAGCTTTGGGTGCCTCCTGACAGGAAGGAGCTTTGCCTGCAAAGTGAGGAACAGGAGCTGCACCTGCCACAAACAGTAAATCATGCTGCTCTGAAAGAGTACAGTGGGTTCCTGTGCACAGCTGTGGAGCCCAGGGGAAGCTCCATGTGCTGTAGGATATCTGGTTAGACAGAGGCTGCTTGGCTCTGCACAAGCTGCTGGGGATGAGGATGGGGCTGGGACAGTCCCTGCTCCCAGCTCTGCAGGAACACACGTGCTCTCCCACAAGGCAGGTTTCCAGCAGCACTGCAGCAGCTGCCAGGTACTCAGTGAAGCCACCTACACCAGTGCTTTTGGGTGCATTTGTAAATTTTCACAAGCATTTCAATGTTTGACAGACTCCCTACCAAGACAAGCACTGGGGAACCAGAAACAGAAGAAAGGCCTCTCTCCACACATTTCAGCCACTGCAGAAGTTATCAGAGAGATTTCAGTGAAGGAAACATAAAATGAGCTTCACCTCCACATTCTACTCATGCCAGCTGAAAAAAGGAGGATCAGGCAGAGAGATCACTAAATCACATGGTTATGGTTTCCTCCCAACAGCTGGAGCTCAGTTCAGTGGCTGCTGACACCCCAGCTCCAGAGCCAAACCCCTTCACTCCTCCCAGCCTGTGCACTCTCAGGGCTGCGGGCAGGGCCTGCCTGCAGGGTGTTTCTGTTCCCCCACCTACACTGAATTGTGAACGATCCTCAAAGCTACAGGGTGGCAAAGATCAACATGGTGCAAGTTTCCCTCTCCTGGATGAGACATCAGGTTGTGCCAACCGGTGCTGCATTATGCACTTCTCAAACTGCTCCTGCTCTGCATTAGCATTCTGAAACACAGCTCTATCCTCCTGCTTCAGAGACCAGCCCCTGCTTTGCATAAATCTTTAATGAAATGCTCTGCCTCAAGCACCGTGCCTACGAACAAAAGGCAGAGTTGAAGGAAAACAGTTTTACCTCCAAAAAACCAAAGCAGTTCTACAAATAGCACACAGAAATTACACTTGCTGCACCAATCTGGGATCCCTGGAGCACCACTAAAAAGAAGGCAGAGCATCAAGAAACGTGAGAAGCTGGGACAACTCTAAGTGCTTTCCAGAAAGACAGGTAGGAGAGTCATGCAGTTGAGGTTTATGCTAAAAACAGCAGGACAGACCCAGTCTCCCCATGCATATGCCTGGTTGATGCCCACAGGGGAGGCTCTGTGTGCCATTTGGTTGGCACCAAATGCTCCCCCAGCAATGCAACAGGTTGGGAGACTGATGTTAAAGCCTCGAGATTTTAAAAACACATGCACAAGTCTATCAAATTCCTATTCCCTTTGGGATTCTGAGCGCTTATGGTTAATGCTGTCAAGTGTTTCAAGTGCTTCCTTCAGGAATTTAAAGGCTGTAAATGTTCATCTCCTGCTGCAACACATGCTAAGTAGAAATATGACTAGAGACTGAAACTGTACTTTTTCAGGATGAGGAATTGTTATTTTAAGATGAAACGAAGTACCATGAAGTTAAAGATAAAATTGCAGGGGCTGCCACCACAGTATGACAAGGACAGTGAGAATCCTGATGGAAAACAATGACCAGGAGATGTTACAAGACCTGCAGAGCTGAGAACGTACCTGCAATGCAAAGACATCCAGCATTTAGGGACTCACACTGGAACCCTCAACTGATGCTTTTCAAAGCAGTCTACAGGAATTAAGGCATGTATCTTCCATTAAACCTAATGGAAAATGTTTGTTTAAATCCTCAAGACTGCCTTGAAAAGATGTATTTCAGATTCACAATCTGGACTAGCTGCTTTTTTAATATTCACATCTGCATGTAGGCCCCAGGTCAGTGAATCATTTAAATGTGTGCTTCAAAATGCAACAGCCAACAAGGCTACTCATGTGCTCAAAATTTAGTAAACATATAAATGTCCCATCCAGCAGAGATGGAGTTGCTCAGATGGTTCTGTGTTTTGCTGAACTGATGCCTAAAGCCTGCAGAGGCTGCCACGAGAAGTTACCGTTTTGCCAACAAATATCGCAATGTTACCACGCTTATTCCTATAAATCAAGAGAAAAGGCAATGCCAGAGACGTGCTCAGAGACAGTCTGGTGTCTTGGAGACACTGGTTGCTTGTGCACTTTGGCTTTCCCACCCACATTTTGGGATCCCCAATGAGGGATTTGACGTAAGTCGAAAAACTGGACCCAGCTGGACGTTTTCAGATTATCCCTTTGTTTCTACTGAGCAGCAGGAATCCTAGACTAGGTTTTCTCTATCACACAAACATCTATTGAGAAGATTACAAATAAAACACGAAACTGTCCAAAGCACCCAAACCAATACCTTAAAATAACAGTAATGTAGTGAAGAGCAAACCCTCCTCCCCAGCTAGATTTCAAATACACAAAATACAAATGGCTCAGGCAATTCAAAATACCTTCAGATTTGTCTTCCCCTTACCCCTCTGCAGGACAGCATGGGATGACCAGGGACAGGAACTGTCCCAAGAACTGAACCCAAGAACTTTAGTTGAAGACCCAAAGATGGGCAGGGAGTGCTACACCCTTTGGGATTAGGCATTTTGGGAAGTATCACCATGAACATTTGGACCTAATCTCCAATTTGGGAACTGAGGTCTCTGAAAGCGTGGAAGTATTTGGACCCCAAGATCAGCTTCTCACTTACTCTAGTCAGATTGAGTCTGACAATAAATAATCACCACATGCATCCAACATTTTAGTTTTATGGAGCCAGACAGTTATTTGTGGCTGCATTCTGAAACTCAGAACTCAAAAATAATCATATAATAGCTCAGTAGTTTCCACTTGCAGGCACATCCAATGTAAGAAGTAGGCAAGAAAGCAGTGAGATGTTAAACATAATGTGGTGTGACCATGCAGAGAGTGAAGGAGAGATCTTGCTCTCCCACTGCTGCCTGTTGCTCTCCTTGCAACAGAGACAGCAACTGGCAGAAAGTGGGATGAGTCTGTTCAATCTGCTGATCTAGCAGAAAATGAACACACCGAGAGGTAAAAGCCCCTCCAAGGACTGCCTCACCCCTTATCAAAACCAAACATTGCCCACAGAATGAGCCCAGGGAGCCCACTCCTGTCAGTCCCACAATCTGCCCACAACTTGAGGCAAGGGAGAGGGAGGACATTCACAGCTCCAAAAGAGGAAAGAGACTCCCTTTTGGCATCAGTTCACAGGCAGGGTAAAGCCTTCAAGCGATGCTCTCAGTGAGCAAGTGGCATCCAACACATGTGGGGGAGGAGACAACACTGTGGGATTTTGGGTCTAGTCAGCAGACACAGGCAGGTTTGCAGAGCAACACATAACCAGTGCAGGCAGAGATGTGCACATAAAAATCACAGCACGGGGCTGACAATCTGCAGGATTCCTCCCCACAGCTGTGCCGAGGCACGCTCTGACAGGGGAGCACATTTGGGCTCCCCTCACACAGCTGTGAGCCTGGACAAAGTCCTGCCAAGCACAGAGGAGTGCCAGCTTTCACACCAAACCCCTCCCCACTCCCTGAAATCCTCCATGTATCCTTGTAATTTGGAAGGGCGAGCGCTCGTGAGAGAGGCAGGAGGAGCTGCCCACATGCTGTGTGTTCAGTGGCTGGTGCTGAAGGTGTGTGGAACACTTGCATGGGCACAGCAGGCTCATGCCAGCAGGTACCAGACACAGCAGCTCACAGCTGGACAGCTGCACCAACTTCCACCTCGGGTGGTGATCGCAGCCTGGGCTGTGCCACACTGTCCTTGAGACACTCAGCTGGGCCCCACTGAAACAATCTTTAATCCACTGCACTGGCGCTGCTGGCAGGGAGACAGCAAACTGCAGGATTCTCTGCAGCCCTTTCTTCATATTCTCTCAGCAAGGTTATAGCCCTGGCCTTTCTGCTTTGGGATCCACATCCTCCCAAACATACATGGACCCCTACTCCTACATTACAGCAGGACAAGGACTTACATGAACAGGTACTCTGAGTCACAGCATGGCCTGCACAAAGAACAGGATTCCCTCGAACTCATTTCTGTGTGAACGACAACTTCATTTTCAGAAAGAGAAGCTCATTTTGATCCTTCTGAGTAATTTCACTGATTGGAGCCACCAGTAGATTGTTCTGTGGCTCATTGATTAAGCTCAATGTGAATAATTGCATTACTGAAATAGATTGGCTCAGGCACCACTGAAGACAAGTCAGAGGAGCCAGGGACAGCAGAAGCAGCGCACCCACCCGCACAAGGGCCACCCTGGCACCCTGACTCTGGGAGGACAGGAGAAGGTGCCTGTGTGGCTGCACAGAGATGACCTCCAGAAGGTCAGCAGCTTGCCCGTCGTTCCCTGTGGCTGTATCTCACTCCCGAGTGGATGGGCCACTCCACGACGAGGCCCCATACGTGGATTTAGTATGCATGACGGTGCTCCTGAGGGCAGCGCCCACACGGAGCAGTGCTAAACATGCTGACAAAGGCAAGGGAAGTGACCTGGAAATAACAAAGTGAAGCGAGGGAAGGAGCAAAGACGAGGTGGCTGAGGAGAAACGTCTGCTCGGTTATTTCTACAGAGCCCGCTGAGGAGAGGCAGCGAGGTTTGTCTGACACGGTTGGTGCAGTGCAGGCACTGCTGGATGTCTCTGCTGTGGGCAAAGCTCTGTAGATTGGCAGCCCGAAGATTAATCTTGTACCTTTCAGAAGTGGTGGGGGCTACACACACAGAAGAAAAAATAGCTACTTTAGTTTTTCATCACGCAGAATATTACGTCGAACGGCAGAGACGCAGTGTCCTGAGCACAGTCCCAGCTTCTGGCAGCAAGCACAGAGCTGCCACACAACTCTGAACAGCTTAAACTGTAATTCTTAAAGCTGAGATCCCTCTTTCATAGCAAGCATCAGCAGCAAAATTACTTTTAATATGCAGAAGGAATCATTTATAAAATCAAAGATGAATTCTAAAAAACTAAAGAGCTACTTTTTGTGATAGATGAGGTTTTAAACACCGCATGAAAGAAGAGACTTCCCTTAAATAGGTGCCAGTTAATTAATGAGATTTGGTAAATGAGTGCATTTCCTGCACAACAAACCACAGGCTTCCACTTCCAAAGTACATTATGTTAAATTGGACAAAGGCCCATTATTCTGGAATAAAAGATTGCCCACTGGAGGGTTCACACTAAAGTACTCCAAGAATATCTTCATCTAGGAATACAAGAACTGTATTTGCAAGCGGAAACCAAGCAATCCTTAAAAATACCAATACCTCTTACAGGAGCTGGTACATTTTAAGATTTAGCACTTAGTAGTAAAAATCCCCACAGTAGCTCAGCCTATTGGTTATACAAAAGCTCAGGAGACAGAGGCATGAGCTGCCTCCTGCGACCAGAAGGCTCTTGGGGCAGGTTTATGCTCTGTGGTAAAAAGCAATGGACTGGCTCCATACCCTGCACTGCACAGATATCACATCTCTCAGTGTCTCAGTACCTGGGGGCACTGTGTACTTTCATGGGAACAGAGAGGCACAGTGTGAGCTGGTTTGGATGGAGTTAACAGCATTTGTGCAGTGTGTCCACTGCAGGGCATGGACAGGACAGGCTCAGCATCCTTAGCACTGTGCAGAAATCCACAGTGGAGTGGGCACCAACAACAAGTGGGCGAGTGCACAGCTTGAGGAAACAGAAGTGGTGGAGACCACAAATGGATACCTGTGAAGTACACACGTGGCAGCTTTCCATCACAGTCCCCCAGACACCTTAAACCTGCTGAGAGAGGGCAGGGGCATCACAAGCAAGGTCCACAGCAGACAGACCAGTCACAAGAGCAGTGTGGGTTGTAAGGTCTCTGCCCAGCTCAACCTATAACACTCCCAAAGCCACTTTCTCCAAATTCCTCCTAAAAGTTTGCCTACAGAAAGCTTTACACCCACAGGGCACTCAGCCCAGATGAGGGCACACTCACCAGCACTGCTCAGGAGGGCTCCACAGCAGGTAAGGCATTTGGCATAGGCCAAACATCTTGACCATGCTCTCCAGGTGTGCACTCCCCAGGCCCACTGACCATAACCCCTGGCAGACTATATGCTACTGATACAGAAGGACTATTTGAGTTGTTCCATGGAATAATAACACACCAACCTTGCCTCCTCAGGAGCATCTCTGAGCACTCTCACTGCAAACAGCCAAAGTCAACTCACCAGGATGCCCAGTTCTTGACTTTCATTACAGAAAATTATTCACAGCACAAGTGTCACTTTAGCAGTGCACAATTTCTTGTCATTATAAATATTTTCATATCATGACTTTCTTTCTCTTATACCTGTGGAGTTTTAGACCACACCAATTTCTTCACCTGCGCAAAACATTTCACAGACAGAGGACAGCCTTCAACTTCCTGGAACACAGAGCAAAACTCTCAAGGATCCTCTCCAGACCTTTAGAAAGAAGTATTAAGAATAACTTACAGCACTTTCAGTGATTTTTCCCATTTCCAAAATACATTTTTCTTTCCTCAAGAAAGGAATATGAGAAGACCCATCTCTGCACACACTCCACCTCAGTATAATCAATATATTGATAAAGAAGTGAATGCCTTGCCATACATCCTTTTACTGCTTTAACACCCTGACTTCTCTCCATGGCTGTTTGAACTAACTCCATTCTAAACCCTTAACTGTATTTCTGAACCAATGATTTCCAATTCAAAGGCTTTGCTTTGTCAATTACACACATGCATGCACACACCTACATGTGCATCTTCTGTTAATACTTTAAGCAATACTTGAATCCTTTAATATTCTCTTCAAGGCCTTTTACAATTTTCTCCACAGTGCTATTTAGATTAGCAATTAACCCCCCCCCAAAACACCACTGCTACCTAATGCTCTTACAACAGCACTCAGAGACAGGACAATGCCACATTCACTTTCTCACATGCAGGTATGAAGTCCTGGCTTGCCCATAACCATGTTTTTGCTAACTTGTCTAGAGATGAAAACCCTTAGATATTCACAACTTTACTCACCTGCCTCTCTTTTGGTAGTTCAGAGCAGGAGTGCTGAGTCATGCCAGCAGAATCATCACTCTTTCTTCAGGGATGCTTGGCATGGCCAGTGCCATCACTTAACACTAGCAAAATCACCTGGGCTGCACAGCAGCAGCACAGCAGGCAGGGGTGCTCGAGCTGCTGGGACACATCGTGGCCCTGACCTCCCATGACGTGCCACCCCTGAAACAGCAGCAGGAGGGAGCATGACTTTCCATTTCCAGGGCTGGTCTCATGCTGCCAACCACTCCGAGGCATGGACGTGGGCAGCAGATTAACCAGTCACAGACAGGATGCAGCTGAAGTCTACAAAGGGCTTATCCTCCCTGCAGCTTGTGCCAAGATAGCTGGGGAAACTCCAAGAGTGGAGACTCAAGCACCCAGGCATTGCTCAGAACCTCAATTTACACTCAGCCTTCTAATAAACTACTTGTGGATCTATGAAATGTCCAGGACCAAACTGGTTCTCACCTGTAGGAAACCAAGAGTAGAAACTGTCCCTTCCACAAGCTCTGGGTGCCCAAGTATTCCTACTGATAGCAAATGTTTGACTCTGGGTGGGTTTTAAATTGAAGTTCACTTGTAGTGTTCTGTTTGGAAAAGCACTTCCTAATTTTGTCTATGGGGATAAATTTCTGCTTAAAACCAAGACTTTTCTGATCACAGGAACTTCTATACTACGTAAAACACAACAGACATCAAAATACACTTTTCCTATTATGAGCATAAAAAAAAAGTATCTTGCTACATAAACATGATAGAACAGACACTCAAGTCACATACCAAGCATTTTTCAGTGGTTTGGAAAAGAAAAGAAATACAAAATGTGAAGTCAATATTCATCCTGGAATGAGATTAAAGATACTATTTTATGCCCTACTTGAAACATCATAGTAATTTTCATCTGCACTAATAAAAATAAATCAGCAGCTGATCTTCCATGCATTACAATTACCATTTCATGCAACAATCACAATGCTTCTGAGATGCATTTGCCCTTTGGAACTCCTGCGACAAATAGAGATGAATTTAGGGACTGCCGAGTGCACAGATTCATTACATCAATTCTTTGAGGACATTGTCTTGTAGAAAATGCAATGTGGGCAGCTAGAGAAAAGCACCCAGAGAAAAGCACCCAGCTCTGAGTAAAGACTTTTGACAGGAAAATAATTAGCACTGAACAACCGAAAAAAGAAAAACTCATCTTGCATGGCACCAACTGTTGGGTGACCAGCAGAGCTGTTTGGAGCACACTCGTCTCCCAGACAGGAATTAATGAATTCCCAAGCAGCACCCCCACCTACAGCTCAGCCTCTCACAAGGATGCTCATTTGCAGAGCAGGACACAACGTGCTGTTAGACAGGAGAAGTTCAATATTCATTAACCAAAAGAGCCCCCACTTTGTGCTGCTGCTGCCTGCAGCACAAATTACCCACCCACGGGTTTTATCAGTCCCGTCACTCACTGCCCCAGGAGCCCTGAGCCCCGAATGCACCGACACTCCCAGCCCGCAGCTGGGGCATTTGCACAGCCAGAGCCCAAAGCTGGGAACCTGCAACTGCTTTTTGAGCAATTCAAACAGAAAATGCTGGAAAGACAAAAGGTTTAATCTCAAATTTGCATATAGCAACTTACCCTTGCAATAGTTCACCGCTTAAAAAAGAGCTACATGAAAAGGGAGAATTGAAGCGGGCAGCTGCACATTGGGAGATTTACTCCAAACCCTCCCAGGAAGCCTATGGAAGCTTGCAAGCACACAGTAATACATTCAACTGTGCTAAAGCAAAAGTGTCAAGCACAGAGATTTAAGGAGATAATACAGTGAAGGCTAAGGGACTAGATAAAATCATAAAAAGATGCAGGCAAAAGCTGCTTCTTGCTTGCTCTTTACTGTCAGTTGTCCCTGTTGTATTGGATGGGGAAGGCAGAGCACACCTTCAGCAGGAAGGGTGGCTGGGTTAACCTCCTCCTCGGCTGCCCATGGCACATTCTTGCAACCCAAACCCAAACTCAGTTTGTCCCCGAGCACTCTTGTTGCTCTGGCTCCAAAAAACCAGCTCTGGTCACCAATGCAAACAACTGCACAGAGGTGTAGGAGGCAGCAGAGGTACAGGGGTTCGACCTGCTCCAGCCAGCACTGTCAGGTGGAAGTTGCTTAAGAGATTGACCACAACCTTGGATTCTGCTGTGTCTACTGAGCTCTGCAGCATGTCTTGGCAGCACACAGACTGTCCAAGAAGCTCAGTAAAAACATGGCTAAGACATGCCAAGATACGGTAGAGACCCAACAGCACATAAGCTGTCAAAAAAGCCCCCAAAACAACCATCCTGCTTTCAAATTTCTGGATGCCACACAAGAAAAGATCTTCAAGGCCATCTCCTTGGTGCCTGTAAGCACTTGGCCCCACTGGGGTCACACTGGGAAAACACAGCAAAGTGGAAAGCCCCACAGCCATCCTTCCAGCAGCACGTGGGCTGACACTCCCCCAGCACTGGCACTGCCTGCTCACACAGGTCTGTCTCTGCTGGGTGCCTGCAAACGTCTCTGCAGGACACAGCTTTGCCAAATAGCTTTGTCACTGTCTTCCAAATAACTCACCTGAATGTCTTGCATTTTTCAAGTGGTGCCTTGAGACATGGGGCTGCACATGCCGCAAACCCTGACATATTCCACTAATACAATCCAGAAGCAGCACATGGAGAGTATTTGTACAGGCCTCTGTTATTTTTTATGAAAGGTAAACGACCCTCTCAGAGATGTGGTGACTTGTGCTGACAGCATCTTTGTTTTTGGGGAAAAAATACCAATAGGGGAGGGTCAGAGGCTTCGCAAATCTAACCCATGGGTACAAATTTGTCTAGTTCTGTTACAGGAATAAAACCAAACATTTCCTTCTTCCCATGATTTTATTGTCATTCAACTTAGAAGTTGGTCTTATTAAACCTGTTACCCAGCACGGTGATTAGTAGAAATAACAAGATAGATACAAATAAAATTCAAATATTGACTCCAATTAAATCTTCTTAATTGTTATTTTACTAGTTGGGGTGGAGCAATTTTGTCATGATTTAACTATTGAGGAACAATTAAGTAGAATTAAGTAGAATGCAGCCTTAATTCCTTCCTGATCTCCTGACAAAAGCCAACACGCACTCAAACTCTCGTGACAGAAACCAAAACTCATCAGAGCAATGTGACATTAGCACGCAGTCTCAACAGGTGAAAAGCCAAGCTGGGACGGTGCCGAAACCTCGAGTCCTTGCGCTTGAGCTTTAACTGGCGGCAGCGGCAGGGCCGTGGGGCAGGGAGCAGTGCCGGAGCAGTGCCGGGGCTGTGCCGGGGATGTGTGGTGCTCGCCTGCCCTCCCGAGGAAGGGCAAAGGCACAGTGCGGCCCCGAGGATGAGCAGTGTTTGACTGGGGGCACCAGTGTGGCTCTTAGGGTGCCAGATTTTAACTCCTGTGCTCCGACAGGTGACACAGCAGCCGTCGGACAAGTCCCATAATCTCACTCTCCCTGTTTCTGTCTATCACAAGGGGAAACCAGCCTGTCTCCAACAAGGAAGGACGCTTTGATAAATGAGGTAATTATCACCAGACACCCCACCCAGCAAGCAAGAAAATAAAGGCCATTTATTTGTCCACCTAGTTATAACACTACTACCAGAAAACTCGGCAAATCAAGACCCTGGAATCTGATTTCATTAAATGAATGAGAATTATATCATTAATTCATCAGAAAGCTCAAAGCTAACAAGAAATTGTTTATATCGACTACAAACTCCTTCCATGGAGCTGCCTGTCGGTACCCCCGCTATGGAACAGACCAGCTGCACCTCTGCCGCTCCATTTGTCATCTCAATGCACCATTTGTTCCTCCGAACACAGATCATCTTACACAAAGCAGTTGTCATGCTTCTTCCAGTCCCTACCCTCTCAAGCACTTTACACATTCCTCCCTACACGTGCTCATAAAAATCACTTGCCATAAGAGCTTTTAAATGGCGCTTGTCAAAACATCAAGATGGAAAGTGTGCAAGACAGAACCTCCGGTTTCCTGTGGTCTTTGCTGAAACACCCAAACACACAGCCTGGTGCAACAGGCTTTTCTTTCCACAATGTACCGCTGAGATGAATCCTGACGGGAGGGAAGGGAGACACAACAGTCTTGAAAGGAAACGTCACACATGTAAAAGCCTACAAAAAGTAAAACCTGGATACCTGTAACAAAAACAATCAGGAAGTGATTTAAGGCAATTTGGAAATACCGTTTCAGTGGCTGGTTGAACGCCTTTAGAATACAAATATTCGGCAGACTATCTACAGTCCGAGGGGGGAAGTTTTCACTTTCCCCAACCCACAGCAGAGCACAGTCTATTCTCAGTGAGGAATAGAAATTTTGAGCAACTCCAACAGACTTGAAGAAGTCACTGGCTTTATCTCAATTTAACTGATTTCGGGAAACTTAAGCAATACTCAAGATGAGGGCTCTCAATCTCAAAGACACTCAAACCCTGCTAGACCTGCTATTGTGTAGACAGCAATTGCTGATTTATTGACTGCAAAGTGTTGTGGATCAAGCCTTAGTATTTGCTAATATCTCTCCCGGAATTGGCCTTTAATGGCCCAGTTCAACTCCAATTAGTGAGAAAGGAACAACGCCCATTTTCTTCAACAGAGTTGCATGAAGGTATATCCGCAGCTGGTCTAGAAAAAGAAAACATTTGGATCAATTAGTCTTACTGCTAAAATATTTAGCACACATTTCATCTGATATGAAAACTTCAAATCTAGGGCTAAACCAAAGAAATTACAGCACAGTTTCCAGATTAAAAAGAAAGGTGTTGAGAAGTGGAAATCCACCTCTCATTCCCTCGGGTGCAATTCAGAAGTAACCCTAGAGAAACCAGGGCAGCTCCAGGAACATAAATACGAAGTGACAGGGAAATCCAGCCTACTATTCACATCACATATTCCATGGTTCTTTCTATTTCACAGTAATACACCAAGTTAAGCTGCTTATTAGATGGGCACATTCTCCTAACCGCAGCCCGGCTTGTATGTGATGTTGGGCTTGCCATCAGTACTGACCGCCCTTTAATCATAATGCTGCTGTCATTTGTGGTTCCACTTCAGAAGATCCTTGCTGTAATACACAAATGGGATCGCTGTTAGCACTGCTACAGCCCCGGAAGAGAGGCATGTGAGTATTGCCAAGAGAGGGACACCCCTATTTATACAACCCTCCTTCACATTCTCCTAACAATCTACACTTTCAAATTCTTCTGTTGGCCTACAGGATGTTGTGGCACCTGCTTCCAAGCCCCACAGCACACCCACCAGCAAATAATGACCTTCCTAAAATGAGCTAATAATAGCTAATAACTGCCATAAAGCATAAAAAGGCTGTGGTGCAGAAAGTCTTTTATGGAATTAAAAAATCCCCCAAAATTGTATTAGCGGAGTCACTTATGGCCACATGGTCCTCATGTGATCAATTTACTTTTAGGAAATGTCTGGTAACAGATAATGAAATTATCCCACAAAACAAAAACAACCCCCAAACCAGCACTTTGAAAAAGCACATTGCAGTCTGGCAGCTCATGAATGAAACACTCCGTAGGTGTTTGTGTACATTTATAATTTACTACACCACATTAAGAAGTAAGACAACTGCAAACAACAAGCTGATGCTCTCCCAGCTGTGTACACTATGCAATGATACCTTCCACCAGGGCTCAGCCAGCCCCACTTCCAACCTCCCAGTTGGGAGACAGAAAAAAGGATCCAGAGGATCCAAATCAGTTCCAGCAACTGAGTAACGAAATGGCAGCAGCTTTGCCTTCATAAAGTTCTGAAGCAATACACACTGAAATGCTGTTTAGTGTGTGCACATGCCAGGAGCAGAAGCACAAATCCCATCCCTGATGCAGAAGAGCATCACACCTGCTCCAGACCTTGCTTTCATCCTGCATCCCAAACTTATATAAATCACTGCTAATCTCACACAGAGGCAGATATCCATATCTGACAGCTCATGTAGGATCAGGGTCAGTCCCTCTGGAACAAAGCACCAAACTCAGCCAGTCACACACTTAGCTTTACACATGCTCCCAGCTCAGAGAGAAATCTCCAGGTGCTGTTTTCAGCACATAACTAATCCTCTACAAAACACAGCTAGACAAGCTTTTCTTTATGTCCTCACCAGGAGAAGACTCAGTGTAAGAGCATGGAAGAGCCTCACAGGATATTTTCTGCAAGACTTTCACCTGCTCTTGATCCTTCTACCTGAATTTCTCTACTGGACCCACTGTTTGCAGTTGCACCTGTAACCCTGGTGAATTATTCCATGCTGGGTCATCCCAATAGCTGAACCACAAGTGACCCACAAAACTGTAACCCCAAACTCCTTTCTGTGCACCCAGATAAAGAAGCTCTGCAGAGTTTCAGTTCCATGAACAAGCTGACAGATTTGAATGGAGCGATGGAAAAGATTGAAGATCTCAGCAGTCACCTTTTCTCTCTGCAGATCCACTGACTACACACAGCATCTTGAGCATCTTGTCTGTGTTCCAGTTTCAGTACAGCTGAAGTCTCCTGGCAGCAATCCAGGGACAGCCATCGAGCCCTGATGCTTTCAGAGGGCACCTTCTCCAGTCCACAGGGCACAGCAAGGAACTGTCTGAAGACATTCCTTGCCCAACTTCCACACCCCTGCATGATCCTCATTCCTACACCCTGTCCTGAGCTCCAGCCCTGCAGAAAGCATCAGGCCTTTAGACAGCACCGATGTGGAACATCCCAACTTCCTGCACTTGTGGCTTTCTCTTCTATTTGTTTTTAAGATGTGGAAGGTACATGGAACGTGATCCCCAGGCCAGGTGACCAGGCTGAACATGGTGTAGGATGTTTATATACATGCTTTGGAACAGCCTACACGTACACATTCAAAATTGCTGTAATCAGGAAATGAGCCATGAAATGTGTAAGCAGTGGCACATTAATAATCTGTTTTATAGCTTAAATTAGAATCTTTGGAATTTCACAGCCAGACACTTTTAAATAGGTCAAAAATGCAGTAATCACACTTAATGATCACACTGTGATGTGCACGCATCGGAGCTGGGAGTGAGGAAACCTGAGCAGAATGGATATGAACTACTGGCACACTCAAAAAAGCATTTAACAAACCTCAAGAACAAAACACATAACCCAGGCACCAAGTTTCTCTTTTGATCCTGCTCTTCAGAAATAAGGTGTGAGATTTCATGTGATCACAGACAACAAATGCAGTTCTCTATATTTTCCTTTTAGTTAGCACTGCAGATTAGCAAAGGATTTGACCACTTACAAGTAGTGAGAATTTAGTGATGTTAACAAAGCCTTCCCCATCTGAGAAACACGGTTTGCTATCATCCTGCCCACGCACACACCACCCCCAGTACACAGACTTAAAACATATTCCTGGATATCAGCATTTGGGTTTCTTTTAAAGAAAAGAACAAGAAACCACAGATCGATCTCAGTAACCTTTTAGTCCCCAAACCAGGGAAACCCTTCACAATTTTGCTAAATTTAGACACATGCTTACGTTCTCTCTACATCAACTTGATTTCAGGTACAATAAACCCAATGGAAAAATTGAGTAACAAATGAGAATCTCAGCTAAAGATGCAGTCATTGACTAATTAATCCCGTCCTGTCAAGCTACTGAGGCATAACCAAAAAGGTAAATTAGAAAAAAAAAAAAAAAATCAGCTATATTCTGTGAAAACAAAGTCAATGTTTGTCTACTGCAAACGTACGAAGTCAGCAGGGGAGACTGCTTGGAAGCTTGTAAGAAAGAAGTAGAGAAATGTTTTTTTGCTTTCTTTTTTCCTCCAGTCAAACTTGGCTTCTTCTGAAAAAACAAAGCAAGGCAAAAGATGAAAGGCCTTCTCTTCTGAAGCCAAAGATGAAGAATACAAAGAATATTAATGACTAACAAGTCTGTCTGTAAATGCCATGAGCTTAGCTGTAGCAGGCACTAAAAGGAAGAAAGTACTGCTATTAACTAATAAGTTTCTGATCTAACAAGCAGTGATAAAGGCTGATTGGGTCATTTATGGAAGGGAACATTAGTTCACAAGAACACAGGTTCTCTACAGAGGATTAAAGGAAAGATGCCATTAAATACATGCAAAAGCTCAGGATGGTTCATTTACCCAGCACATAAAGGTAGTAAACTACCAATTAAGGCTTGTCTGTCCCTCACATGTTTGTGTGTGCAGGTAGAGAAGATGGCTGTCTTGAGGAAAACTTGAGAATAGGTGCAAATTTGTCACCAGCCTTATATTACAAGACTAGATTTTGATGAATTGCATTTCCTAAAGGAAAAATTCAAAAACCACAGAAGCTTGCTTTTGTCACAGTTTATTTGACCCAGCATAAGCCTGCCTGGCCACCACAGTTTCCCAATGTCCTGGCATCTTGTAGTGGTCCAGGAGGGTTTTATGGACCAGGGGCAAGGGAGGGAGGCAGGCACTGACCTCTCACCTCTGCACAAGCACAGCAAGATCAGTGCAAAGCGTGATCTTCCATGTTTGAAGTTTGCCCATTCTCTTTCAAGAAATTCTTCTAATTTAAGCAAGTGAAACACAATAAAACCAGGAAGAAGGAAAAAAAACACCTTGGAGCCAAAAGGGACACCACGCCAACTTCAGATTTGGAAACTGATTCATTTGCCAGCTCATAGGCACACACACCTAGCATGTCTATATTTATATGCATGGACTCAGACTCCCTGCTCTGTAGAGGCATTCTGAGTATTTTTAAAGCAGCAAGAAATCAAGAATCACTGTACTTAGAGAAGATGGAAAATTTCCCTTTTCTCTAAGCTCATATTAGAGGAATCTTGATGCATCAGCTGTGCCTGTAGCACCCAGCAAGGCTTGGAGCCAGCACAGACACACAATTTGCTCTGAGATTCCTTCCCTTAACAGGCCACTGCTCGCTCCTGCAGAGAGGCTGCATTTTGCATTGCAGCCTGATCCAGTAGATTATATGAGAAGCCTCTGTGGCAGGATGAAAATCTGGGAAGCATTCTGACAGTGTGAAAGATGGCAATGTTGAAGCCAGTACTGCCAGAGAGCTGTGCTGCTGCCCCTTCCCGCTGCCCTACTGAGCTGGGAATTCAAAGCCCCAGGTTCAATGCCCAGCTTTGAACCCACAGTGGTCTCAGGAGATCACCAAACTCTCTCAGCATCCCCTTATGGAGGAAGGGGATAACAGCATGTCTCAGCAGCATCACAAAGGTTTGTTAATGCTTGTAAGCACTTTGTAGATAAGGAACATCAAGACGGCAGTTAGCAGAGGGATTTGGGGCACAGACAGACATAAATCCAAAGCACTCATATCATATACTCCTTTTAGACAAGCATAGCAGCAGATCAGCTCCCTGCATTTAGTGGTTGTGGGCTCCATCCTCTCAACAGACTGAGCACTCTGCCTTTGATCCAAAAAATGAGTCTGCAGAGAATATTCACATGTTTAATGTTAATCATATGCTTAAATTCTCTGAATCTATAAAGAGAGTAAAAGAGAAAAGTGTTCCCCAGCTCCAAAACAAACAGAAATTCCAGAAGTTATATTTAGGACATGAGCAAACATTTGGCCTGCAAAGGAAAAGCCTTCACCATACACCTGCTAAGCTTCTGCATCCCTGAGGAAACCTGCAGGTGGGAAAAGTGTCCAGAGTGAGTTTGCTCAGACAAAACCTTTCTAAAATAACCAACATGGTGATATTTGAAAGAAGCACCCCAGAGCATGTGACCTACTATTCTTACACAGGCAGAGCAGTCCTCGAGCAAGGAAATCAGAAAACAGAATAAATGAAGTTTATTAAAAAACTCACCACACAGATTTGAACTTCTGACTAGGAATTTATAGTTGCAATTGAATGCATTCATTTATTCACTGTCTACTGTGAGAGAAGAGGCCTTCCTCAGAGGACAGGCACTGCCACCCAGTCCTCACGAGTTCTATATGCCATCAGCAGCACCTAGAAAGCATCTTCTCATAACCCTGCATCAGAAAGGAAATACTGAGCAAAAGACAGTAGATCCCCTTAAAGCCTTGTTCATTTTCGGCACATTCTGCTCTCTCATCCTCACAGTCTGAAACATCTAACTCAATCTACATCAATTTACAATGCTAAACTCCTGGGCTAGCTAATGGCTTGGAGCTCCCAGTCTGCTAAATCAGCTGGCCAGAGTGTCCAGGAGTCTCTGCTCCTGCACCAACCCCGCCTTGACCCAGGTCATCCCAAGCCCTTTCCTGCAGATGGATCAGGTCTGTGGAGTGAGGACACAGCTCCTCTTGCACAGGTGAGCTCAGCAGAGCAAGAGCAGGGACCTGCAGCATTAGGATGCAACGAGCTCCACACAGTCACAGACACTTGTGCAGAGCAGAGCACTTCCAGCTACAACCACAGCTGCAGCGTGGACACAGCCCCGGCCAGACAAGCATCTGCAGCAGAAAAATATAACTGGCTTCCAGAGATGATTTTCCAAACCCTGTTAAACAAGCATTTATAGAAAGAAAAGCCTCAGGCAGCCAAAGGGCCACTATGCAGAGCTTCACTGTTGTAGGAGACCCGTAAACATTCTGCAGCTTACTCACAGCAACATCACATTTTGGCAGCGACCTGAGAAGGATAAATCACTCTCTCACCAGCGTAAATTGTCCAAGAAGTTAAACTAGGCTGCTAATTATTACTAAGGGTTTTTAAAGAATCCTTTAAGATTACTGTCCTCAACTTTGATTAAAAAAATGCTATAAATATTTTCAATTAAACATCATTAGATTAAATTGACTTGCTGGTATAGAAGAACCATTTTCTTAAATAGTGGCTTTTTGAGAAGTGTGTTATATTTTAACAACAAATACACAGCACTTTTACCTGAATAAACCAGGGAGCTGCACTAGTCACACCTTACAAAGGGTTAACAAGGTGTTTATCTTCCTTGTTTGACTGAATTAGAACTACACAAAATGCCCTGACTCAAAGGGGGCAGAACATATGCCTACCTTCACCTGCCGTAAGCCAAGAAGAACGAGGGACTGAATTACATTGCTGGGTGAGGCTGTAAGAAGCCCAAGGGAAGTTAAGACACCACAAAGAATCCGGGTTTTATTTCTCCACCTCCTTTGCAAGACACTTGGCTGTCCCGAGGTTTGTAGACACTACAAAACAACACAAAGTTCACTGCTGTTGCAGCTTATCAGCATGACCTGGCAGACCCCACCACTGGGGAAATTCTCTGGAGGGGGCTGAAAGCCCCAGAGGACAACACTGTCTCCTGTGATGGGGTAAGCTACAAGACAGTAACTCCAAGCCTCTCTTACAATAAGCTCAGACCTCTCAGACATCTCTGGTGCCTTTGCTTTGTTCAGCACCTCTGTTATTATCACCCACGACTTCATTACCAGGCACTTTCCCTTGGCTAGAGCCTTGGTTCTTCCTCTTCTTTACTTGCTCTACTTCGTTGAAGTACATAAAGAGCCAGAGTGTAACAAAGAAATGCACCCCCCCATCCTCACTCCTTCACCCAGTCATCCTCCCCCTTCCCACAAAGGCAGTCCACTCCTTCTCCCATCCCAACAAAACAGTGAGATTCTGGGAAACAGAAGACCAGCAAGGGACATCTTTCAGTGCTCAAGAGGACAGACCTGCCTCCAGACATGAGGTGCCACTGGCTGCACCACAGAGCACAGGTGTCCCACAGCAAGAGCTGAACCTGGGCAAGGACTGCTGGAATACACGTTTTCAACTACGCTGGCTTGAGAACAATAATTAAATTCCAGTCTAATTTCCTTCTGATCAACAGATCTAACTCCTGAGTGACTCCCATTAAGTCAATTCCCAACTGTGGTATCACTCTGGACATTTGCCTTAAATAAGGAGCCCAGGAAGCTACTAAAACAATGACCATCTTTTTATCTGGAAAATACCTGCCCAGGAAATTTCTCCCATGGAATACAAATGTCAGTATTTTAGGTTTCAGTAACATCACATGATGTGCCATCACTACCCTACTCAACACATGGACAGGGACCATAAAGCCTAGAGAATACAATCAAAGCATAAATGGTTCCTCCTCTGCACTTCTCTTTTTCCTCGTCATCTCCCGGTGTTTCATGCTGTGCCAGAGGTAGCAGTGTCCAGTGTGGGTCCTCAAACAGCCACGAAAACACCCAGCAATACCCTGGGTATTAAAGGCACCCCGGACCGAGGAGGTCTGTGCAGCTGCTCCGCTGTCGTGGTAATTGGGTACTGCGGACACGCTCACGCCGTAAGCACATCTTTGACATAACACAGCATGACAATTTTTTCAGAGTCACAGAAATGCAGAGCATACAAATAAACCTGAATGCTGAAACCATTTCATTGTTCATAAGAATATGCACGCTGCACCTGTTACGACCAAGGGCACTGCCTGCGCCTTGGAGCTGATTATTTCAACCTCTAACAAGCCTGTCTATCTTGAAGGACTGTTAAACTCCAGGACTTAATAAAGCACAACAAAATTATTTTACAAAAATAAATCATTACCGAATATACAGAGAGAGATCTTTAAATGCAAGGCAAAGAAAACAATCATCAAACTGACATTTCCCTTTCAGCTTCTCACAACCGCCGAGTCAATTTAAATCAAATTTAACAGAACCAAAATAACTCCAAAACTGATATTGGTAAAGTCCTACCCTGAATCAAATGTTCGGGAGCCGAACTGCAGCGCCAGCCCGGGACTCCCGATGGAGAGGAGGGCAGGACGCTGGCGCGGCACGAGCGGGGAGCGCTCCCCCAAACCCCGTCCCGGCGGGAGGGAGCAGCCGGCGGCGCTCCCGCAGCCCCGAGGGGAGCCGGA